>SMGT01011173.1:4910-40013 GCA_004794575.1 Lanistes nyassanus
TTCCCCCCCCCCCCCCCGAAAATTGCTCAGCGTCCTTTTGGCATGTAATGTTTATGAAACTTTCAACATCCGCTATTCTGCTGGAAAAGTGCTGGGTGTAACCATATAACTACATAAGGGATACCATGTCCTCCCACTCCCACCCCCACCCCCGATATCTACAGTCTGATCTATTCCCGTCTTGAAGTGAGGATTGCAACTGAAGCTGTATACAAAACTGCTACCAGGGGGTACATCTGAACGTTACACCCTAAATTTGTAGGTTTCTTTTTTAAAACTAGACACCTGATTCGCAAGGCATGTGGAAATCCAGACGAATCAAATGCTCTCTTCCACAGAAGGAGATAATGTGGAAAAGAGGACGTGCATGGGTTAGGACTTATAACTCAACATTATTGATTTTTTTTCGCCCCTGCGATCCTTGCGATAATCTGCTGGTTGACTGGTCTATACCTTCATGCAAGCGGTTCCTGGCATATATATTGCTGTCTGGTTATACTCTCTTGTTAACTTGCTGTTGACGTTTTCAAGCAGGCGACCTTTCAACCCAGTCGTGAGAGCGGCAGGAAAGAAAGCACGCGGGGTCTTGGATGAACGCTCTGCGGCGAAGGGAAACCAGTGACTGCACTCAGTAGATATGCCCTCTCGTCTGTTCAGCAGCTGACGTCACACCGACTCCTACTTGTAAGAAACCTCCCAAGAAAGGCGTGTGAAGGGGGACCTGGAGTTCTGTGGGTTGCGCTGCGGATAACCTTTGGAATTTATTAGAAACCAGGTATAGTCGGTATAGTCGAGGATCATGTCCTGGAGACGTTGTGGCAACTCCACTCACCCATCTCCCCGAACTGCGGCCTGCATGGGTCAGCTTACTGCAGCTATCAGTCTGGTGGTTCTGTCTGTGCATAGCTTACTAACAGGACCACATCACACATATTGCGAAATCGTTGCAAGGTGGAAGCACTGTCCCTCTAAAATTACCTACATAAGGGATGTGAAACAAAGAGCCAATGGCAGAAGGAAAATGATAGTGGTGGGTGATGTGAATCATTCAAACACCGAGTCTGCTTCCAACCTGATGAAACTAAACGTTCGAAGGCGCTTTCTGTAAGGTTCAAGCGTAATTGTCTAGAGAGTGTCTACCGTGGACAAGCCGACAACTAGCGCCCAAGTGTCCTAGGTCAAAAAAAAATTGCCCTTAGCCTAACGCGTCAGCATGGCGTTGACTGGAATGAGATGCCTGCGCTTTGAGCAATTTCAGTGCCAGACAAAGATGTAGTGTCACTGAACCCTAAAGCTGCTTTGTCACTGACGCCCCCCCCCCCCCCAAAGATATATTGTCACCGACCCCTCCAAAGATGTGCTGCCACCGACAACCAGGGCTCGAAACCTAGTGACTCCGAAGGTCTGGTCAATCTTGCATAGTTGTCATTGATGAATGCTAGTGTTACAGAGACAAAGAAGGGCTGATAAGGGGTTAATTATAGTGACTGGACAGGAGTGTTCGCACTTTAGTAGTCATTTGTGAGGGGGGGGGGGCAGCCAAAGTCTGTGGTGCGCCGCCATCTTTGTTTTTTTTGTTTTTTTTTTTTTAGTTTTGCCTACATCCGCCTTGTTTTTGTTGTTTACAAATCGCAAAAAAACCCTAGCGTTTTCCACATCCCTTTTACTTTGCTTGCCAAACGCTCAGCACTGCAAGCTGTGGGCTGGTAGTTTGTGTTCCCCCGCCCCCCCCCCCCAAGCCACTGCTATTCACCCTTGTGAGGCCATGCTATGTTGCACACCCAGGGGTTTCTATCCAATTTGGAGGCGTGTTCATACCTATGGCGGCCTTGAAACCTAGTCTGCCAAACTCCATGGGCTGTTTTGCTAGCGCTCAGGGAGGTAACTCTGCGTAGGAACGGGGAGCTTGCTTTGTTGACATCGGTAACTAAACAAAGTTCTTTCGGTGTTTTGCTTGTCACGGCCTCAGATCTTCTTGAAATTACATTAAAGTACGAAGCTGGACTATGGCCGCCTTAAAAGCTGAACTTCGACGACGGAATAGAAAGGTGTCGGGAAAAAAGAAGATCTGACAGAAAGGTAACTCTAGATCTTTTCTAGACTGCGACGGTAGACCCTTGGCGATACTTATACTACTAATAGTTCGCGAACTGCTTTTATCCACAGTTTTCTCATCTTTGTGTTTTGAGGGAATTTGAATCCTTGTGCCCTGTTGCACTTGTATACGATACATCCGTTCGGCATTCTTATACAGTCCCGCCAAATGATCACAGTGAAGATCTATTGACGCTTCGCGTTCTTATGTCTTCAGCTTTTTCGCCACCTGGTGGCTGGGTCAAGGCTGTACCAAGAACATCCCTTTTTATCACTGTTGTTGTTGTTGTTGTCGCTGTTGCTGTTGTTGCTGCTGCTGCTGCAGGTTTTCCCTTCATTTCGTCGTCGTGTTCCTACAAACATCATAAAATTATACTTCAAACAGCAGCTCCATTCTTCCATGTTGATAACATTACGTTTACAAATGTAATGTCTGTTTTGTTAGTAACATTAGGTTTACAGATGTATTGCCTACTTTGCAAATAACATTTAGTTCACAAATGTACAGCCTATTTTGTTAATTTTATAAATATAACGTCTATTTTCTAAATAACATTAGGTTTACAAATGTAATGTCTGTTACGTAAATAAGATTGGGTTTATAATTGTAACGGACATTTTAATTTACGAACAAAGTAGATGAAAAGAAAAAAATGGAAAGAAAGGCGGTGAAAAAGCAGACGGTCCGCGATTAGCGCTGTTTGCTAGCAGACACTAGTAGACAACACACATATCCTGGTCGGTGTCTGGTTTCTCCGGAAAACAATAGCTGCGCGGACGTGCTGTGGGCTTATCACTGCGTTCCTCGCGTCCTCGCCGCCAGCCTCGTTACGTTTCTTATCGCCAGTCGCCGAAGGTGCGGCCAGGTGGGGCGCTGCAGATTTGCAGGAGGCTTTGAGTTTCGGTTCCTGTTTCCTCGTGGTGAATGCCGCGGGTAAGGCTTTTGGCGCCCCACTGCCTAACTCTTCACCCCGCCCCACCGTCACGTGCAACCCCACCCTCCTCCTTCAGGTCCCCTTCTCCTCGTCAAGCAGACCAAATCCAGGTATGTCCTGATAAATATAAGGAGGGAGGGGGCACCGCAATTCATAGGGTGCTGCTGGGTCAGCAGTGGGTTACAGACGATAGTGGCTTACATCTAGAGCACAGCTAGAGTTCCGTGCATTGCAGCATGCAGGTCGATCCGGCTATTGACTAGCAGCAATTTGCATGCAGGGATATTGTATCGTACACGGAGGGAAAACACGTACAAGACAGTAACATAATCAAGAAAACCACGTTAGACCTAAAAATATCACCAAGCAAAACCAGAGTTAGATAAAAAGCGCGAACACGCCAGAGAGAGAGAGAGACGTAAATGATCATCATCATCATCATCATCATCATCATCATCATCATCATCATCATCATCATCATCATCATCATCATCATCATCATCACAGTCGTTCAGCAAACATTCTATTCTGACGTAAAAAAAAAGAAATTCTGATCCGAACTTCCGAACTTGTCGTGAGCAACTCGCCGTGCACGCCATCGTAATCTGCCGCACACTGACGCCATAAACAGTGGTCTATCGAACAGCGAAGACGACTCCAAACCCAGCTTTCCGAGACACAAATTCCCAGTAGGCGACCCTTCATGACGGAATTAAAGGCTGCACAGCCGTCTTTGCTCCCAGAAAGGCCTGATATGATATGTTCCTGATGTGCTTGTGTCTTTTTTCTTTGTTAAATTCTACCAGCACATGGAGTCTTTTGTCTAACCGGGGAATCCGGCCCTTTTGATATACGACTGGAAAGTCACAATGGGGCAAAGATAAGATAATTTTAACAGCTCCGGACTTTTTAAAACATGCCTTTCCTGCATCCTTAACCTTCCTCTCACCAACTATTTTTTAATCATTGTGTAGTGCAAGTTTGTGACACTGTGGAGTTGCAGTCTGTGTGTTTGTATGTGTGCATGTGTGCATTTGTGCATGCGGGGCGCGCACGTGTTTGGGAGGAAAGAGCAAGCAAGCATACACGAACGCGTACATTTTTGTATATACGCGATCTTATTCCCAGAGATTGTCTGTAGACCTATGCAAATTTACAAGTCTGAATATTTCAGTTATCTCTAAATATGCATCTGCGTACATTATTCTATGATTTTGTTTGCTAATTTATATAAATAATGTTTCAAACTTTCTCCAGACTTGGGCCTGGACAGGAGCATGCAAAAGCATTTTGCTCGTCGCACAAGAAGATCGCCTCATTCTTCCTTTAACCTCGTCGATCTTCTCACCTCGCCAAAGGCATCGACGAATTCTTTCACGTCGTCCAGCAGTCGTCCGAAAAGGGAGTGTAGAGAACCATTGTTGTCTGCCCCTGTTTTATTATCGTCTAGTCGTCGCACTGGCTAAATAACGACGATAGGCAACAGCGGAATCGGTCCTAGGGACTACTTTGTCGACCAGCGACCTGCTCATGAACTGGAGGTGACATTATCAGAAAACGTTTCTCAGGCCGGCGATGTCAGAGGCTTCTTTTTAGGAACTTTATTTGTTATCTCTGGACCCCAGATGGGGTATGAGAGACAAAGGGGAAAGGGGAACATTTAGGAATTCAAACAAATAAGTAAACATAAAATAAGAATAAAACCCAAGGCATGGTACATAGTTACAGTGACGACTGTGTGGCACACTTCCAACCTGACCATTTCTGTACCTGTGACTAAAATTAAGTTTGGTTTAATAAAAAGGCTTTAGACACACTTAGTTTCATTATCTGTCAGACACGTTACACGTACATGAATACAAAAATGTATATATGCGTACGTACGTACAGGCAGGCAGGCAGGCAGGCAGGCATTTTAAACAATTGGTCACGGTCCATCGTCTCTTCCCTGGTCAATCACGTATGTTCCAGACAGAGGTACCAGATACACATTTCCCAGTAAACGAAACTTCATGACTCAATTAAAAGCTGCACAATCGTGTTTGCTTCCAGTAAACGCTGATGTGACATGTTCCGACTGAATGCATTTCTCTCTCTCTCTCTCTCTCTCTCTTTTTTTTAAAAAAAGGTCTATCAGCACATGGGATCTCTTTGTCTAACGGATGACTGAATACAGGAGTGAAGAATGCACCCACCCCCCGCCCTTTTCGTCGTAAATTTCTTTATATATATATATATTCGAATAAAGTGCAGACGATTCTAGACGTATTGCTTTCATCAGTAAAGAATGACTAAAAGCGAAAGCAGTAAGGTATGCCCCGGCTACACGATGGAGTAAAGCTTTAGCTTCCCTGCAGCAGACAACCTCACGCATTGCTTTCACGTCACCTGCGACGGTCGTGATCAGAGTAACAGGTGACACGACGCGAGAAACATCCACGCGGCGTGCAGGTAGGACAAGGCCAGACGTCGCCACAGGCAGGCTGAAGTATGGCATCAAACTGTGACGGGTGTGGGCAAGCGGGTGTGAGTTCTTTTGTCACAGCTGTGGTGAGAAACGGGAGGAGCAGCTGTGAACCAAGGGAAGGATGCCTCGCCCACCTCCTCCCGCCCGCCAGTGGGCTCCCGCTAGCACTCCGTGTGCCTCACTCACTCACTCACTCACTCACTCACTCACTCACTCACTCACTCACTCACTCACTCACTCACTCACTCACTCACTCACTCACTCACTCACTCACTCACTCACTCACTTTTAAAAGTTAAAAACGACAGGCGACTGGAGAACCCAATGTGCACACGCTGTCAACAAACCAACCTCTCAACTCAGATAGCAGACCCTATATATCTACGTCTGACAGAGCAAGCTCTTCGCGCGTTAAAGACCACCCCACAAGATGTTTTTTATATAAAAGGTGGATTGAGGGGGGGGGGGGGCACGACGCGAAAATTAATCTAGATTTCCAAAAGCCGAACAAAACAACCGATTCTGTTGACGAGACACAAGCTTTCAGTAATCGATAAGTTGGTTCTTAAGGGCTCCTTACACATTGCAATGTTTCCAGCTTTAGTTGGAATTTTTAGCATATATGGAAGCTGAAATGTTGACAGAAAATGTTGCAGGGGACATCTCAACATTTTACGCCGATAGCATACTGGGCTAAAATCTTGGAAGGGGCTTAAAATGTTGCATGTGCTTTAGCCAATCAGGAAA
The DNA here is from genome assembly GCA_004794575.1 of Lanistes nyassanus. Classification (NCBI taxonomy): domain Eukaryota; kingdom Metazoa; phylum Mollusca; class Gastropoda; order Architaenioglossa; family Ampullariidae; genus Lanistes; species Lanistes nyassanus. The sequence continues at coordinate 11,154 of SMGT01011173.1, forward strand.
AAAATCATGCTATCCAGTGCGGAGTAGTCTAGTTCGGAGAGATAATGGAAGGCCTTAGATTCTCCGTCAACTGGTGAAACCACTTTCGTTTCCTTCGCTTAGTTTCCGATTGCTGGGCGAAAATAATCATTGTCCCAAAGCAGCCGTTGCAACGTTCAAATTAAACTGTTCGTGTTCGTCCATTGGTCTTCTCGCGTCCCAAATTGATCATGTGATGATCATGTGACATAAAGTGTTGCAGGCGTCTTGCAGCGTGTAAGGAGATTTCTAAAAAAAATGTTTCCTCTCAATGTTGAGAGCATTGCAACGTGTAGTTAGCCCTTTATTAGCATGTCCTTTCGCCATAGTCAGTGGGTGTAGCCTTGCTTACAGCAGCTAATGATACAGCTTCTGAGGACAAAGCTCTTCAAATTGTACTAACTCAGAAACAAGGCGGTTCTGTCTGGTCAAAATTTAGGAGCTAAATAACTTAATGACCTGAAAACAACGACAGTCATTTAGTTATTTTTTTAAAATTCGCTCTGGTCTGTGATAACCTTCAAATCTGGACAACTGATAGCCGATGAGTCGACTTTGATTTTGTCAGACAATGCCATACAGATGCAAGTTACACAACAGTAGCTTCTTAATAGCTGCTTGTGAACTGTTTACTTAGTTGTTAGAGTCTGTGGGATTTACTCAAAAATATGTTACAAATGGCTTGGTTTGCCGTACAGTGCGTTATTCTGCTCGGTAACTATGGTGTCCGGTCAACAGATTTTTCTTTGCCTCTATGTTAATTTTGGGACGGGCGGACGGACACACTGACGAATTGGTTGTTTGGTTGGTTGTCTGATTGATTGATTGATGGATGGATGGATGGACGGATGGATGGATGGATGGATGGATGGATGGATGGGTGGTTGGTTGGTTGGATGGATTGAATGATTGATTGATTGATTGATCATTCGTGTCCTATTTTCCTCTGAGTCTACTCTTAATTGTTTCTGGAGGTTTCAAGTGTTTTACTGTCTTATCGGCGATCATTTGTATCGCTGTTTTCCTCAAATAACCCCGATAACATATTGCCCTCTTCATCGCTGAGATAATGATAAAACTAAACACCTTCCTCTTGTCGAAATGCGTTTTGTGTTGTAGGGGAATAGTGGTGACCACTACTTGTTCTTCCCCGTACACCTGAATTCATGCATGCACACATACATAGTTGCATATGCAGATACATATACAGGGAGGCAAACTGACTGACCGACTTGGAAAATAGAAAAAAAGTATAGAAATGAGTGGGAGGAAAGGAGGGAGTGGAGGGGAGAAAGAAGGACAAATTAGACCGAAGTTGCGGGAGTGGACGGCGAGGGTGGGTGGGTGCAGAACAGATACACATAGACAGATGGGTCGGAAGACATGCAGTGCTAAAGCGGTTGTCAAAGGATACATTGTGAAGTCCCACTCGCTGTTCCTTTTGTGTCAGGTTCAGAAAGTCACTTCAGAAGCTCAGACCCCACTTCAGCCCAAGACCCCCAAGAAATTGTCCCCGCACTTCGCAATCACACCTGAGAACATCACTATGGGGTTGGAGGGGGGAGGGACGTGAGCACAATGATTGGTTTCAAACCCAACACAGTGTTCCATACTCTCCTCGTCCTCCCCCCTCCCTCTCCCCTTCACTGTCTCCGCCATTCTGTCTTACACGCGCCTTCCCCTCACACCTCCCCCTCCCCCTACAGACCTTCGTTCTTGAGCCACGCGGAGCGCTTTGTAAGACAATGCCGCGTCTGCAACATGCCTGCAGATACTGGGTCCAGAACAGAATGGCCTGCGTTAACTGTGCAAAGTGGATCTTGCACACAGCATGCATACAGGTCCTGCACGCAATCTCGCAAAGGCGAAGAAAGATAGTACATGTACACGTTTGCCTATATCGTCTGTCTGTGTCTCTGCTCTTGGCTACACGACCTAAAGCAAATGGTATTTTCCCTCCCATTTCTTTCTTTCTTTCTTTCTTTCTTTCTTTCTTTCTTTCTTTCTTTCTTTCTTTCTTTCTTAGAAGCAGGCATACACGACACACGTGTGTTCCTGCACATGAACAATCACAAACGCGTATGAGAGCTGCAGTCCGTCCGCTGGCTGCGCTTACATCCGCCTCATAAAGCTATACAGTTTCGCCTGAACGAGATCTGGTGCCGTACGTTTTTGCTCGCCTCACCTGAGCCAGTCTCACCTGAGCAGCTGTTTCTCAACATCTTCTGCGTGTTTCTGCGCGCTAGTCGGATCGCAAGCGTTCGCTAACACCCAGCTTCATCAATCATTGAGGATGTAAGAAAGTTCCCGCACAGTCCACAGTCCTCAAGACTTGCCCGCTGCTGAGAGAGAGAGAGAGAGAGAGAATGTCAAAGGATGACCTCATTAGGACGAAACTTTCTACGTGCACACTTTAATGTGCGTGTGTGTACGTGTTTGTGTGTATGTATGCGTGAGTATGTGCGTGTGTTGGGTGGGGGATGAGGCAGAGAGATGTCCAAAGCTTGGAGCCGAGCGTGTTTAGCTATTCTACAAGATAAAAGAACCCTCACTCTTAATGTAAACCAAGAGTTATTGTTCCTTCATATGTATTAAGTGGGTCTAAAATCTGATCTAGCTAATTAAGTAATTTAAAAATGGTTTGTAAACCTTTATGTTAGGCTCTCTTTTCCTTCCTTTCTCGATTTTTCCGTCTTTAGTTCAAAGTTTCAAACATCAAATCACGTATCTTGCTACAGCTTCAGAGCTCCAGGGGTCATTTTCACATCACCAAATCTAAACCTGTTCACCGCTTTTGAAAAAAAAAAAACTCTGCACAAAAAAGAGCGAATTTTGAGTTCAGGCAAAAGCCAGGATGGCTGACACCGAAGATACCTGGAGAGAAACCCTCGTGTAAATATTCTGTAAGATATAACCCTCCCAACCCCGCCCGCTCGCACGCACGCACGCACACTCGTTGACGCTACAGTTACAAGACATACCCCGTTGGTGTCGACTTTAATGACATAACATCCCATTGTACGACCACAAAAAGACAAGGCCACAGCAAACGACTAACACGCACGGCACAAGAGAATATTTGTGCTTCAATTTGCATAATGCAGCGAAAACAGTGCATGTGTGTTTGTGCGTGCGTGCGTGCGTGTGCGCGCGCACGTGGCCTGGGTGCATGAGTGAACAGACGTCCATTTAAAGTAAGTTTTATTGACTTCCTTCTGTTCCCTGACACAATGATAAACGTGCTTGCTGTAAAAAGACTGGTTGTGACAAGCCGACTATTGTTTTCTCAGTCGCAGCGCGGTGTTCGGCCAGTAATCGCTTGTTGCTTTATACAAGTGGATTATGCAGTTGTGTTGAGAGTGCGAATGCAAAGCAGCAGGACACCAGAATGGGTCAAGATATGACAGATATGACGATAATACCCAGTTATAAGCGCCTGGTACGGGTACTAACATCCCACTAAGGAAAAAAATCATCGAAATTTCGAAGTTAGTCCCCCCTAAGAACCCCTCCCCCCACACACACACAGAGGCAAAACGCGTTTCCACTATCTTGCTAAATATACAACACGTACATCTTTCTTATACATATACAATGTATTTCATGTAGCTGACACATGGGAAGGTCACACAGCGACAGGTTCAAACACTTTTAAAGGTGCAGGTGCAAGGTTTTAGGGGCAGGTAAAAGCATTTTTACAGGCGCGGCCAGTGATACACGTACAAGACCAACAGAGGCTGATACAGGCATGCACAGATACCAGAACGAGTGCAGGAGCACTGCAAGTACAGATGCATGAAGGGGGATGCAGGCAAGTACAGGTGCAGGGACATATATTACAAACACAGGTGCTTGAACGGATACATAAACGCACAGATGCTGACACAGGTACAGGTAAAAATAGGAACAAAGTGCACGAGTAAGCTCATGTCACGTAGAGGTGTGGGTACGCCATACGCGTGAAGATAAGTACAAATCTAGACAGCAGTACAGGTAGAGGAACAACTGCAGGTGCAAGCAGAAGAAAAATGTATTTGGCAAGAGGAAACGACAGCAACGAAACAATATGAACGGAGAAAAACGATGGAGAAAGATTGGACCTTGATTTGATGTACTCGCCTCGGAAATGTTACATCTCGTTACGTAAGTGCCTCGTAATGACGTCGCATCTGGGCGTATTGTGTGTGCCCGTTTACCTCTGTGTGTGTGTGCGTGCGTGAGTGAAAGTGGCGAGGTGTGGTTACGTATAGAGGGTTTTTAGATCAGATCGGACAGGAAAAATGAGTTGAAGGGGGCGCGGGGTAAGAAAAAGGGACTTCACCATTCCACTGCACTTTCAGGCAAGTTGTCTGCCCCTGGCCAATTGCTCGCTTGAATCTCTGCGCGATCTTAGAGCGTGGGAAGAGATTTAGAGAAGACTTTCTGAGGCAAGACTAAGAACAACACAAGGGCAGAAAAAAGTCATCTACATCGGGGAAAGTCATCTCAGTGTTGTTTTGTGCATGTTTCTTAAATGCAAAATTGAAATTAACTAAGTTTGCGATTTGTTAGATGTCACTGTTAGATGTTGATGTCACTGTCGTTGTCTTTATTGCTGGTGACGCTGATGGTTGTGTAAAATGATCATCTCTCCTCGATTGCCCTACTCTCCCCTACCTCCCTCCCCTCAACTCTCATTGTCCCGGTTCCATCGGTTCTTTCACACACACACACACATGCAGGTGCCCGCGAGCACGCGCACACCTACACACACAAACTGTTTTTGTACATTTCTCTTTCTCTCAATGTGTGTATGTATGCGTATGCACAGGCATAAACAGAAGAAGAGAGACAAAGTGATTGTCCACATAAGCGCACGCACTAACGGAAATTCACAAACGCGCGCACAAACAGGTAAGGGCTTGCATCCACACAAGAGCATTCCCATGTCTTCCAAGGTGTGAAATATTGTCCTCAAAGTTGACGAGCGGTACTCGTAAGAAGCTACTAGGCAAATAAAAAGATTCCGCAGCGCTTGAGATAAAAACAGGGTAGGTTTTAGGGAGGGGTAGGGGTGGGGGCAGATACTGGTAGTTGAAAGGTAAAAAAAAAAAACCCACGAAAGGCAATATGCTACTCTTGGCACAGAGACAGAAACAGACAAAGAGGTCCGGTCTTGGAACAGGAAAGTTTGGAAGTCATTTAGAACCTGGCGAACAAAACAAAACAAAACAAGCAGCGCAAGTATTTCTTTCCGTAATCTTCAAGATGCTGCTCTTGCTGCTGTTGTTGCTGTAGTTTTTTTGTTGTTGTTGAAGTTGTTGCTGCTATCGTTAAGACTGTCGGTTGGGCTATGTACTGATGTTCATTTATCACAGTTATCGTCGCCTTCTCTCTAGTTATCATCACCTTACGCGGTGTGAGCGTCAGTGTGAATACGTAGGCAAGTGTGTGTGTGTGTGTATGCACGTAGTGTATGTACGGTGTACGTACGTGTGCGTCATTGTGCGTCTAAACATGTGTGTGCAGGCTATGTATATGTACGTGTGTGTGTGTCTGTGTGTGTTTGATGCAAACACATATTGTGCGTGCGTGCGTAGTACTCGTTCTTTCTGTGTTAGTTTTTTTAGGCATAAGTATGTGTGTATGTATCGGGGTAGCAGGATGATATATGCCTACACGCACTTACTTCACGATATGATCACGTAGCACACACATCCAGCCCCATTCCGCTGCCTACATCTTCCCCTTTCCCGCATGCCCACACACAAACGCACACGCACACGCACGGGCACACAGAGTGCAGCAAGTGGATGCAGTGAGACGCACGCTTCAGACCACTTCAGCAAGGAAGCTGCGCGCCAGAGATTGGCAAATGACGTCACAACAACTGTTACGACTGGAGTAGTTAACTGCAAATACTGAAACGCTGCCATATTTCTGTGAAACCATTACGTGATTTGCCATTCACTGCACACGCAAGTCGTTATGCCCCACAGACATACCAAAGCTATCACTGCAACGTAACCAATCAACGAACGAAACCAATACGTTTTCCTGCATTAATGTAAAACAAAGTTTTTAATTACGTGCTCACCAGCGATTTTCCAAGGACGCCTGCTCCTAGCCTCAAACTCCTGGGTGCCTGGGTGCCTGGGAGTACGGCAGGGAGGACCAAGTGAAGACGCATTGACGAATCTTCTAATCGACGGCCATGAATATTTTGACCGTGTGACGGCAGTACCCACGACACGTTCTAATAATCTCCCTTCCCTCTTTCCTTTCCTGAGAAGGTGGGTGTACTTGACCCCGCACTTGTGCACGTTTGATAGAGAGACAGACACAGAGAGAGACGGGGAGAGAAGGTACACACTCCCCATTCAATGCACATATGACAGAGGAGGAAGAACATAAACAGAGGCACTGCTTGCAACCAAGAATCCGACAATGTCAATGGGGGGGGGGGGAAGCGGGGGAGACACGTCAAGGGCAGGCAGGGTCAGTGAGCGAGATTCTGCAACAGAACTCTTTTCAAGGACGTTCAAGAGGTTCGTCACCCAGGACACACAACGCGCACGCCGGTCGGTGGGGGGAGGGGGTAGGGGGAGAGGAAGGGGTTGCGTTGTCGTAAGTCATTCTTCAATCGCGGCAAGAGGACACGGTGCTCAGTAGATGTTTTGGGTGTGAACAGTTTCGACGAAATTGCCGCGCTCGCGCGCGCGCGCGTGCTTTCCCCCGATAAGGCTACTAGAAGCAGCCAGATAGCGCCCGCCCGTTTCCAAGAGAAATGTTTTGATTTACACACATACGCGGTGTCGGGTTTCTTGCGGCTTATCTGGTGGAACACTTTTAACACCGGCTGATTCTGGCAGCACAAAGGAAGCCTGCAAGCTGCACAGTTGGGTTGCATGACCGTTGGTATGTCCTGTCCATAAGGAGCAGGTGCACATAAAATACACAGGGCAAACGGGTTTTGCGACTGTTGTTGTGACTGGATGAGCAGCTACGAACGCTCATGCAAGCCAGCCCAGGAGTGCGGCAGCGGTCTTTTTCCTTCTGTGGCTCTCCCTTTCATTACGTCCAATTGCGTGAAACGTTCCCAGAGAAATTAAATCTTTACTTTCAGTTGCTTGAATTTCTTTCACTCAGTCATCCGGTTCCCACTCTCTTTCATTCACAACTTCTGTAAATGTTCTTTCTTCCTCCTTCCTTTTGTTTTACTTCTTTCCTTGCTTTCCTCTATTTATTATTCAGTAAATTTGTTTCTTCCTTTCTCCTTCATCTTTACCTTCTTTCTATCTTGTTCATTTTCAATCTTCGACGAAGATAACTACAATGATGACGAGGAGGAGATACAAACATTATCTTCTTTCGCCATCTACACAGCAGCAACGACATGGACGCGGTCGGCTGTTGTCGTAACGAGTGCAACAGCAGAAGCACCAGCAGCAGCAGCAACAACAACAGCATCGTCGTCTAAAAGCCAACAACGCGCGTGGAGTGACGCAAGCGCATCTCCCACGAGCCACTCTGGCTGCGCGCGCGCGCACACGAAACCCACCACCGGCCAAGCTGGGGTCGGAAAAGCTCTCTTGGGCGCGCACTTAGCAGACATCGGTGTTGACGCGAGATAGCACAGCCCTCCAGGCTTCGGCTATCAGGCTGCCTGCAGTTGAGGCCAAAGCCCACTCGCGCCTCATGTTCCGCTCTTGTGCGAGACCGTCTCCGAAAAATCGTATTAATTCTGCCGCTAAGTATTTTAAAACCTCAAACAGAATGCAGGGCATGAGAACTTCTGTATCGGATTTCACGACAGAGGAAAGTAGGGGTAGTTAAAAACAAACGAGGGACACGGGAAATGGAGTAATTAAGCGGAGACTGAATGAGCGAGTGTTTACACGATTAATGTTTACTCTGCGGCGTGAGGATGAAGAGCAAGAAAAGCAAAAAGAAAAATAAACTTGAATGTCGTGTAACGCCGTCCACTAACCCACATTCCTTGTCGCTTAAAGGTAAACCCAAGTGCAAACTGCTCGTCAGACGCAAGGGTTAGGGTTAATGCAGGTAACTCATATCCAACCCGTGAGGAATTATTCCTTCCTTCGCAAAATTCAAGTCTTCTAACATCTATACGCGCAGAAGCCGTGCTCTCAGATTTGCCTGTAGTGGGCCTAACGTCGTGACAGAATGTGGAGCAAGTATCAACCAGGCATCTCTAGCCATTGAAAACATCACAGTTTGACCTCTTTTTGTGCTCAGTTGAGAAGACTCTTGTTTGAAATATTTCTCGTGAAAGGGAAGGAGTTTCTTCAATCACATTTCAAGCATTACCATTTCTTGTAATGAACACTAAACCCTCCTTGCCCAGACATTTAAAAAAAAAATCCACGTCAGGTGGGGCTATAATTCTTGACCTATTAAAAAGCCACACTAAATTTTCAAATGTACAGTAGTGAACTAATCTTTTTTTTATTTCATCGCATAGGACGAATATGATGTCACAAAATTATCATCTCGTTATGTGATATTTACAGCAGCGAGTCACGGTATTGCCTATTGTAGGTCTCAATACCCCCACCCCCCTCTCTCCCACTTTCCGACCAAATTTCGTCTGTTTAATACTTTTCTCCACGTGACATTCTCTCTCTTGAAATTGAAATCAAATAAAGTCATGAGGCATGAACCGATGATGACTATCAAGTTTTCCGTACAGACACTAACATCGTCTGCCTACGAATGGCTATGAGTTTGACCTTTTCGACCTTGTACCACCTGCCCCCCCCCCTTTCTCTCTCTCTCTCTCTCACTGTCTACACACATGGGCGTGAGTTTACTCCCCTGAATCCTTGTGGTTGAGCTCTTCTACCAACGCACTCATCTCTTGCTGACAATGCTCTGAGACCAAAAGTGTTCAGCATGTCCAATACTAGAGAATTTGTAAGCTTAGCACCACGTAAAAGAAACAGTCTGGCATAACCCATAAAGTACAGCCTTACATATACAAAAGTCTTTGCTCATATGTTCTCTTTCGGGAAAAAAGTAACATCAAAGCATGGTTTTTGTAAGAGTTTCAATACACTCTTTTGTTATTATCATTGTGTTACAATTTTTGTTTAGCAACAAACACGTAACGTGGGTTAGGGTTAAGGTTAAGGTTCAGGTTAAGTGTTCCTATGTTAATTTGAAGTGGAGATGCTAGAGATGTTCTACCCAAGTGACTTTTTCATGATTCAGTGAACCCATGTCGCTACAACTGCACAACCTTTAAATAGTAGCCAGTGCTTTCGAGTTGCTAAAAATATCTTCACATCTCCCCTCTGCTTCTCTCCCCTGCTTGCCTGTCTGTCTTCCTTCCTGTCTGTCTACCTGTCAGGCTTTCTTTCTCTGTCTGTCTGTCTGTCATTTTGGTAATGATGCTTTGTGGACTGGAGAAAACAAAGTCTTCGACGTTTGCAAGTAATGCAAGCATAGATCGAACAGAGTGGTCAGAGGACAGAGTAGTGAGGAATACAATCATTGTCGCTATGTACAACACTGACATGTTGGCCAGGGAAGCTGAAAACTTGTAAGTCAGTTTTGGTTTGAAAAATAAAGAAAAATGTGGAACATAATAACCATTTGTTGTGCCTTTTGCTGTTTTTTTTTGGGGGGGCGGGGGGAGATAAGATAAATATGCACATCACACCACAAGTCCCCACTCCCACACCACAAGTTCCCACTCCCACTCCCAGAAAGAGAGAGGTAGGTGTTCCACTTGAGGGATAAACGGAGGAGGGCAGAGACGCAGCAGAAAGAAAGACGGCATTGTTGAAGACAGCTTGATACCATCACCTCTCTAGACCTTAGGACGCCGAGGTGACCCAACAAACAAATGGGCCAGAGCGGGTCAGTTCCGGACGCCCCACTCAGGTTGCGCTAATCCGCTAGACGGGGGTTTCTTGAGGGAACGACCTGAGCCCCTCTGCGCAGCTCTCTGACATCTTTATGTGGCAGCCAAGTTTATGGGGCTGGCCGTAAAAGAGCTCGCTAGCTGGCCCGTAAGTAACTGCAGGCTTTAGTCGGCCTGTCTAGCTTGCCCCCCGCCTGCGCCCCGTTTCGTGTCTCCTGACGGATGTTACGAAACGAAGCATGTTACGCATGCGCGCTCGCCTGGCGTCTTCCCCGATCCTTTCTGCTCCTGAGGGCGGCAAAGGTCACGTGCACTCGGCGCTACTGATTTAGGTGGCGCCGCCAGCAGGGGGGAGGGGGACTAGTGGGAGCAGGGGGAAGGGGGACTCTTTTCTTTCGTTTCTCTTTAACCCTTTATGCCCAGCGTTCCAATTTTTGTGAGGTGGTGGTGGGGGAGGGGGCGGACATTTCAGAGCCGACACTCTTAATCATTAACCTCTGCTCAATTTTCAGTGATTGATTAAAGTTCTAGTTTGTTAAATGAATCTCGCTTCTTCAAACAAAACCACTTGGAGATGATTCCAGAACGAACTATGCTAGCCAGACACTGATGCCATCAAATCATCAAACAGATAAAATCCCTAAAGATGTCTACAGTTCTTATAGCTTGCAACTTTCTGATGGAGTCCAAGAACAGAAAATGTTTGATGTATGATCTCAATTTGTCTCTCTCAGTAGTTGTTGTTGTTGCTGCTGATGGTGGTGGTGGTGGTTACATGCATATGTGTAGCATGTGATGAAAGCACCGTCCCAAAAATGTGACGCAAAGCACAAGATTTTTTAAAAAACTTAATATTTATATAGGCTTTGCTATGTCTTATGATTTTTATATATCTCTTGTATAGCTGTTGTCATCATGTTGTAGGATGAATTAATCTATAAGACTGCGACCAAGCGACGACTTTAAAGACAAAAACAACAGTTCTCGGGAAAATAATGGGAGGATGTTAATCCACTGAATATCTTCATTGTTATGGTTAAATGTAACAAGTAATTTGCACATGTCACTCAGAAGAAGGGACATATTTTCATCTGATGATAAACTACACACATCAAAAACAGCACAAAATGCATGCACGCATGCACATATGTACACACGCATGCACCTGTCAGAAACCAGCACTTGTCAGACAGCTTGCAGTGTCTGTAACACACCCGTTCTTGCTAATTGTCCCAAGTCTCTCGCCATCATCGGTCTCCACACGCATAAGTAGGTAAAAGTCTATCACAAATATTACAGAAAAAAATGTAAGGATGGGGGCTGGCGGGGAAGGCGAAGATGCAATCCTTCCAGCACTGAACCCGATTTGTCCCGTCCGTCTCGCGTAATTTTGTGCGTTTAAAAAAATCCCAGTAATAACTTTCTACTTTTAAAAAAAGAGAAGAGAAATGGGGACTTTTCTTTTGGAGCTAACTTTTCCAAATCCCACTGCTCGTTCTCTTGTCTGTGTGCATTAATCCTTGTCTGAGAGTATTATTCCTTGCCGTGCAGCAGGCGTGGCATCCTGCCAGGTAGAATGTCAGGGGCTGTTGGCACGGCTGCACTAGAGAGTCCCAGTCAATTATTACCCGATTAGGGCCAAAGAAACCGCAAGCGTTTTGTGCGACTCTCAACGCCCAGCTAGCGGCCGACAGCTAATCAGATAATTACAGGCTGCGAAGGCCACTCGGTTGTCCTCCTTGTCTGTGGTTACTGCCCTTGGCTGCTGGGCGTAACTTGAAACATGACCGAAGAAGGGAAGGAAGTAAGAAAGAAAAAAATATTAAAAAAACACCAAAGAAAGAACCAACAAAGAAAAGAAAAAAAGAAGGAAGGAAAGAAAAAGACTACAAACAAATAAACAGACTGAGTTTCGATCAGAAAGAGACAAATAGACATAGGTGGACAGGCAGAAAGACTAACGGAAATGAATTACAGAACACCAGGGAAAGACAGAAGAAGACAAAAATGGAAAGATGCAGTCTAACACACTTTTACAAATTACACGGTCTCACTTTCGTTCACTTGCTTGCATGCAAGGCAGAGATGCTATGACGCGTGGATAAATACCGTGGATTTTTGTTTTTGTTCTTGGCTAAACAGAAAATCCAGCATGTATAAGTTGAGGTTAGCTCTGTCCTAAACCTAAACTTGCGAGCTAAATTAGTCAAGCATTTATGAACTAATAGATCCTTAGCGATAGAGCAAAAGTTTAAAACAATGTGCCGGTGGCCAGCTAATTTTATATTTGGGGACAGAAAAAAAACTTTGCTTGAAATGTTTCGCGCTACGGCACCATCCTGAGATAAAACTATAATCGCCCTTCACTCACAGGCCTTTTGTGAGTCAGTATATATCGACATGTAGCTTGATAGGTTTTTTTCTGTCTAGAACCTCCTCTGTACAGGAATTAACCGTTCCCTCTGGGGTCAAAGTAACACTTTCTGACATTGGGCGTCTATGGAGAAATGTGGTCCCGTCTGGACCAAGTGGCAAATGGACATCTTCCTTCCACGCGCCCAGAAACTGATTCTCCAATGAGGAGGTTCGATGATTGAAAAGGTGACCAATCAGTTCTGCCACGCGACCGCCTGCCCGTCGACCAATCACGTGTCAACGAGGTCAAAAGCCGCGGAAGAAGACCGGACGGGTCTGCCATTGCCGTTTATCGATCTTCTCGGCCACGAAGTCGTTTGCAGCCGCCATTGTCGCGAACTGTGGTGAGTGCGGACAGCCTTTTTAAACGTTCACAATGATTCTTTCCGGTACTCAGTCGCCTAAGGGTTTGACTGTTTGTTTGTTTACGATTTAAAGAAATATTTCACGGAACGTGCATCCCCCCCCCCCACCGCAATAAAACAGTTGCATAATGGTTTGTATTTTCTTGCCATTCATAAAACTGCTCATAAATTTCACAGGGTGAATAAACGTTTCAGAAAATTTGTATGATGTTAGAACGCTGAGGCAACTGATCCCTGTAAGGTATCTCTCTCTTTCCACCCTTCGTGTTTAATGTGGCCGCCCTGATATTGCTTCGAAATTCATGTCGTTTCCGGATGATTTACAGGCTGCTGACATCTGATCCACTTTAAACTCAAAGAAATGGGGCAAGTTGTATTAATATACAACACGATCATAAAAAGGTGTGGTATGTACATCCTTGTATGTCTGTGCGGGGGCATCTGTAGGTGTATATGTGTCCGCACGTGAGTGCTAAACTTCATTCGCATTAGGAAATTAAACCAAAATTTCGCCAAACAGTATGTCGGCTAATCACACTTCTAGCGATTTGTCTGTTCGACCTTTTGTCCGCCAGCCAACCATCCAAGGTTGTCGCGCATATTTTGTAACAGTCCACCCCCCCCCCCCCCCCCCCCCCAGTTTTCTGTGTGTACGTGCGCGTGCTTTTATCTTCAAAAAAGCATTTTCGTAAAGACCGATTCTTTGATTGACGTTGCAGCGCATCCATAGCTGAATGCTCGTGGGTAACCGTTGACTTTTTTCATTCAGGAGCGACTCAGAAGTAGGAAAACTTCATACTTGTGTTAGTCCTGATAAGCTGTGTTTTATTGTGCGTAGGTTTTGTGACAGGCAAAGTCCAGCGCAGATGCCTCGTATTTTATATGTCCACTTTCGCCATGAACGAAGTTTAACGAACCATTCCTGAAGCAGATCAGCAACTGACACTACAGCAACCACAACAGAGACAGACAGACAGGTTTACACTGATTTCGTCCTCTCTCACACACACAGAGGCAGGTATGCCCTGAAACTACATACAAAATTGACAGCTCATAAACGATATGTTTTACAAAATTTATTGACTCAAAGTCAGCATTCACTCTCCTAACTCATGCTGAATACTCGAAAAGAATGAAGTTTGAGCATTGATATTGTGCCATTAAGATAAAGATTCATTGACATGGAAAGGAAACAAACCCAATCTGTACTTTTTTTCATCAGGTAAACAGGAGGATCATTAAAAAAAACTGTTAATTATTTTACAAAAAGTCTTCAGCACTATGAACACAGGCGCAGTTAAAAGGAGCAGAGTGGGAAAGAAGTATCCTTTAGTATACCGATGTAGTGGCAAATATAATCAGCAAAATTCTATATTGTACAAATAAAACTGCAACTCTCGCGACACATTTGTCAGTAACATTATTTTGCCGATTTCAAAACCAAGATCTCAAGAGTACAAGTACTTCACTCTCAAACCAGTCACGTGTGCAAAAGCCTTGCCCACTGACTTTTAAAGCGGTGACAGTTCTGTCAAACCACGCCAGTTTAGTGTAGACTTCAAAGTAGTGAGGCACAACTCACATAGCCTAACCAGCCTTTTGGTTTATCTGAGCAAGCTGTTACACCGTGTGAAACGGATCCTGCGATGACCAAATCTGCACGATAGTCCATTAATATAATCAAATGCTGTGTGCAGCTCCCAAGAACTGTTCAAACTAGAGTTAACTGGAAATTCAGACTTCATATTTGAAAGTCAATTATTATAATTCGCAAGCAGGATAGCGGGCATTCCTATTTTCCTTATAAAGAAAATCTGACAGTAAGGTAGGTGGGAAGATTTAGCAAACACGGCTAAATAATGGAGATAAAGCTTATAGATTAAGGACTGGCCTTAAATGGAAGGGAGGAAGGAAGCATGAACAGGAAGGGCGAAACCATACAGGATAAAGGGCTTCTGATAACATTCCGCTATGGTGTCTAGGCGATGTCTGTTTCTAATCTTCGAAGAAACCACATCAAAGAACTACGCAAATAATTCTTTTCAAACAAAACGGAACGTTTGTGCGCCTGTGCAGAAAGGGTACAGGAAATAGGCTTTTTTCTCCTGTTGCAAGCCGACATACTGCAGTCATAGAGGAAGAAACAGCTTCTGCACTTGCAGTGCGGGAGACTGGAATCTCTCATTGTGCACAGTCTAAACTTTGCTAACAAACAAACAACTACGTTAAAAATTGCTAGTTTATTATTTTCGTATGAAGGCTGAAACAAACATTTTTTCATAAACGCCTTATCAACTGAAAATCATTACCGTACACAAAAACCCTTCACGGCATAATAAGAACAGAGCAATAACTGTAATATGAATGAAAAGAAAACTTCACTATACCATACTACGGGTCCAAAATTACTTCGTTCCATGGAATTCAGCTGATGTACAACCACAGACTAAAGCCACAGAGACTTATTGGTTATCTTCGCCGTTCTCCAATATGGTTTTACTGGTTTCACATCAACAATCCTGGTTCGCTAAAGCTACTTTCTGGGTCTGGCACAAAAGAGTTCGCCTTCTGAGGGTAGAATTTCGGCTTAAGAGTTAAAGTTGTGATCATACAAGGGGAAAAGTTCTTAAACTATAGCCCACTTAACAAAATGTGTTGTCAAGCAAAACCGACAGTAAAATTTAAAAATCTGGATGTAAAGTGAACGCCTTGAAATTTTTCTACGCCTTTGATTGGAATGATTGTTCCTTTAAAAGCACATCTCCATTTTAAAAAAAAGTAATAAGATGGGCGAGCACACAAAATTGGAAGCAACACACATTGACAGAAAATATACCACCCTTCCTACCAACAACAACAAAATAAAAATAAGTTGGCAGATTATACATGGATTGTTGGCATAAAATCAGAATAAAGACAAGCTCAGCTGCTTTGAATACCTTGCCAGTATGAAGAATAACCAAACCATCTCTTAAGGGGAGATAATTCAGTGCACAGGGGTAGACGACTTTATCACCGGTTTCGATTTTTCTTTTGCTTTCACCATGACTAAGAAATAATGAAGGGGAAGATAACTAGAGAAGACAAAGAGGGAGAAGAAAAGCCACTAGCATTGCTGACATTGCATCTATTTCACAGTATAATGCTACCGTTTCATTTCGAGTAGACGTCAGCAGACCCCCGACAGCGGTAAGTTCACCTGGTCCACTGTCGACGGGGTTGTCCGTTCTCTACTAAAGCTTACGCCAACCTGTGCTACTGATGCTCAGACGCTGTTAGTCCCAAGCCTGTGCGCAACAAACTGCATCGAAAGGAAGCAAAGATCGGACACAGTCCTGCCAGTTTTCGGCATTATTTTCGCGTTTTTCCTCTTTTTGTGCGGTTCGACGCAGTAAGTTAAAGAACCCCCTCTCGCTCGCCAGCAGAACAGTGGGAATGCTTCGACATGCTGAGCCACTTCTGCCCAGTTCCCTGTGATAAGCTTGTGACAAACAGCAGTCCTACCTTATCAAGCAGGTAAACCTGTCAGCGTAGTTGGGTTTCAAGAAAAAACGGAAATTACAGAAAGACTGCTGAACTGGGCTAGAACTTACCACGTCTGCTGGCGTTCGAGAAGACATAGGCGCATAACGAAGAATAGAAGGATGAAGGAATAGTCATACAGAGTGGTTGGGGTGGGCGGAGTTGCAGAACCGGGTAGAAGTACGGGGTAGGACAGTACGCGAAAGCAGTAAATGAACCCAACATATCCTGCAAAACCAACCAAACGAGAGAAGACTGACTTCTTCCTATACTGGTCTTCAATATTCTTTCGTGTTTCCCCCACCTTTTGAGGGCAGCAATTCCTATCATTACACTACACCTTCATACTAGCAGCTCTCCCTTCACTGGCAAAAAAGTCACAAAACATTTCCCTTCTCGCCCCAGTATGGTCTACAATTGTTCAATATCACCTTTCTTGCAAGTTATAAATGAATAATCCTAATTTGCCTTTTTTAATTGAAAGAAATTTGAATCTGCCATTTGAGCCTTTGTTCCCTCTATCTTTCTGTACGTTGCTCAGCACTAGCGTTTTTTTTTTCTTGCTAGAGTTGGTGAAGGACTGTCTGCTGACACAGCATGTAACCGTCTTATCAACCCACCACCATAATGAGGTTTGTCTTCTACTGATGGGGAATGTGATCAGTCCACAGTCTTTCCCTACTCGCGCAGTTTCCTAAGGAACAGCTGTGCTTACCCCAAGCGGATCTCTTTTAACTGAGTAGCGCTTCCTGCCCTCTATAGTGGAATCATCGGCAAAACGAAACGGAAAGCAAAAAACCAAACCCAAGGGTGTTAACGATTCAGGATAGGTCATTACGAGCGCACACACTCTAGCTGTATTAAAATTTTAAACTTAAAACGGACGGCCGGTTATTTAAAACAGGCGCTAGCATTCAATTAGTTTAAGGTGTAAAGGACAAGGGAGAAAACCCGAGCAAGGGCAGCTAATTCTAACTGGCTAATAATACTGCTGCAAACAAACAGGGTCTGGCCGATTTCTAAGTCGTGCTAAATAAATAAACAGGATGAAGCAAACCATCGGCCGCTGAAGCATTTTTAAAGCTTTACACTTGAGTAAGTGCTGTTCTATTTGGCACGCAACACGCAGAATAATTCATTGCCGTCACCTACACTAGAGGTGTGCAAAAGCATGACGTAGCGAAGGGAGAGACAGAGGGTTGTGGGAAGGGAGAGGGAGAAATTATTTTTAAATTGCAGACATGCATGCATATCGTTTTAAACGCCATGCCTTAAAAATGAGGGCAGACCCTTACGACTGTGTGAAACACACCTGGCGCCATTCTTTTTCTATGAATCACTGTAGGGGGCGCTGTCAGCAACGGAAAGGTGAGGATTACTGATCACTTCCGTTGTCTGCTAGTTGCGAGCAGGCACGGGCGACCGAAGTCTCTCCATTTGAACCTACAGTGTAATCTCTCTGTTTGGGGGGGGGGGGAAACCCCAAACAACGCGCAAACAGTAGCAAGTTTGCAGTGGTTACTTCTGCACATTTTAACAAAATTTTGTGTCAAGCTCAGTCTTAAAACAAAGGAGTGACGTCACTTAAGTATCTTCCCTACTTTCAGAGACAGCAATTAAAGAGAGTTTTCTTTAATTTCTTACAATCTAAATGTCAGTGGGAGAACTCGCACTTAAAGTTATAGCAAACCCATACCACTTTTTTTATAAATAAAAAAGGCATTCTGTCTGAAATATAAAAATCCGTCGAGATCCCACTCTTCACTAAACTGGTGCTCGTCCAGTCTTGACCTATTTCTGTTCAGCACCATCCTTTATGCATTCAATCGGCGTTCAAAGAAAGGGACCAGACAGACCCAATCAGTGCTTAGTGAACCACACTGAAAAGACTGGCGTTAAAAACTCGACAAAATCTAAAGCCTCCCATCTTATATCATTATCTGAATCATGGTCTTTTTCGCTTCTGACATTCTGAAACTGATATATTTTCTTTGGATGGAAGAACAATAAAAGGGAAAACAGAAAGAAGGCAGCAAACAAAGCTGTATGGTGAGTCACTAGTTTACCGATGATCATGTCACGAGAAGAAACCGCGTTCAGCTCAAAACTTACATCTCCAGTGTTACAGAACAGAAGCTCATAATGACAAGCGGTAATTGAAGTTAATAATAATTACTCGTCTGGCTACACTTGGCGTAAATGACAAAGAAAGCGCGTGGGACGGGCGATGCAGAAACGAAAGAGATGAATTCCAACAAAGAGAGCAAAGGGTGTTCTGATCTGAGGGCGGCGAAGAGTTGAGGGTGGAGCATGTAGGAGATTCCAGACTGCAGGCTGAATTTAGGCTTGACTGATGAGTCTTCCTTAACGTAATGATTCAAGACAGGGTTCATTGTCACGCCATGTGTAAAATTCACGTATTTTTGTTTTTAAAAAAACGGTCTCTACAACAGAACTGTCTCAATACAACACTCTAAATGTAGTAGTAATAGTATCAGCGCATATATAAATCGATAGCATATACAAAGTTCAGCAACAGCCTCAAACAGGTAGCATGGTTTTGAACCATGAAATGAACGGACACAGAAGACGGAGATTTCTGTAAGCTAATACAAACACGCACTTTTTTTGAACACAAGAAACAGTCATCTTTGTACAGGGAACTCTCTGTCACAGAGCAAAAACAACAAGCGAAAAATAATGTGAATGAAAAACGTAAAATGCATATCTGACCATGCTGTGTCTGGCTTGAAAGGCGTACCAAGTTTGCACTCACATCGATGCCAGACGAGCGAAATAATAACATGGATTTGATGAGGACAGGAATACTTTTTTTTTTTGCCTTGCGAATGCTTGAGGTGGGGATGGCGGGGTGAAAGGGGTAGGGTGCAGAGGGAAAGAAGCAATTTTAACATTAAATATTACAGAAATCTCTTTAAGTATATATCCATTATATATGCACACGATCCACTCTCAAAATGGTCTTAGATTTACATTATTTTAACGAGATGGCGAGGGAAGTGGAGGCCCCTATTCAGTTGCACTATGGCTTATAGCCCCCTCCAAAAGGCTTGGGGGAGGAAGTCTTTGCAGGTCTCTACCTAATCTCCAGTCGGGACAGCAACCGCACTAAGGGGACACGATGTGTTTACAAAGTAGTGGTACACTTGTACGTCAGACAGGTACGCCACAGGTAAGGAAAAACACCCTATATTCGTCGCCGTGGCAACGAAACACAGTCTTAGTCCCCCTCACCCCGGGGCTAGACGCCATCGTGGAAAACAGGCTGCAAGCAGAGGACAGGTTAGAATGGCGCGAAACTGAAAGTTTGCGTCATCCTCCTCATCGTTCACGTAATCGTGCAGTAATTATTACGAAGAGAACATGTGATTCAAAACATGAAAGCTGCCGGATCCTTCTACTGATGTTGTTATCACCACAAATGTTTGTAGGCCATCGTTCAGCGTCAGTCAGACATTTAAAAAGGTATACGTAGCTAAGCTACAACTTGAACTAGTGCTTACACAATGATTACCTTTGGAAACAAATGCATAATCATTTGTCAGGAAAATTCAAGTTTTGCTCTCTCTCTCTCTGTCTCTCTCACTCTCTCAGCCAATCAATGGTGTATCACTTTCACCTCCCCCCGCCCCCAAAATGCCCCACCTATCATAAATTATTTAAATTATTTCCATCAAAGCTACCGTTGACGTGCTCGCGTATTTTATCGACAGATGTAAATATTTTCGCCTTCTTTTTGAGATCACTTTCGGTGTTTTATCCCTATCCGACAGGGTTCGACTAAATGGAAGGGAAATATTGGCAAGTAATCAATTGAGCCATCTGCATCGAAGATTTCCTCTGAATTCAACTGACAAACCAATTCAAACAGATAACAAATAAAACATTTTCCAAAACCTTTCCAGAAAAACAAGTCTTTTACATAGAATCTCTGATCCAACTTCGACAATTTTTTTTTTTAGAAATTCTTTAGGGAGACTACTGGAGCAGCCACGTGCTGTTGTTCTCCTCCGGCCGAGTCGCACAACGACAGACCGGTGTTGTGAGAATAGTTACCCGACTATCCGGAAGCCTTAGTGCGCATGCCCTAGTCAGGTTTATGTACTTCCTTCAAGTTTCTCCGCGATCTATTTACTGAGTTTTAATTGTTGAAACACTGATCTAGAGTTAAACGTATGTCTGTCAACTGTCTGCGAAATCTGATCTATCCGTTTGCCGTTTTGTTTCTTGTCGTTATATACACGCGAAATACTAGTTTTCACCTGGGGTCCGTGCATTTCAATACACTGTTATTTTATTTGCCGATAATCTAAAAGTTTAATATCGAAGTGTTTTAGTTTGCAGGCAAAAAACGTTTAAAAGCATGATTTTACTTAATTTTCCCTTATTTATTTTTTAGTTACCTAATCCACACACGCATAGGCTGTCACACATGGGCACCGAGTCCCTCCGGATAGCGGATAACTATTCTCATAACACTAGCTTAGGACGGGTCAACAGTTGTTATAGATCTGTTCTGGCTGTGGGGAGAGGGTGGAAGGCCATTGCTGCCGATCTGTCACTATGAATGTTAAACCCAAGGTTATCTAGCCTGACGTTTAAAACTATTTACAGAATCTTGTACTAAGAAATATCGCACTAGTTAATTAACCGTCTGTTCCATGGACTGTCCTAAAAATAAATCCAATGTACTTTGCGCTTAGCAGCTGCTACAGATTCAGCACCTTGTGTTGTCTCTCTCAGCAAGTCAAAATAAAAAGTAAAAAAAACAACAATAACTTACGGTAACATCATTCACACCCATAATAAAACTACATCCGTTGGGAACATGGCACACTTTTCGTGACTTCGGGCTGTAAACAGTTCGGGAAAGGGCGAAACAAGAGGTCAAGACTCCACTCCCAGTTTCTGGACAATTTTGCGTCTTTCGTGATTTTCCCTTGAAGACTTCCAAAACTGTGTCCACTCGGAAGAACAGACTGGACAGCCCGCACAGCATCGAAATTACAGCGAGAATATAGTTCAGGGGCTGAGACAAGCCTGCTGGGGAGTGGAGGAACGTCTCTTTTCGAGATAAGTAATCACATCTTTTGTACAGTACGAAGATTTTTCAGCTTTCGCTGAAATAACCAGTAAGCCACACGCACGCTTGCAAACTCATCTTTAGGCACGCATGTTCACTACTTCAAACACTCACCCCGTTTGGCTGTACCGAAAGAAGCTACAGATCGCAGTGTTGTTAATACAAGACCTGGTTATTTAAATCGCACGCACGCATCCACACTCAAAATTAATTGGCACGACAGTATAGATGTATTCGGGCAAATGTAAAACGTTCCTTGTCAAATTCGCTGGCTATGAAGACATTAAGGTTTCTAAGGTGCACATTACGATGAAGCTTGAACAGAACTGAAAACTGCTTCTGACGTTATATTGCTAATCTTGCGCGCGTGTGTGTATTCATTATGCAGTCTTACACTGAACACAAACTAATACGACATAATCTGGTTATGACCAGGCTTCGCAGAATGGTACACATTCCTTTTTCCCAAACAACTGCCGCTGGTTCCTGTGCTCACACAGTCTTCGGCTCAATGATATCACGTACATTTTGGTCTCTGTAAATTTCTCAGTCCCTCTACACACAGGGTGTATGTCCAAAATACCTTCGGTTCAGCAATGATTCGTTTTCAGGCCGTTCGCTTAAATAAAACAAAGTCAACTCAACTACCCAAGTGCTTTGCCTTGCGTTACTCAAATCAAATACGTGGAGGCCAACCGAATCATGGGAATGAAGGTCTGTGGTAAGTGGTAAGTTCGTGCCTGCGTGTATGTGTTCAAGCGCGTGCGACTGTGCGGTTTTGCGCGAGGACGGGTAGCTGGCGTGTGGGTGAGTTCTTGTGCGTTAATATTTTTTTAGTACAGCTCAAGTGAACGTCCATGTTATGGCGGACCACACGCAAGTACAAAAACATTCGTGCACTGTAGTTAAAAGAGGTTTTACAGAGAAATTAGCAGAAACTTCGAGATCGTTCTGTTGGCTACAGGATTGAGAAAAAAGCATATGCCAGGGCCTTTAAATAATCATGCTCAAGTTTTTATGGTTGAAAAAAAAACCTAAAGTGACAAACACAAGCATCGCGCTGTTTTTGCTGCCCTGCCAGCTCCTGTCTCCTCACACATAGTCTGCCCTTTTATACACAGGAAATCACGCCGAAAAAGCGACTTTCCAAGGCTTCCCTCTCGCTCTTACTCTCCTGTCAACTTAGGCGAGGTTGTTCCGAAGTTCTTTGCCAGTCGCTTCGTGATTCGAGACAAACAACACTGTCTTGCATCTCGTCATCGGTGCCTGCTTTAGAGTTCTGCCAAGAGGCTCTCCCGCTTTCGCTCCATCTCTTTTTCTCGCTCTCTCGCACTGTCCATGTCCCTTTGCACGTCACTGTATAAGTTAATGACACAATATAAAAGTTACAACACTAATCACAGAAACAGTTCCGTTTCATTTCGTAAATACTTCTCCGCTTTTGGAAGCCTAAAAACATCTTGCAGTGTTGAGAAACAACAGAAAGGAATTTAAAAAAAAGACTGATCTACAATAAATTTTATAACACCAAGGGCCAGGAAGGGAGTGGTGGGGTGGGGGAATAAACACAAATTCCACATCAGCGAGTGTTTTGAACACACCGCCCTTTTGAGATTAAGAAGTCAAAAGCTGACCTTAAAACATTGTTTCGCTGCCCTACCAACCGCCTGTTCTCGTGGCGTGCTTATGCAACTTCAACAACCTCTGACCTGACGCTTGGGCGTGGCTAAAGGGGCCCTGCCAAGGTTTCTGGCCTTAACATTTGCCCTTGAACTCACGGGGTCAGAAAACCATTTGGCCTAGCAGGCGTCTGTCTCTCAGTCCTGCCACTCCTGCCGAAGACGACGGCCAGATGCCGGACTGCACCGGAGCGCAGCCAGCTGTCATCGCTGCCGCCACCGCGGAGGACGACAGCGGCATGTTTGCCGCGGCGGCCACCGAGGACGCGAACGACGAGAAGGGGTTCTGCGCCGACGAGTGTGCAGTCTGCGGGTAGTACGCCGACCGGCTGCTGTGATGGCGGGAGCCCACCAGCCCCACGGCGGCAGCACACCCGGACACCCCCATCCCTGTCGGAGCCGAAGCGGACGACGACGAGGAAGACGTCAGCGCCCCACCAACCCCAGCGTGGTGGTGGTGGTAGTGGTTGTTGTTGTGGCTGCAGCTACCTCCTCCCACCACGGACGCTGCCGGAGACGACGCGGACGCGGCAGCCATGACCGCCGCGGCGGAGACGTGCGACGCGGAGGCGGCGGCGACTGCGGCGGCGGCAGCGGCGGCGGCGTGCGGCGAGGAGGTGGCGGAGGCGGCAGCGTGGGTCTGTCATTGGATGGCCATGTAGGGCCAGTTGAAGGAACCGCCGCTCAGCAGCATGTCCCGGATGAGGGTCTCGATGGGCGTCTTGCCCACCAGCCGCACGAAGAACAGCTGCTCGATGACCTGCGCTGACACGGAGCGCAAGGACGGCAGACGCAGCAGGAGCTTGCCGAAGCGGGTGGGCTGGTTCGGGTACTGGCTGCGGACGTACTCCTCCAGCGCGCACTGCGACTTCTCCTGGATGCTTTCGATGTGCGCCATGTCCGACAGGCCGCAGGCGTCTGCAACAACAGCAACACAACAAGACCCCGTGAGACAGGCAGGCTTGACGTCATGATTCGGGGAAATAAGTCGTTTTACAGGGAAGGATCAGACAGGGAGCGGGAGGCTGGCGTGATGACACGACATTAAAAACACAAAATATACCGAGGAACAACGGCTAAGACCAAAGAGAGAGAGAGAGAGAGAGAAATGATAAGCAGAAAACGCAGACGGACTGTGACAAACACAGTAATGACGACAAATGCTACATTTTAATGCATCACATATTTGATGTTTCCATCTAAAATCTCCTACAACGATTGTTTTCCCCACAAACCACCACGGTCTACCGCTACCCACCAACTCGCCTGTATACCCGCTCTGTGTTATCCAACTAATGGGAATTCCAGCGCGGCGTCCCTTCCGTGTTTCGCTCTAAAATATGCTTCAACCCTCAAACCTTTCATTGTCGAAACTGAATTGCTGTGCCACAGAACATATGAAACGGTAATGAATGCTTATTTTGGGTCTATAAAAATGATATTTTCATAAATGGCGCCAGCAACGCGGTGCGATCAAAACTGGCGCTCGTTGGCTTATGCAGCGCATAGTTTACGCGGAACCAGTATCAGAATGTGGTGGAAATAAGAGGTCACTCTACTATCAACTGCGCTGTTTCCGTGCTCACGCTTAGTCATTCACGAGATCGTCAACAAGCGGAGACAGCCCAACCAGTGCCTATAGAGGGATGCCTATCTGTGCACAGCTCTCTCTCTCTCGCTCACTCATCGAGCTCCGGTAGTGTGCGCGCGCGCAAATGCGCCGCTTAGCGGACGCATGGAAGCCAAGCAGGGGGATGCTGAAATCCGACAAGGAAGCAAATTGTCACTCAAACTGCGTCTGCTTCCGTTGACAAATGAGGTCTTCCATAAAAGCGCTGGCAGGTTTGAGTTAGCAGACGGTATCGACAAAAACTGGCGGGCGGTACACACACGGGCTGGCAGAAACCAGGAGGAAACGCGGGAGGCAGAAGCACCGACGCAGGATGACGGTGGCTGCGCGCGGTCAGAAAAGCTGCCTCCGAACCCAGCGTTTGGGCAGGGACCTAGATTCCACCCCTTCCCCCTCCCACACCCCGCTGGTTAGGCGTTCCTCAAGTGCTGGTGTAGGGATGAAAACCTGCCAAACTGCGCAGTTGAAGTGCTTCCCTGCGCCGCCAGTGTCCGCGGCAGGGATGAATTGGCTGCCTGGTCGAACAGGCGCTGGTGGGCTGGGCTGGGTGATGCCAATGTGGAGGAGGACGGGGGTGGGGGAGGGGCTGGTTAATACAAAGTGTCAACTGCAGCAACGGCTGACTTGGTTTAAGGGTATTCCGCGATAGAAGCACGCGCGCGCAAACAAACGCAGAAAACACCATCTTACGGCGTTTCACGCGTTTCACATTACATGTAGTACGTAACTGGAAGCAATATTCTTTCGACGCGATTCCTATGCTGGTGTTAGCACGTTTATCGATTTAGTGATCCATCTCGTGCTGTTTGTTCTAAGTTTTTGTAGACCTCTGGATGTATAATCAACTTGAAAACAAACCCCTTACGCACGATAACAGAAAGAGCGCGCGCGCGCACACACACACACGCGCGCGAAAGGGTCAAATGGGGTGAAGGGGGGAGGGTGCGGCAGAATACACTTCACGACACTGAGAGACGAAGGCTGCCAACAACGACATCCAAGCTGGCTCGCCGGGTTCGAATTTCGCGATTGGATACTTTTGACCCGCGTGCGCCAGTGTGTGTTGTCACGTCCTTGTGGCCACGTGAAACGTTCGATGACTGTGCGAGTCCAACACTATAAGCCGATGACTGAAACGATGATCTGGTTGATTACTGGCACCACACATAATCCGTGTACCGGCATGGAAGGGAATGGATGGTAGGTTTGATGGAGGAGAAAAGAGTGCGTACATATAACTTCCATTTCTCTTGTTTGTCCTGTCACCAGCAGAGGAAGAACAAACGCCTTCAAACAATTCTTCCCATCACAAATCTGTCCCCATTCCTTTACTTTTTTGGTTCGCCTAAGTGAGTCACTATTTAACACTTTGTAACCATCTCTGCAAAGCAGAATCGCGAGTGCAGTCCCCTTAGGACACAAGTACACGCTCACCTGCTCTTGCTTCGGTTCACAGCGTTCTCTACCATGCGAATTTTAATAGTTATTTCCTGATTGAGATTTAAGCTCCGGAGGGCGTACTGAAGAACTTCGGTAAAATAAGTGTGATCGTCTTCGACGACGCATGGGATGATCAGATGAGGCCAACAACATCCAGCCGGAAGTCACAAGAACCTCATATTTGCCTAAACCTATGTAGCGGATGTTTCTACGCAAATTGATCACCTGATCAGAAATCAGTGCTTCCATGTCACCACTTCACTTCTCACTTCATCTGCCTTTGTTTTTCCTCGGTCACAAGGGATCGAAAGTTCTGTATAGTTCGTTTCAGGCAATGATTACATTGCGTTTGCACAAAAAAGCAGGCCGTCATAGAAGCGTGCTAGGCGTTAGACCTCATCGTTAAAGATAAACATAACTGCCAACTTTCGTGTGCATAATGCCGTGTGCGTGCACAGATATAAAGAGATTCGGCGGTGAAATCTTGCACTCACAAAATGCATGCATACAATGACTAACTGGGTTCACCTCGAATCAAATGCCAAGAACTGGGTGCGAGTAAGTAAAACGCATCCGTGTGTTCTAGCGTCAGCTACTTTTCGATTTGAACAGTTTCACACTATAAACGAGGATCCGCCAGTGTGAGTGCCGCACCGTCCCTGGGTCAGGGAGTGGCAAAGCAGATCGAGAGACGGAGAGAAAATATTCTGTGTAATGGACAAGCGATAAAATACAACAGAACCATCCACCACTGGCCTCCGACGACAGCGATGGGAGGCGAGAAGGGGACCGGAACGAGAGGAGGACTCGCACAATAAACGCAATCTCTCAGCGCGTTCAAGTAAAGGAGCAGCCCGCGATGGTTTTTCGCGCTTCGAGTGGTCCTCAGTTATTTGTCGATATGCCACCGTGCTCTCATTACTTTATTACAAACACTTGAAGGCACGGCGTCGGCTGAAAGTACCCACGTTTCATCTCGGCCCCTCCGATGACAGTGAAAGCCTCTCACCCTCGCTGCTTGCCAATACTGAGACTCACATGGAAAGGGGAGGGAGGGCAGAATGAAGGGGAGGGGGGACCACGAGGATTGTGTACGCCTGCACTTGACAGCCTGTAGCATCGGATGGGTTTCGAGAGGCGAGCACATCTAGCATCAGTGGGGCGGGGGACCGCTGCCCAGGAAAAGGACACTGATTTTTGTTTTGGAAATCTGGTTATGTCATCACACAGGGCTTAGCTAAGCTTGTTGCTTAATCCTGCAATCTGTTGTTCTTCAATACATTGTTTAAACATGGAAATAAGTCATATTTTAACCAAAAACAAACAAACAAAAAAAAACTGGGGAAAGGGGGAGGGCGAAATGAAAACGAAGCCAGGGACAGTTGGTTCTTACTACCCGCGTTCTTAAACCACTAACCTTTCTCGCGCTTGCATGCCCACCCGCCCGCTCCCTCCTCCTCCCACACTCATCAATATAGTTTTAAAAAAGCAAAAAGTAGCAGAAGGTGTTTAATTACGTCAGTTTGGAAAATTCCTTTAAAATGTTCCGCACTTAACATCAGTTCTTGAAGGATGTTATAAAAGGGAGGAGGGCGTCAAATTAAAGAAACAAACTCCTTTTCTTTAGGTAAAGGTTCTGTATCATTTGTAACGGTGGAGGAAGGGGATCTAATCCACTCCTACATGTTACAAACCAAACACAAACACACGCTAGGAAGCAATAGTCAATCATTCGAAGCCAACGATGGAAATGTTTCTATACAGTTGCTTATCTGTCTGAATTACAGCTTCGGATTTTCCTGCTTGGTTTCGTAACCCCGTCAGTCTATCTTCCCTAGCCAGTTGTTTTCCCCCTCCACACCACCCCCACCCCTACTCACACCCACTTCCGCGACCCGCTCCAAACCCCAGCGATGACCTCGTGTCCAGGAGGCCGAGGCGAGAGGCCTGATGGCAGCTCACTCTGGTTTTATGTTTTTATCAATGAAAATCGCCATTAAAGCTGGCGGCCGGCCTGACAGGAGAGCAAACACAGGCGCGAGCGTTTCGGCCTCGTCCCCTGCTCGCTGCCAATTGCCCACTCGTTACAACCGCTGTCTCTTAATTACTCTAATCGGCGATTGCTCGGTCGTTAGGGGGCGCCAGGTTTGTCTGATGACTGCAGAAGTTAAGCACTTAGAGGAATCGAAGGGCCGTTCCGTTTTAATTCGAGTGCACTTCTGTTTGATAGCGTGAGTGCGTGTTATCTCTAGCTGCTTGTGTGCGCATGAGTGTGCGTTTGCGCACTCATGCAGACACCGCATACGGCATTGACAATACCTAGCAGGTGTCCCACTGTCTTAAAATGACAGAGACAGCTTCTAACGCACAAAAAATATTATGGTTGGGAGAAGGAGTTGCAATATTAAATAATCCATTATCATTTGGCCTTTAGGTTACTTAGAGTAGAAAATAAGTCTTTCAAAATCTCTCCGTGCCGCGCGCGCGCGGACTAGTCACCAGGGCGACCATTAATTCTCATTGTCACTTTCTGACATCAGTTACTGTCAGAGTCCGTCCACCGTGATAATTATGCGCTCCACTTTCCCCCAGCTACAGCTGTCACAGCGATGATGCATGCACCAACATTCCCCCTGCCAAGTTTTTTTTCTTGGTATAGTTACCCCAACTGCTTTTAAACGCGCCCTGCCACCCACCCACATTACCTAATTCCGTTGGAGGATGAAAGAACTTTTTAATGTCAGTAAACCACAGCCATGCGCAACTTTCTCTAAAACATCCGAACCAATTCTTTTTTCCTTCCTCACGGGGGGGGGGGG
>SMGT01011173.1:40030-67922 GCA_004794575.1 Lanistes nyassanus
GGGGGGGGGGATGTAAGCTAGATCACAATCACCATGAAGTCCTCCGTAAATGGCAGTTTTATAAAGATGATTGTCAGAGAGTTTTGACGACCAGGGCAGCTTATCTTCTTTCACCCGGAGACCACACATGCGGCGAAGTAAATAAGAAGCTAGGATTGAGAGGACACCGAGGTCCCAGCGCTCGGCGGTATATCTAACTCGAGGGTACGGGAGGGAACCTGAAGGCTCACAAAGGCAGCATCACTGCCCCCCCCCCACACACACACATCACCACCACCACTCCACCCACTGCTTCGCACAAAACGTCGATCAGAATGGGGATGCACCACTGTTTGCTGCATCCCGCATCTGTTCTCCTCCCCCTCCCCTCCACACCGCGTCCTCGCCCGTGTCCACAGCTAACTTCTGTCAATTTCGCCATTGATGCTCTCATCCAGATAATTGCGGGATGAATATTTCATGTCTCAGAGACAGATAGTTGCCGAGCCTAGAGGAGACGCAGTTATCGGCCAAACTGAAGGCTCATTGCCTCTTTTTTCTCTCTCTCTTCTTCTCGGGAGGGGGGAGGGACACCACGCTGGAATTGGCATTAATGTTCAACCATAGTGGGATAACACAGAGCGGGTATACAGGCGAGCGGGTGGGTAGGGGTGGGCTGTGGTGGTTTGTGGGGAAAAAATCGTGCTGGATGCTGCTGACGTCAGGGATGTTGATGACACGCTAGCTACAAGCCGCGACCCCGCGCGGCTATCGCTCCAAGAGGACTGAACTCCAAAGAAAGCGGGAGCTTCATCCACCATTTGATTAACCTGATCGCAAGTCGTCCGCAGTGCAGCTTCACAGTGTTCCCGTGTCTGGATTTCCTACCAGCTATGTGCTCCCTAACACCAAACATTTACGGCATCAGCTGCAATTTATTTTAGCATTCTTTACAGGAGATGTCTTTTCTAATATTTTGTTCGCCGTGTCATCTCTCTTTACGAGGCGTGTCACAGCAACACTGGAAGTTAGCATCGTAGCATCACTGGGTACAGCTAAGGTTTGCTACTGCCTGTGGCAGCGTCGACTATTGAACATAAAATGAAAACATTTCACAGACGCACGCTTAATATTCAACATCGCTCGCTTTTTTCCAGAAAAAGACGCAGGCATCCATCCCCAAGCATTCTTCCCGTCTCTCATTCACGCACGCACACACCACGGTCCCCCTACCCTCCCCCATAAGCCACCAACAACCCTAGCGCCAAGCCCACGTCATCATCTCTTTGTCATCGACCATGTCATCAGTCCGTTCCCACCAGAGCCCGGTTTACGGAAGATGAAAAGACATCCTAAATGTTTGCTGACCTCCGAGCGAGCGCCAGCCCCAAACGATGTGAGGGAGGCCCTTCGTGTGGCTTTTCCTGGTCAACCTCATCCCTGATCCCCCGCACGATAATCGCGCAGAGCCCGCGCGGAATCCACCAAGCACCATCCCCCCGCCTTTGTGTTCTTTTCTCGTTACCGAAGCTAATAAATGGATTCTGTCCAGCAGAATGAGGGCGAATTTTTGCTCCACGACAGTTTTCCCTGTCAGGCTTTTGTGATTTATTGTCATGCCATATCTTCATCTGGAAATTCATCCGTTCCAGCACCGCTGCCGGAACCAACCCCGATCTCCCCCACCCCCTCTCCTCCACCTACCCAAACCCCTTCCCGTCATCGTCCGCCGCTGCAGTAATCTCCAGAGCAATCTTCTAGTTCCAGCTAGGTTTTGGAATAAAAATTCTATCATGTCAAATAGCTAGCCATTTCATTCCGCAAAGCTTTTTCTCTCGCTTTTTTAAAAAATTCTCGAGCGTTCTCGCGCTTAAACGTTGCCCAGATATGAGCAGCAAGCCAGCACTAGACCGAACTGTCGAGAGAAAAAGGAAAGAAAAGAAACGCAGCCCGCCCCTCCCCCCCCCCCAAAAAAAAAGAATCTGCAGGGTCGATAATGTTCGCTTGTACAGTTTTCACACTCACTCTTAGGTCATCAGTCAGCCTTCACTCTATACCCTCTGATGCGCTCGCGGTTATGACAAAGGCGGAGAAGGAAGCTGGGGCCCTAGCCAGACAGCATTGTCGATACACCAGCCCGCACCATTTGTTCCAGCGGAAATGTAGTGGGTCATCAGGCTTTCCACTCCCCAGCTCTTCCCCTACTGTCTTCCCATCCTCTCTACTTCTTCTTGTCCGCCCAAGCCGAACAAGATGAGATCAGGTCAGATGAGATTTGGCGACGTAAGGCCCCCGAAACGCGCCCCTCCCCAAAATACCCAAACAAACTAAAGAACTGTCTGCAAGGGAGATGTCCACAGCTGCACGAAGGCTGCAAACGAGCAATAGGGTGCATTTACACGCTAGGTTATACTAACAAAGCAAAGCGATAAAAGGGCCATTCTGATCGCAGTGCAACTCTGGCGGTTGTCCATCTCGATCAACGAATTTTGTTGTCTGTGTCGGCCTGTTTCGTACACCTCCATGTTGTTGTTGTTGTTGTTGTTGTTGTTGTTTTATGCCTAAATCACTACAAAGTCTCTTCAGACGGGTTCCAGCTCCGAGGCACCATTTCACCGTTTTAGGTTGCAGCACCCTAGAGCAACTGTGTGAAAATAATTGTTCGTGCAAGGAAATGTCATACGCCGTGTCGGAAAATCTCCTGATCTATAGTAATCCGGCACGACTGTCCTTTTCTTGTCACAGAGAAGGTAAGTGTTCAAGAGCAAGGGGCTTGGTTGTAACAATATCGCGGTATGTGTTACAATAACAGCCTCACGACGACGTTACAAACCGCGAATTTTTCCATCTTCATGCAGGAAAGGGGTCGTGAGTAGACAGGTGAGCAAAGGTGTACTCAAAGGTACAAGCGTTCGCAAAACATGGATGTTTTTGTTAACAAGCAAGCGTGTGCAGTTCGTCAGTTTTGGCCACGAGATGGCGTCACGCTCCACGCTGACGACATTGGTTTATAGGAGATTTCCGCGCAATCCCTGCAATACTAGACGAGGTTAACCTGCCTTGCTGCCCTTGGCTGTGCCCTTGCTTGTCTCTCCCGGCCCTTCGGCTAACCTTTATCGCACTCAAAAGCTATCTAATCGATGGCGCATAAATACAGCGCCCAAACTGACGGTGGAAAAAAAATAACCAGGCTGGCAGCGTCTTGTGGCCACACATGTACTGGTGTTCGCTGGTCAGCGTGTGAACAGCTACGGATGATAGTTCACAGCAGCAGAGGCAGCTGAATACAAAATTTCAATGAAAATTAAATAGTTTACAGAAGTAAATACCGACAGATTGACTCGTACAGCAGACGCAAAGATGGCCACCCGGGGTGAATGTTGGGTGGAGAGGTCCGTATGTTGCAACCACAACATACGGATCTGACGACAAGGACTGCGAGGGGGTGGTGGGGTTGATCACGTGCAGTGATGCAAAGGCGCGTGCTGCATGCTAGAAGCAAGGCCGAGGATGGCTGCCTTAACTCGCCGAACTACAACTTACATTCCAGAGCTACCGATAACACACAAAAATTCAAGAATGACGCAGAGATTTCCTGGCTGACCCTTGCTTTCTTACAAAATTGCCCTCAGAGTTCAGGCTGAGGGTCATTTTGACCATTATTTTAACAAAACCATCTTTAATTCTCATCCGATTTAAAGGTAGAGATCACCAAAAATAAAAAGTCAGCAGGTCCACTGGATAATTGGACGAACCAAAAATACTTGAGTGAATTGTCTAAGTCACTTAAATGCCTGACCCATCCAAATCGGGGTTAACAGGTCGACGTGAGTACTGTCCCAGATCTGTTCATCTTCAACAGTTACCAGCTATACAGCGCCGGACACTATGAGCAGCATAAAGCCGAACTCAGAAAACCGACAATGTGTAATGTGCGCTTATGTCAAGCAAAAAGCGGTATTTTCATAGGTACGCAAACAAATGAACGCTAAGAGTGCAGAGGTAAAATGAAACGGTTGTTGTCTTTGTGTAGGCAAGGGCGATAATTGCTCAAAGGTGGCGCGAGGAGTATACCAGTGGCGGACTGAGCGCGCGCTCATTATGCTGAAAAGTGACTTGTCAGGAACGGGAAATCACAAAACATAGCTACCCACAAACGGCTGGGCGGGGTTGGGGAGGGAAGGGGAGGGTGGGATCTGGTGGGTGCTCCCCGGATCCCGTAGGTAGGTCACAGTAAAATGGTACAATAATTAACTCCCCTGGCCTCTCTGAAATGGCTCGCTTTTTATCTCGACTCCAGACCCACCCGCACCCGCCTCCCATCCACCCACCCCTCTCCGAAGTTCATACCGCACCGGTGCCAGCCCCAAGCCTGCAAGCTTTCTGAAGTCACGTGTTCCCCTTATGAACTATCAGGCCTCCGAATTCCAAAAAGCATCCCGTGCACGTGCACGCACAAACACGCACGGACCAGTGCCGCATTCCGTCGGTACACGCCTGCTTCCCTCACTTCCCTTCAATCTCGCTCTTTCCTCATAGCAGCGACTAATATCAGGAAGCCCACAGTGCGATGCTGTTTATATTAACATTATTTATTTTTTTGCTTGCATTCATTCCGTTTATTTACCCGAAGCTGTCAGAGCAACTGCAAAGACGCGTTTGAAATACCGAAGTTGCACCGCCTACAAGCTGTTCGACCCGCCTGCGCAGGTCGGGACCTAACATCGCGACAGAAAACTGCATAAAAACCTGGCCGGGATTGTGTGCGCTTCCAGAGTGCAGCGTACAGGTCTGAATGGAAGGATGGGGAGCGACGAGAAGATGAAAAAGGTAACGGGGGAGGGGGGCACCAGTCGAGTTAGGACGAGAGTTGCAGGAGGGCATAAAGAAGGGGCAACTCGTGCGCCCTGGCCTCCCGCCAGACTCCACTCTGCCCGGAGAGAGAGCGACAGGGAACGAGCGAAAGAGAGCGAGAGAAGGAGCACGTGCATGCGCTGTTTTAGCGAACGTGACCTCAGCTGGTTACACGAACGACCTGAAACGGACAAGAAGCAAATGGTGGGCGAGGTAGGGTGATGGGTGACCTCTTCAAGATAACAGCAGTTGCTAGTGGCTGGTGACCCAAAGAGCGTTGGAGGTGGGAAGGTCTGACTGGCAGGAGAGTATGTTGGAGCGGCGGTGG
Organism: Lanistes nyassanus; assembly: GCA_004794575.1. Classification (NCBI taxonomy): domain Eukaryota; kingdom Metazoa; phylum Mollusca; class Gastropoda; order Architaenioglossa; family Ampullariidae; genus Lanistes; species Lanistes nyassanus. The sequence continues at coordinate 45,192 of SMGT01011173.1, forward strand.
CGGTGGTGGTGGGGGGGAAGTCGAGAGGTTGAGCAGAGGGGTGCGTGGTGCAGCGAGGGCAGGATCGGGGTGCACACGGAGGGTACAAAGCTGCCGTATTGTTTTCTAGACCCAGCTGCCATTTCGTGCCCTCTGATAAGACGGGCGGCGCGTGTTCTGATACGGCCACTAACCCGTGACCCCGTCGCCTCAGGTGTACAGCGACGTGCGTGCGCACAGCCTAGTACAGTCACCCGCCCTACGGGGTCAGACAAGGTCACAAGGCGCGACCTTCGTGACCTAAAATAACAAGCACTATCGATAGGCTGCGTTTCCAGTTCTCTCCCCCACCTTACCTCCTGTCTGGCCCCCGTTCCAGTGTACCCTGTACAGGTATGCATTTACGGACCGCGATTTAGTTAATTCATGAATTTAGGAATGAGAGAAAAATAACCATAGTTGAACATGTTTTCACTACCTCGGTCATCTGTCTTCTTCTGTTCCCTCGCCTTACAAAGTGGTTATGGGCACGAGCCTATGAAGAACAAAGAATTCTCGTCGCGTTCCAAACTCACTCCTGCGGCTGGCAGATACTCGTTAACGTTGACGTGAAGGTGTACACCAGGTAATGTCTGAATGGCGGGGCAGTAACACAGGAAACACCGATCATGTCTGCTGCCAGCTGCGGACCAACGAAACACAAAGCAGGTCGCTGTTCTCTGCATACCTATCGTCGGAATGGGAATTTAGCGAGTGCAATGGCGACCAGAGTGGGATCAGATGAAGGTCACAGCGCACGACGTGGAGCAGGTTTGGCAGACGAGAAAAAGGAATGGAGAAGCATTGATGCTGCTCGTGTTTGAGGGGATCAGTCGGGACGCCATCGTTTCGCGCAGTGCGCACTCACCTTTATCGCACTACATCTGCGGGCTAGACGTATCACCGCCACCGCCAGCACACATGGCTTTAACCCCCTCTCACACGGTTCGACTAAGCCGACTACGACACTGGTACTGATCCTGCCTTTAGCAGGATAGGTTTCACGTTACTGTGATCTTAATCCTTCCGCGATATCTCCTCGATCAGCGAGACTGTTCTGCCGAAATTGCGTGTCCACACAGACGATGTGACCCGATTTTTAAGAAATTTTTTTTCTCTCCTGCAGACGGGTGGATTAGTCGGTGTATCCCGAGATTAGACGCTCTGGCTAACTAGACTAGCATCCTGCCAGCAGGATGGACCTGACAGCATCTTTAAAAAGAATTAGCGACGAGTGGAGTGGTGGTCTCACATATACCTGTCAAGTAGTTCTGCACATCAAGGCCCAACACAAGAGGTTACTATATGCTGATGAATTTATGCGCCTACTTTACCGTGCTGTGACAGCTGAAGTCGTGCAGGTGAGAAAACCAGGACAAGCGTGGGTTTGCGAGTAAGCCCGAGGTGTGGGGTCGGGAGTGGGGAGGGGGAGGCAATTGTGGGTTATCTCCGTTTCAGCAAGTGTGTTTGACAGCTACAGAGCAAGATAATGTTGCACTGCAATGGAATTTTCTGGTCTTAAAAACAACAAAATTCGCGAACGTCCAGATTTGAGCGCAGATGTTTCCTGCGTTTTTTTTAGAAAGCAGAAAAATTACATACGCTTATTTTTTTAAATCAAAAATCAAACTTAGAAGTACAGAACTAGGTCCTGCAGCATGCTCACGGGCGGCGAGCTGTGATGCAGCCGACAGTCGGCTTTCGGTGATCCAGCGGTCGGTCGGAGCATCTCGCAGCATCCTTCGCATCAGCACACAATGCAGATTGATGCGTCCGGCACCCGCGGGCCTTGAAAAGAGGAAACCGAATCGGAAAGTCCCGTCTAGTTAACGTAATCACCCCAGACAGCAGTCAGGACGTTTCGGAACGCGCATCTTCCGGTAGCGCCTAGTCTTGGCGAGCTAGTTGCTTTGGCTGTCAGATTCCGTTTCGTTCACACACGCACACGCACCTCTCTGATCCGAACTGCAATGAAGAACACACACGTACGCCGACACACGCAAAATCGTAATGGGGAGAATATAGACCCTCCCCTCGGGAAGAAAACTTCTTGCCTGCCATCAACAACTGCTTGCTTGCCATCAGGAATGCAATTGCCTGGCTACAAGAATACTTTCACTTTGTGATCCATAACGAATGCATCGCGACAAAGGGCTATACTTACGTTGCGGCAGGAAAGTTTTGTTACAGAGGTACTTGACCTTTAAAGATGTTCTCGAACTCAAAATTTAAGCTGCGTCGAAGGAAAATCATTACTGACATCAACAAGAATTTAAGGTCATGTGTGTCAACGGGACTGCAAAATTGCATTCCTCATTCACAGAGCCAAGACTAACATTGAAAAACAAACCTCAACGAAACTGTCATCGCTGGAAAACTATTTTGAAACGGCTGGATGGGCGGCACACGCAGGTGGTGGTGGCGGCAAAAAGAACTACATGTGACGAACTGGTGTTCCTTTCATTTAGTGTAAATTACCGAACAGGAACTTCGTCATTGCAAAACATTTACGTGTAAGAGCTGCCGAAAATCTCCCGTAAATTTGTATGTGTGATGCAAAAACTGAGCTGTCAAGTGCTACACCACCACGCACCCACGCGCGCGCGCACGCACACACATAGGGGAGGGGGTCAGCGACAGAGACAGAGGGAGGGAGGAAGAACAGCATTCGGTTCTCACTAACGTTATCCAGACGGCGATCAGTTTCGCTCCTAACAGCGCCACCACCCGACTAGTGGAGAGTGGAAATAAATTGCTGTTCCGTGTTTTCGCGCGCGCACGCGACAAGCGGTGTCGGCGAAGGACCTCCCGAGGGGCCAGGAGCGACGAGCCGGTCCGATACCCGCCGCGGTGGGCGCGCGTCAGTGGCCCATAATCGCGCCAACATCGGCCCTTGCTCACAACCAGGTGACAATGGGTCAGCTACTATTGCGCATAATACAAATGCCCTTGGTGCTGGCTGTGAGGTCGACAAGGACCTTGCCTTTGTGTCCGTGTGCCTGCGCGCCCGCGACCACATGTACCGCGTGCAGGAAAGGTGGATGAGGAATGAATCCATAAAGGACGATGGATGAGAGAGACAGAGAGAAAGAACGACGACAGACTGAGGACACGGGTAAGCAGTGGAGGAAAGTGAGGGGCGTGGCAACAAGCCAGGGAGCGAGACAAAAATACTCTAAAATGAAAAAAAAAAAGAGATTATTTCGCAAACTTACTAAGCATGTACGTATAGCCGATACCCACACGCGCACTCACAGAGAGGCGAGTGGAAAGGGAGTGGGCCACCGGCACAGTTCTGCAAACGCAGTGAAGCGTGTCATTGATCCGGTCCGTGAAGTGACGTGCGCGTGTCGTGCTACTGCCATTCCCGAGGACCGGAAAGATGGGCTACATTGATCTCCTAACGACTCGGTCTACTGCCACACTTAGCCAGCACCGCTGCCTGATCTACGGTATTGAGAGAGGGGAAAAAAAACCCCTTCGACGCGGGTGTATCTGGAAAGTCTGGAAATCGGTAGCCATAGAGCACGCGCGGAGGCCAGGCGCCTTCGACGCGCTTCTGTGAACACCGAGGAGAGACCCACGGGAGGAATGGTCCTACACTAGTCTTTGTATCATGGCCATTTTTTTTTTGTCCTCTCTCTTCTGACCCTTCTGTGTCTTTCTGACCTTTGTCGTTCTCTTCCTCGCCCGTTCGCTCGCAACTTGCTCGTTCTGTGCGCGTCTGTTATAATATTAATCATTCGTTGCGTACGTATTTGCGTGGGTGATGATCGAAATGTCTTTCCCCAGAAAAGAGCTAATATACCGCTGAAAGAACTTTAAAAAAAAAAACCTTCAGATCTTACGCTTTCACACGCACGCACATAACGCAGACAGGTTCATGAAAGCGCCCGGACGAACACACACACACACACACGTGTGCTTACTCCATTTATTCTTTACTCCATGATACAAAGGCGGTGTGAAAATGAAGTGACGCCTGTACAATACTTTCTCTATTGATTCGGTACACTTCTCATATGACATTTCATCAAGGTGCAAAACACGGAAACTAGTGTCAGAATCCCAAAGACGAGGAGAGAAGAAAAAATCCTTTCTGCTCATTGTCAACAAGGCACATCGATTCTCTTCCGCGTCGCTTTCTGTCTCAGCAGTGCTTGAAATAACTGTTTCTGGATTAAATCAGAAATGAAATTCTATGCGCTCTCAACGTCTCTAAGAACGAAGGCTTTAGAAAGAAGCGTCTGAGAAGGCTGTGTGAGAGGGAACAACGAGAGCTCGAGAGGGCAGGAGGGCGAGGAGGAGGGAGATGAGGAACACGCTGCTAAAGGCTGTTGGAGCTAGGAAGGAAGAAAGAAAGAAAGAAAGAAAATGCATTAAATGGGGAGGGACAGCAGGCGTGAAGAAGCAAGCCCTAGCGACACCTGTTGGCCGGCAAAGCTACGGGCGACGCACGCATATTCCACATTCTTTACATGGGTGTCTTTCGCGATCTATGTGATTGTGTACACGAGTCCGAGCTGAGCACGAGCGGGTCTCGGGGACGAGTTAGGAGGAACGCAGCTTTTCAAGCACCCGAAACATTTGCTCAAGACATCCCTCGCCCCCTGCCGCCTACCCTGTTCCCGCACCCCGCTGAACAGACAGTTCGACATCTGCAAGGAATCTGTCGAGGTGATGAGCATTTTGTCAAAATCAAGCTAGCGCATGCGCGCGCCCACGTTCGCTGAGCTCTGCAGAGGACGGCTAGAAGGGGCGAGAAGGCGATGTGTATGCCCTGTGCACAGCGGATCCAAGAGCCTTTCTGAACCACACAAATGTGTCTACTTCGCTGAACAAGACCGGTTAATAAGGGATCATAGGAACAAAAATTCCTTGATTTATGCGGACACACACCATCAGCATTTGTACAGTATTTCCTGCCAAGAGGCCTTCGCAAAATTCTCAATAAACATCATGTCCGTTAGCTAACCTGGCTTTGAAACCTCACGGCAAAACTTTCGACTTTCAGGGCTCCATAATTTAGTGACAACTGCGGCAGTAAAGGCTAACATTTTATCGTTAGTACAGCACACACTTAACTGTCACAATCTGCCAGATATTTTATCAGATTAAGTCAGGCGAGCTCTGCAATGGACGACATTAGCAGTACCCACACCTGTCTCCTCACACGAGTTGTGTGTGTGTGTGAGAGAGAGAGTGAGCAACTGTTTAGTCACTGGGTTCATATAATTCCCCTTCCATCGTCTGGTTCACGGGTTATTTCCGGCTTGTGCTACACGCTGAAACATGTTGCATGTTTCCGTAATTTATTACTAAGTTCATTATCTAGCTTGTTCTGATGCACAGATGTTTTAATGTTTATAATTTATTTTGCGTAACATCAAACTTACAAGAAGGGGTACAACGTACACACAGTCAGAAATTACCCCATGGCAGGGGGAGATAATGACGTCACGTAAATGCCATGGTTCCCGCCTGCTTCCTACTGTGACCATACGGCGTGTGTCTGACGGCCCTGTATGGCAATGACATCCTCCCATTTCTCTCTGACAGCAGCTCTTCCCCTCTCTCTCCCTCCCTATTTCTTTCTTTCAACCCCGATTGTTTAGCTGCTTGCCCTCAAATACCCCCTTCCCCCACACACATGGATATACCACAATAAACCCATTCCCATAACTTCGTTTATCCGAAAATAACGCTGCTTTCAGTGAAACCCAGACCAGATGTAGAGTTGTCCATCAAGGGTTTCATATTTCAAAACACGATGAACTCAGAAAAGATTACAGACAGCTTCCCTTCACCTTTCTCGCGGCGCTGCTTCCTTGAGCGCTAAGAAGAAGGGTTTCCCGCAATGACTACAACCTGGTTTACCGCCACCAGAAAGAAGTCAATGCATAATTACAGGGGGGAAGTGGGGGGAGAGAGACACGAAGATCTTCCTTGAAACACGCGCAGTGTTACTGCGTGCTCTAACGATTGTAGAAGCAAGCAGAACAGCCGCCACGTCCAAACAAAGCGAGACGTAATTGTCGTTGAAAATGGCGTACGAAGGCTTCACGAATTTCTAATGGCGATCGGTCACGTGTCAGAGGACACATTACGGAACCACGGCATGTGGAGCTATCATCACCTTTTGTTGACGACAGATGCAGTGTCGCCACTCGTGATGGTTTTAAATGCGCAAAGCGTAACCTTTAAAAAATTCCTTTCCACAACGCAGAGGCGGATGGGGAGAGGGAAATCATAGTTTCAATTCTCTTCCGTGTATCGAAATTTTATTGAAGAAATCGTTTCCTGTCTGGCTGCCAGCAAGCCGAAGCAGATTACGGTGGGTTTTTTTAACCTGTCAATTTTCTGAAAGTGGAGGTTAAACGCTGCACATACAAAATCAAAAAGAAAATCTAGCCACGCCAGAGATGATGATGAGGTCAAAAGGGACTCCAAGCTCAAAAGCGAGGAATGTTTCGCCTCAACACAGGAAAAGGGTTCTGGTCTGCAAATCAGTCAGCGCTCTGATTCTCCGCGGAGGAAAGTAAACCTCGCTTTAAAAAAAAAACAGGGACAAAAAGACAGGAAAGCTACATGAAAGAACGACGAATGAAGGGGAGGCATAATCAGCGAACCTGTAACAGTTCTTGTTAAATGTTCAGTGTGAATCCTTATTAAGCCACCAGGAACTTTATACATGAAGTGGCGGTTTATTGCCTTTTTTCCCGCGACTGTGCGAGAAAGACCAATCTGTTCTGTTCTCTTAGACAGTTGTCAAAGGCTTGAGCCTTCAACACTACTAGTCCGTGCGTAATTTCCGGAATGTTGACTATTCTGTCTGCCGTGGAAATATAAAACAACGCGTTAGGGAGTACAGAGGGTGTCTCCGAGCAGACCATGCCAAAACACAGACCTGCAGAAACAAGATGCTGAAGGTCTCTCAGGTGAGAGAACTAACGCGAATCTCTACACCCCTAGTCTCCTATCTCAATTTGACCCCTGACCAGAGCGACCAAGCAAGCGAGACGTACGTCTGTGCGTGTGTGTGTGTGTGTACGCGCGCGGTTGCATGCGAGCGTGCGTGGTTAGTCAGCAATGTGATTCGTCACAGCTCAGCACCATGCCTGGGCCCACCGGATCTGGTGACCGAGTTTACCAAGGGAAGCCTTAAAGGTCATTTCCTGTTTTCCGAGTAGAGGCGGCCTCTGTGCAAAGGCTCGTTGCTATTTCAGCTTGGAGCACGCGCACGCACAGGGGCCTGGATAGCTCGGTAGGTAGAGCTGCGGACTAGCAGGTGGAAGGTTGCTGGGTCAAATCCAGGTGTGGCCAAGGATTATTTCCTGGAACATTGTGCAGACTCCATTCGGCCATCTCCCGCACATTAAACTGCCTGTCCGCACTTGCCATCTTACTGCAGCCATCAGTCTGGAGGTTCTTTCAGTGGATAGCTTAGTAGCAGGACACCGCGAAGCTTACGTACTACTATGCAGTCTTGCCTCATTACCTGTTTTCTTTTTCTGAATGGCTTTAGTGAAAACATTTCGTACATGATGGAAAGAAAGAAAGTTGGTTGGTTATTTAGGACAGTGCTTCCACCTTGCGGTGATTTCGCACTATTAGGGCTGTTACTAATCTATGCACTGAAAGAACCACTAGACTGATAACTGCAGGAAGATGGCCAATGCGAACAGGCAGTTTGAATTGCGGGGAGATGGCCGAATGGAGTTTGCACAATGTTTAACTCCAGGAAATAATCCTTGGGTTCGAACCAGCAACCTCCATCTGCTAGTCCGCAGCTCTCCCAACTGAGCTCTCCCAACTGAGCTCTCCCAACTGAGCTATCCAGGCCCCTGAGAAAGATAAGTTTTAGGTGAGTCAGTAATTCAAGAATCATATGTCATGCCAAGAACCCGGGATAATGCTGTGTATGCTGAGAAAAAAAATCTGCGTGCTACGCCAGATACCAGAACATACCCAAGATTTTGTCTCAATGCCACAGGAATGCCGATTATGTAACGACAGTCGGTGTAGCAAAGCCACAAAGAAGCCGACGACAGACACATACAAAACAAAAGGACATTTAAGAGAACATTTCAGCAAGAACTTTTGCAGATGTATTAAGCTCTGAAGGTCATGAACGCATCAATTCTGAACGCCATAAAGACCTGAGTCACTACTAACTCTTAGTTTCGTCGCGACACCTACATCACTATTCTACAACTGTCAACCAAACGTTGCAAAATAAGTACGTTTATGTAATGAAAATGACCAATCCAATCAGCAGCAGCTACAACTTCCGTATGTCTGAGCCTCCTCTTCAATCCCCTACAACGCAGTCAAGCATCTTCACCCTAGACTACAAAGTGCTGTTCTTTAACACAACAAATTATCCCCCTTAGCCTCTCTGCCTACGCTAAATCGACATCTACAGCCCCCACCCCACATCGGCCCATGAAGTGTGCTGTTCATCCACGCCTGCGAACTGCCAGGCAACGCTGTCTGCCAACACCTATACCCACAGGGGTATATTTCCCTCCTAGATGAAGAGCAAGGACTTAGCACAAGAAGTTACGGCACTACGTACGCACTGGAAGACACGACAGACCAGACGCGAGCAGAAAGGGCGATTTATGTATCCCTCCCTCATCCTTCCCAAAAGTTTTTAAAAAAAAAAACTAAGGGGAGGGGTGGCACAATCTTTTCAGCTCTGACTGACGAGACGGAAGTAGTCCGAAAGTCAACACCGGAAATGACGTAATTACAACGCCAGCTGGAAACGCCGTTTGCAGACGTCTGCATGATAAGCATGGCAGCGGAGCTGAACAGGGCAGGTTAGCGGAATACTGCTTGTGATTTATCGACATGGCACCTTCAAAGGGCTGAGACTGGTGTCGGAATAGGCGTCAGGGGTGAGGGGGTGTTGGGGGGAGGGCGAGTGTATATGGCTGGAGGGGCAGGGGGAGGGGCAGGGAGAGTTGTGTGGGAGGGGAAGGCCGAAAGACAGAAGAAATGCGTTCAGGCTTATTTCACGGGCTGTGCGCTCGGGGTGCACGAAGATGATTTCCCAGTGTATCTGGAGCTCTAAGGTCGGCGATATTCCACGCATACGTACGGAAAGCTGCCCTCTCCCGACCACTCCCGTCTTCCCTCCCCACCCTCTGCCATAACTCCAAGCTGGCACTGAGATAAAAGCCAGTCATTAGCCCGAAAACATCTGCACGGGTTCAACTTTTACAAAATGAACATGATGTACATCCTTGCAGAGTATCAGAGAATCCTAACTGCCTACAGCCGTTTTCCTCACATCGTGCACACCGTAATTAGTTTCGACTAAATACACGCCATGCTGACTTGTAATAACGATAACCATGGGTTGGCGGGAGGGGGAAGGGGGGTGGAGGGCGGGGTAATTCCGAGAGCTGTGGGAAGAAAAAATCCAAGTCTGGAAATCATGTCACGCCACGCTGTTGACTCTGCAATATTTTCAGTCACATCAGAACCATTTGTATCTTTAAACAACACCCCCACCCCCACCCCAATGGTAGTCTGTTAACTCACTTCTGCTATCGAAACAGCGCCAGCAACGCGCAAAGCAATGCCAGTACTTAAAACATCACACTTTGAGAATGCGTTGTATGTAATGCCAATTATCATGCACCCAAAAGATCTCTTTATGAAACAGAACATCCTTATTCTCCCCACTCTCCCAAATCCAAGTCTTATTGCAACTGTTCGTTTTTCTCCTTTATTTGGCAGCCGTCTACTGTGCTGACAATAAGGCTAACAATTCACTAGGTACCACAATGGCAGTAAGGACGACATTCGTATCATGGAAATTCTCCTCGCGGCACAGGCAAGAAGATATGTTTTATTTCGTGTCATCTAAAATATGAAACGCACGTGTGCACAAATGCGCTATCCCCCAGCATCTCTCCTCCCCATCCCCTGCCACTTCAGGCATTGTGAACGTTCTCTACCCCACCAAACCCCTACAGCCACCCGTTCCCTGGCTATATATAGATATAGCTCTGTGTACGTGATTGCGTCTGTGTATGTCTGCATAATTATGCTTTCGACATTCATACTCTGTGTCTCGCCTGCTTTCCTCCAGCTTTCACAAGCTGTCGTTTGCAGACAAATATATCTCTACTGTCAGCAGTGTGAAAAGGTGACCTCCACAACAGGAGCTAATTAAGGATGCTCTTCTGAATAGCAGATGCACCACTTTCTCTCCCCTCTCTGTGTGTGCGTGTGTGTGACGCCTCGTGACCATCTGCCAAAACGTTTTCACAATCTGTTTTACGCACAAGGATGCACGTGCCCATAACTCTTACGCGCACACACACACACACATAGGGGAGAGGGAAACGGGAGGAGGGAAGCTAGTGCAGAGAAGTCGGTTCTGTTCTGCCTGGGTGAATGGGGAGTCAAAAAAGCAAGCAATGGAAGGACAATCTACCATCTGTAATCGATTGAGTCATTTGTTTACCATTTATTCATATCGCAGCTGCCACCAAGTCTGCTCAGTGAGGGGCGAATGCCCGCCTAACGTTTGCATCAACGCCTAGCCATCCTGTGACGTTCTGGCTTGGCGATGACAGGGCGAGGGTGTGAACAATGACAACACAAGGGATTCACATCTCATTAGCACACAGGTATTATTATTATTATTATTATTATTATTATTATTATATGACAGTATGTGTGTAGAATTAGAAAAGGCCCTTGGGGCCAGGAGGAGAAGGGGGAAGGGGATCTGCTGTAGATAAGATGCAAAATGTCTATGACAGCGGTGTAGCCTGTTTGGAGTACCTGCGAAATGGGCGAGGTAGTGGTTAGAACAAAATGAGTTAAAAAGTAATTTCTCTCGGCTTTTATTCTACCACTTACCCCACCCGACCACCATCTTGCCCTCATCCCAAAACCAGCTTCTACTGAAGTCGTTCTATTGTCGTGAGGTTTGTGGTGGAGTGGAGGAGCAGTGCATAGTGCAGCAGGGGGGGGGGGGCGCACGCCCCATGGACTCAGCCCTATCCGTGACCTAGACAACCACTGGCAGAGGCCGTCAGGGCAACAGATGGGCGACTCAATCCAGCCCTCGCCCAACGGGCCCTGGGTCGCGAAAACTCGCGCCAGGCGGCTGGAAAGCGTGCGAGAGCCTACTCGCGAACCCCCCCCCCCCAGTCCCATTTACGCCTCACAACCACCCCTACCTCCACCTCTACCCACTCCCCAACCGACCGACCGACCCCATACCTCTCTCACATCTACCAACGGTTCTCCGTCTCTGATACACACCAAACCCCCACCTCTACCCAAGAAAAAAATCCATAACATGGGGTGAAGACACAAAGAAACCCGCATGTTTGAAATCAGGGTTTGTCTCATAACATCTGGCAAGAGCGACATGAACGGTCGACTTTCGAGCACCGCTAGCCTCCCTCTGAAACCCCAATGTTTAATGTCTAGATGCACGTCAGACAAGCCAAACAGGCCAGTCATATCACTGGTGTAGTAATACACACTCAATCAACGACTGCAAGGAGACAGACATCTGTGCTCCATCATCGTCTTTTCTGTGCGTGGATTGTAATAATAATCATTGTCGGTGTTATTTTAGGTGTGAAAAAAATATGACAACACTTTTTTACATGTTTACTTTGATACTGACCCAGTGTTGTTTTGTTTCGTATGCATAAGAACGAAGTACAATAATTTGATCTCTTTCCTCATTAATGCGACTGTTGTACCACTGATAACGACTTTGTTTCGACACAATAATCTCTCTCATACCCACTCATACAAAGGCCCGGATACAGTACACAAACAAGTGTACAGACTTTGGTAAGACAGAACAGAGAATCGCTGTACACAAGGAGGAAAAAAATCCCCCCCCCCCCAGATTCAGTCTGCGCAGTCATACAATCCCATACATAATCACTCTGGTCGCACCTGAGAGTCTGGGGAAAGGGGATACTATACTGCTGCATCTAAAGGAGAGTTCTATCGATGCCATGATCAGGAGCAAGACTAGATAGTGAGAGAACAGATTCAATTTAGTCTGTACGACTGTTGAACTGTTAGACACAAATATACAATTTTTATATACAAATTTACTCTGAAAAGTGTGGAGAAAAGTAAGTCGTTGAGGTTATACTGATTATATGTTTTAACAAATATTTACAGAGTTTAGGACTAAGGGGGATGTGGTCAAGTTATGGCAGTATGACATTCATATTCAAGTATTTCAAAGGGGGGGGGGGGCGGGAAATCAAATGATCATTAAACCCCAGTTTATTGAGATCTGGTTTTCCGACTTCCCAGGACTGCATAAACTACAAGACTTTAAAGAAATAGTATGCACACAAAAATAATCTCACACAAATGACACTGCTCAAGCTGTTAAGTTCGTAAGATCCAGAATTTAACACAGTTTACCTTTTTCCAAATGAAATATTTAATATTTCAGGTTGTGATGCCTTGTGTTCTCTTTGCGATAACAAGTGGACAAGGAGTTTCAATATTTATGTTCACACTGCAGTCTGTTGAAAGCGCTAAACTGCAACCGTCTTTCTACTGTAAGAACCCTAAGATAATTAAATTCCCACAGTTATTTAACATTCAACACAAAAACCCTAGTAAAACTGACTACATGCAAAAAGATTATCAACAACAGCTTTTTAGAACATAATTTTGATAGAAGCACATGTTTAAATGTGCACAATGAACAGGGACTTGTCACTCGATCATGTCAGCTGTTTTATATTTTAACAGACATGTTTACCTTTGAAGGGGTGGATAATATGTTTTTGCAAGAATAATTTTAATAACCTTTGCGGGTGAAGACTAAAGAAACCTCAAACTTCACTGCGTGGCTTCACTGCTACACATGGGGCATACCTGCTATGCAAAGGCCATGCCTGCTTAGGGCCGCTGATAAGACATTAAAGTGTTCCAGTTAACTCAGTCTGCTTCTTCTGAAAACGGTGAGTGCATGCTACTCTGACACTGGATAAGAGTGGCACAGATTCAAAGATTCTCTATCTGCACAGCCCCTCCTCTGAAAGTACCCTAGGCATTTGAACCTTACCATCACCATCTGATCGCACCTGAACAGGAAACTAAAAAATTATCTATATATATATCTATAGACCAAGCAAACAACTGAACAAAATCTGGACAGAAGGCACATAACTTCAGAAGGCGGTTATTAACATTTCGGCATCCTGGAACTCAAATACCGGAAATCAGTATTTTTAAGCACTACCACTATTATCTCTGGCGGTCAAAGACACTATGGAAAAAACAACAAAGCAGTCACAAAACAGCATAAGTAACGAGAAAGCACAACAAGACAAAGCTTCAAAATAACAACAAAAGTCAGGCCAAACAAGACGAAAATAACGATGAAGACGAAGAAAAGAAATGCCCAAAGAGAAGAAGACTTGTTACAGCCGTCTACAAAGCTCTCACGACGTTTAGTGTGCACGAGATCTCACTTGCGTTAACCTCACTTGAAGAGCCCGCACGCTTCCTCTCTCGCTGGGGTGAGTGGTTGTCATCCACACCCGAGAGCTACAGAAGGAAATGGCCCAACTTCGTCTAATTAGAGCCTAGATAAATCAAATCCACAGGGTTCTCCCCTCTTTCCTTCTTCCGGCCACAATGGGGGCTTTTGTTTCAAGCCCCATAATCTGACAGACCTCATAAGTGGAAAACTAACATTTCAAAACACTTGTCAGCGTAAAACACATTGAAATTGTTTAACTCGTTGTACGTTTCCTATGATATCATCTTTCATCTTTAAGCATTTAACTTTGTCTCCTGTCCTTTTCAAAGCCCGATAGTCTGTTTCTCCTCAAAATTTGCTGCCTCCCCAGTTACCCTAACCATCCCTATCCCTCCTTTTTCTCCAAACTATACAATTAATAGATTTCTTTATAAATCGCAGTTCGTTGAAAGTTCAAGCTATTGGTGGTGTGAACCATTATACTAAAATGTCCCAGTGCATATTCCGACTAGTAATTCCGTTCATCACCTTTCAGTTAGTAGCTGTAGTAACAGACTGATGGCCTGACGAAATGGGTGGTCTGGGCCATTCTGCGATTATTCAATTTGCAAGTAACAACCGCCACCAGCCAAAGAAATACGCAAGAGAGTGAAAAAGAAGTGCACAATAATGTCGTAACACCTTAAAAGGTTGTCAGGCATCGCGCGCACTGCAGATGTCGCTTTCACTCGAACGTCTGATCCATTTTAAAAACCATATTTTCCTGATGAAGAAAGAGGAAACAGGGCAAAAGATATCTCCTCGGTTCTACTGTCTCAACCGTTAAAAATAAATCTCATCCACACAAACTGCCTCACGATGTGCACAACAGGCTTCCACGGTCAAAAGTTTCACACGCGGCACCCGTTCGTTTCGCCGAAAAGCGATGACGCGCAGTGCACGTGCGCTCGTGGCTGTTGCTGCGCAGACAGGGGCGCATGTCGGGAGCGGCTTAGCGAGGTGTTTGAGGGGAAGTGGAGGTGCTGGGTGTAAGAGCTGAGGAGATGGGCGAGCGGTCGGGGAAATGGGAGGGCGGGGGGAAACAAGCGTCGTTCGGTTAATTTCATCTGAAAACGTAAAAACTGTTCTCGCAGGTACGAATCCAGCCGGATGTGTGCAGCCGCGTTAGAAGCGGAAGATGAAGCTGCTAAATAGCCCTCTTTATTTCGTTTAACGTCAAAAGTTTAGTGCCATGCCTGTGTGCGCATGCGTTTGAGCGCAAGCGCGCACGAATGTCTGTAAGAGAGAAAGAGGGGGTTGAAAGGAGGGGGAAGGGAAGGTGACATCACCTGCAGCCGACTAGTTACCTCTGTGGGTCTCATCAGAAGCCAACATTCTCAATGCATCTGTCATTCGTATTATTTCAACATGTGACCTCATCCGCTGTATACATCTGACGAGCACGTCTAAAATTCCCATTAACAATAGTACACCCCAACTTCCTTCTCCCAACTGGTAGAAAACAGCAGGTCCTGACCTTCCTGAAGAAATTTCTGGCCCATCTGATTGAATATTTACTCTTGTAACTGACGATTATTATGTCGTTAACCTAAGTGGCAAAGTTTACTAGCAGAAGAGCCGTTCTCTCCTTAAAAGACAACCACAAAACAAAACGCTTCTTGCTTAGCTAGCGTGCTTCCGATGGTTCAGGCCAGACGCTGTTTACAGCCTTAACACCGCATCGATCGTAACAGCGTTGACGAAATTATCACATTGACCTGATCAACCCGCAGGAAACAGAAAAATGAAAAGGTGACGTGGCACTGAGGGAAGTGGAAGGAGGGACGGTGGTGGCTGAAAATAAGTCGGATCGACAGCAGATCACCCAACCAGCACGTTCTGCAGGTACGGCACGTACAACACGTACAGCAAGAAGCGAGAACTCCCCCTACACCATCAAAAGGGGAGGCAAACGATACTGTACCAATGTAGGACTGATGAAAGAAATGGAAGCCGATCCAAGGTTCGTCTATCACTGGTCTGGTTGATATTCACATGCACACGGTCGCCGAACAATCATCGAATTAAAAAAGGTTGTCAGGGATCTGGCGGATAGGCGTCACGTCACGGTAAGGTGGTTACCCCACCCAAGAGGTTTAAATCCTATCTTTCCAACAATGCTGCCTACGGATATAGCATTCCAGACATCCTTAGACGAAAAGGGAATTTTAGGGTGAAAGTGAATGTAACAGTACACGCCCAACACTCACTCACCACTGTATAAGAAATCTAAACAAACGTGTAACAACTTGATTCAGAGTACAGCGTTAGTTTGATAAACTATCTGCTGTCTGGCTTTCATGGCGTGGCGTCAACAACAATCTTCAGTTTCGCTTTTAAAAAACCCACGTTATCACCCCTGATAAATTAAAAAAAACTTTTTAAAACACACTATGGTTGGTTGGATGTATGTATGGATGGTTCCGGACACGACAGCGGACAGGAGGTTTGCAAGGTACGGACTTTGGATTCGACGTCCGATCCTCTCTTTGTCTTTGAATCGTGAATGACAAAAGCAGCGTTTCAAAGCAATATGAACATTAGGACCTGTCAATATTTTAACGTGAATCAAGCACTTTGAAAAGCATTACAGATCTTTACGCACGTATCCGTCCACCCACTGACAACCACTGCACGTTCATCTGGGTGTCAGAACGCGTGC
The DNA here is from genome assembly GCA_004794575.1 of Lanistes nyassanus. Lineage (NCBI taxonomy): Eukaryota > Metazoa > Mollusca > Gastropoda > Architaenioglossa > Ampullariidae > Lanistes > Lanistes nyassanus. Next base: position 61,415 of record SMGT01011173.1, read on the forward strand.
ACCTCTCGCAGTTCGTTGAGCCTACGTGTGCAGATGGAGATCAGTTCGCTTGCATAATGAGATTAACCGAACATCCAGCGTCCCACTGATGCTTCGATCACCCGAAGAAAGAAAACGGGACAGGATGACAGCAGATATCAGTGCCACTCAGTTTCTGATGGTCTTTTCCCAGATTCTGCACATCGTCACAGAACGGATTAAGCTTTATCAACTCTGACGTCTATCTCGGCCTGCTGAAGTACACTTGTGTGGATCCCGGTGTTCTGTTACTCTGGTAATCGAGCGTCCCCGCGAAAACACCTTCACACACACAAGAGGATTCCATGTGTTGCTATATTAAAAAAAAACAGGTAAACACGGTCGGAATATGTGTATCAGCTTTCGGTGGGAGAAATTACGACTGCGTAGCCTTTGAGTCATGACGCGACGCGACAGGCCGGCAGCTCAGTTTAGAGTCGTCTTGCCGGTTCGACAGATGACTGGGTACGTACTGAGGCATACATCACGCCTCGCATTCACGACAAAGCGTCCAGGCCGAACCCGACCGCATGTAGTTAAGCGGTGTCGCCGTAACCCCGCGCGCCCGGGTCGAAGGTTGGCAGTTGACAGCCAGGGGCTGTGATTTACGTCAACACACGCGCGCGCGTTTGTCGTGCAGGACAGCACGCGACCTTTGGGCTGCGGGACAGCTCTCAGCGGATGTCAGAGGGCCACAAGCCGACGCCCAGTTCGCCCCCCCCCACCCCCACCCACTGTAATCATGTATTACTCTTCCGGCGAGCGCACGAGCTGTTTCGGTCTGTCCACGGATGTGACCTCTGACCTACCCTCGGCGCAGAGCTTACAGCGGATAGACTTCCGCCCGATTAAAGTATAAACACAGACAAGGTCAACATTAGTAACCTAGAGTGTTCTGCTGCAGGGGAAGGGAGGACAACAGTAGTCGGGTGGCCAACAGATATCTTTCCAGTCTATTATATTAGAAACATAACTCCCGAGCCCTTCGGGCGACTAATTTTTTTCTTTTTTGCCGACTGCTACCACTACTAATTCTTATAAAACGTGTTAGTAATAGTGACTCATACCAACAAACAAAAACAAGCAATCAAAATCTGGGCTAGTGGAAAATTCAGTCGGCTAATGAATTTCTGAAGTTAGTAGCCCTCGGGGTAGTGAAAATGTAATTTCTATATACTTGCTGTAGGATTTTACTGTGCCATCTTCAGCTCTTTATCATGTGGGAATATGACACAGGGTTATCTTGACTCCATATAGCATTTGTCGATCACTCAGAACATAACCTGAAAGGTTACAAACAGGCTGACTCTTCACACCTTACCTCGTCACCTTTCTTTACGAGTCTTGCATGTTCTGCTATTCATTCTTAAACAGTCTTAAACGTGTTGTTTTAAATTTCCTGCATTGTAAACTAGAATAAAAAAGGCCGAATTCAGGACAAGTAATGATGCGTCGTTGAGACATATCCCCTTACATGCATGCTGTGTTAGACAAGGACACAGACTTTATACACACTTGTAACACAGGACACGCGTAGCTCCAGCACGTCGGTAGCCCACTTGGTGAAGGCCAACTAGCAACATGCATCTTGCACACTTTGCTAAACTAGGGAGGCGGAAAATTGCTGCGCTTGCAGTCGTTGCTGAACTAATATACGATATACAACACCTTTCCCGCAAGCCCACTGTTAGTGTGCAGCACAGTTTACATTAGGCATGCGTTTGCTGGCGACAGACCCTGTCCCAAGTACCGAGTGAGCATAACAGATAAAGGCACGCTAGCTGTTAGTACACGTGCACTGCTCGCCCCTCCACCACCCCACCCCTACAGCACCACTCGTCGCCACGTCTCTCTCTCTCTCCACACACCATGTTCATGTCTTAGTGTCTGTAATACGCTTATGCCAGCAGCGGCGCCTCTCAAAAGCAGAAAGTAGTGTCTAAGTAGTCGGCATTTTAATCTCGATTTCCATCTGTAAATACCCTGCTTTATCCACTGACCTTGCCTTCGAGAAAGTTTACATGTACGACGCAAGGGATCATGATGTCGCACGTGCACGCGTCCTTCAAGAGAGAGATTGTGCTTCTTCACAGGCTGAGCGAGCAGTCTCCCCCACCCCCTCACCACCATAAATAATAGCACTTCGAGAAACCTTACACAGAAGATAAACGAAAGGTGATGATCTAAGTCCAAAAGTGTGTGTGGGGGGAGGGGACCCCCCTCTCTCGCGGCCTACCTAAGAACATAAATTGTAGCCTCAAAAAGTTGCAGGTGCAGCGGTATGGAGACCGACGGATGAGGGTTATAGATATATTTTGGTGGTCACTATTTGTGTCACGTGTGCTAGAAAGGGACTGCATACACACGGGTGGGGGGTTTCGGGAACCTGAAGTAGCGATGATGTTGGCATGACGTGACGTGACGTGGACGTAGGCAGGACGCAGCCGGAACAGGGACGCGACGTAGCCGTTAAAAGTGGGACGTGTCGGCGCAGCGTCGCATGCAAGTCCGTCACGTCGGGCAGCTCGCATCTGGGCGACAAACACAGGGGCCTCACGATCCTGCCGGTGGTTCGACAATCAGCCCGTTACACTGCCAGTAGACTGCCAAATATCTCGACTGAGGCACACACCACGCGCAGGAGCTGTCCACACAGTAGGGTTGAAAGGGGGTGGGGTGGGAGGGAGGAGAGAGAGATCAGGTACGTCAGCCTCGGCAACCCAGGCGCCACCTAGCGGGAGGGAGCCTGAAAGGTAGCTCATGTTTGAACAAAAAACACTGCAGATTTTTATCCCTTCTCTAACCCCTTCCCGTCTCTAAACGGGGTTGAAGCTACTAGCGTCGGTCTAGTCCTTTGCTTTTGAGGGGCGAGAGTGTTATGAATGTTCCTGCCGAGACAAGGTCAGCCAGACGAGCAAGTGGGTGGAGAGAGTATTGTGTTCACACCCCACGTATTTTTACTTACCGAAGTTACGAGAGGACAGAGGGATTTGCTAATGCTCACAACCCGTCTTTCTGCCTCTTCTAAACCGGTTTTAAAACCCACTTGAGGTAATGTGAGCGGGATGATAATCTTGCCTGGTGAGTGTTGATCGGTTTGTCTTTAGCATATACCTTATGATTTCATTTGCCTCCAGATTCCCTTCATCCATAACGTGAACAGTAGATAGTATACCTCCGTAAGTGCAAAAGTGCATCCACTGTTTTTTGATCATCACGACTATGGCAATTTTTTTAAACTTAAAGATTCATCCTTGGATTCCTGGTGCAAATATATCTCCAGTATTAGGATAGCTTGTCCAGCACGGGGGCGGGTGGGGGTTAATGACCAGCGACTATTAGCCATAAAAAAGAACTCTCCCCCCCATCCCTCTTACCGAAGTTTAAGACTAAGGAATCCTGCCGGATACAGAGAATAGGTTTTCAATAACTTACGCGATGCCGTTCGCTCCCTGGTTGCTGCAGAAAGAAGCTGGTGTGGGGTTGAGTGGGGAAACGCCTGAACTTCTAAAAACGAAATGGTTTTACTACAAAACGCAATTATCACCAAGAAGTTAACAAGCTAGGAGTTGGGAAATAATATGCTGCAAACGACACTCGCGGAGCGGGCAGTCGCCCAGCTACTGAAGGAAGAGGAAGGTCGGGTCCAGTCGCCTGCCTTGTGTTTGCTCACTGCTTTCCTCGCTTCTGCAAATCATTTCCCAAACGCCTGGAGTTTGGCTTCGGCCAACAGAGACGCTGCCGAGGCCGTGTGCGCGGGATTAACCCCTGGATCCCGCAGTCATCTCGTCGCCCGTGGCCCGCAGCATCCCGCCGTGCGTGGAGACAGGCTTCCGAAAACAGCCCCTGACCACGCTGGTCAACGCAGGAGGTGCTGGAAGGCACACGCGGGTTTGTTTGGCTTCTGAACATGCTCCCTTCGCGAATTTTTGCCTAATTATTTGCCTCCTGCGGCAACCTCAAAGCAACCCGCCTGGCCAGGCCGCTGCCGGGGATGTAATCCCGCCTAAATTAGATGCTGTTTGCTAAAAGAAAGCTTTAAATCCACTTTCTTTTTTTAATTTTTGCCGCAGCGGGCTCTTCAGGTATAGGTTGCCACACGTTGTACCTCTTGCCTGTGAGGAACCGTTGTACACTGACGAGCTAATGGCATATCGTATACGGTCGCTTCCCAACAATACCAACTTTTGACTGTAGTTTTATACCGAAAGCACCCCACTTCTATTTTGTACGTCCAAGCTCCCCTGTGCATCCCCGAGATCGTTTTCTTTTATCGGTGATTAACTTTTCTTGTGCGTTTCCGTCTAAAAATCTGTGATTTCCGTTACAGTATAACTGCTTACGAAATTTACTTATTTAGTGAAGCTCTCTACAAGTGGACCAATTCCATGACAAATGCGTTTATCTTTGAAGTGAAAGCTATAGTCGTAAAAAACCGAACAAGTGTAAATAACAGCTGTCGCAAAACGCTGGTGTCTTAACATCTGCACAGTTGCGAATCTTCTCGTCCTTTATTCGCCCTCTTGATGTGGACAAAGACTTGAGAAATCACAATTGCGGACCTTACAGCAAGCGGTTAACGCTTACCACCAACACTCTGAGAATTGTGGATCTTGGGTTCGGACCTCAGCTCTGGCACTCGTATTTCCTCCGTATATGGTAACTGTTTGCAGGACCGGCTGCTGACCTGGGATACAGCCTTTGACGCTGACACAGCGTAAAACACCACACAAACAAATGACACTGTGTGGCCATTGTGTGAGATAACGCCTATCGCTATGTGCCGGTCACTTGCATATATCCGACAGCTTCATCTCCTTTTAAACAGAAGCACGGCTGCGGTTTATTTTTTTCCCGTTCGCTTGAACTGAACACCATGCACGTCATTTTTTTCGAAGGGAAGGGGGCAGTTATCCAGAAAAAGGCGTGTGTCTGTTCATATCTACTTGCCTGCAGTTACAAACTTCAACTTTAACCTTTCCCCCAAGCATGGCCTTTTCGCTTATCTACCCCTGTTTTCTTGGCACGGGAGCGAGGGCGCTGTGCCCTTGTTGCGTGAGCGCCTGCAAGACGATAGTGCTTAGCTGCGCGAGCCTTCCCTCCTCCACACACATCCCTCGCCACCCACCCACCAGCGGTCTTCATTCTTGCTCCCCTCCTTTTCCCCTTTCAGTGACTTGGGGATCTCGCACCTGTGAATCGTGCTTGCCTGCCCCCCCCCCTCCTCTCCCTCAACTTCCTGTGTACGCATGGCTTTTTTCCCCCACAAGCCGCAGATCCGAGGTCCCTGCCACAGGCGTATCTTTCATGGCATGGGGTCTCCAAACATCTAACACCGAACTCCGTGACCAAAAGTATACGAGTTAGAAACGCGTTTATAAGGAGAAGAATATGTGGCACTAGTTAGTGCAGATGTTAATTTTAAAACAAGAAAAACCAATCGAGCTCTGATCTGTCTGTTGTCAGAAGGTCGCACAACTCTGAAAACCTGATAAGGGGAGGGGGTGGACAGAATAATCAAGAGTACTGGATGTTAAGGAGAAGAGAGGTTAAAAAGGGAGGGGTGGTTAAAAGGACTGGCCACAGACTGGGAGAGAAGAGGGTCAATTTTTTCCAGTGTAATAGAAGCGCAACGTTTTTTTTTACACCCAGTTCTCGCCCTTCGCGGGAAAATAAACCAGAAGGAGAAAGGGAAATTTAAATAAATAATAATAATAAGACAGTAAAAACAGTCAGACACGCAGGATGTCGATATTAAACGTGGAAACAACCTGCTTATCCCTTTACGGTCTCAACTTTCGCAGATTGAAATAAAAAAACTAGCAAAGAAATAAACCTCGGTCCAGCCTTCCAGATTGCTAAATTGAGCGGTTTTCGGGAAACAGCCGACAGATGTCGCTGCGCTCTTTCCTCCTTCCTTGCTCAACATCCGCTGTTTTTAGGTGGTGGGTTAACTGCCCTTGCGCTGTGAAACATCTCATTAAAATATTACCGATAGCAAGAGAACGAACTGGGTACGTGAGGGGGCTAGATGAAAGATTGAGGAGTGGAATGGGGGGAGAAGGTGAACTGCAGTTTGCGCCTTGTTTAACGCTGCTGCACGGATTCTGGCCCTTTGCCCAAGTTGTCGCCCCTTTTTTCGCCCGGTGACTGTCTACCCCTTGCGTTCTTTCCTTCCTGAGCCTCCCCCACCCTCTTGTCTCCCTCCTCCACTCCAACCTCAATCTCTTTCCGCCCCCCCCCCTCGCCCCCATGCGACCCTTCCGATTGTGCATGACAGCCTGATAATAAAACACGGCCTTCGCGCTGACCTATTTTGGCAGAGGCCACGGCAGCTCGACAGAAAGAGTAGACCTGAAACCCACAGCCCGAGCCTCTCCAAATATGGTTCACTTGGCGGCTTCGGTTCAGTGCACACCTAAGGTGTCTGTGACGTAGACAAGACGGCTGACGACTCGCCTCGGTGAGGTCCTCTCCCCCCCCCCCCCCC
>SMGT01011173.1:71793-91536 GCA_004794575.1 Lanistes nyassanus
CCCCCAAAAAAAAAATACTACACAACCACAACGAAAAGTCCACGATGTCCATCACAGTGTTTACACTTGCTTGTAAGACGGTATGCGCAAAATTATCTCGAAACTTTGCGAGGGCAGGCGTGTTGAGCCTTCCTCTTTTCTTCAGCAATCTTGGTGCACATAACCATAAGCCAATTTTTTGGGTCCGATTCTCTGTTCTATGAACACATTTTGCAATATAGTTTCTCTTCCCACTACCGTTCACTTGTTCAATAGTATATCGAACAGGCGAAGACGACTCAAGGTGCATACATTTCCGGTAAACGAGTGTCATGACACAGTTACAGGGTACACATTGATAAGGCTGATCTGATGATGTCTCGAATGCCCTTTAAGTTCTACCGACACATGAGATTCATTTTGAGGCACATGTGGTCGACTCTGTCTCGCGGCGGCACATGAGATCTATTTTGTCTCAAGGCGTTACATGGGATCTATTTTGTCTCGCGGAGGCACATGCAGTCTATTTTGTCTCGCGGATGAATCTGGCCGGGTATAGGACTATATAGGACTATCTTAGGTTTAACATGCTTCTACGAATATTTCTGTGTCCTGTCCCCCTGAAGTCTGTACTTCGTTTCGAAGCATAGGGAATGAATTGTTTTCCAGCTCAACAAAGAACTCTACTATGTGTTTTCAAGCGAGATTCTTTTAAGTGTAACAAAACAAACAACAAAAAAAACCTTCACGAATTATCTGGGCGTACCACTAGACATGTAATCTCTTTCAACATGGCTGCCCGTTTTTAGGACAGCTACTTTTAACAGCCTCTTTTGTCTTCTCGTGGCGTGGATATATGGATTACTTAACACCAGCAAACTGTGCCCACCTCTCTGAATTTTTTCTAAACGTGGAAAACAAAGAAATTATTCTTTTGTGTGCCCTTGAGAATGCTACTCGGAGTGGCTCTTTCATCCTTTCAAGTTGCAAGCAGGTAGCCAATTGATTGTAACACCTGACACGGGGCGCCTAGACGTGTTATTATCGGGGTCTAGAAAATCGTCGATCTGAACACATCGACATCATTTGTCTCGTTCACCCTAGATTAACCTTGAAATTTGTTTCTAGGAAGATCTTTGAAGAAATAATTACGCGCCAACAACACACTTTTGCACAGGGGTAACAGAGGTTACAGATTATACTTCCTAATAAAATGAGTATTGTTTGGGTGTTTGCAAACTAAGCGACCACTTTGTGCAGCTAGACGACGGTTGCGACTGGGATAAGAGCCTGGGAAGTGAGGTGAGAGAAATGACATCCGACAACAAAGACTTCCAACAGACATATCAAACAGTCGATGTCACCCGGATGATACCTTTGTGCACACGTGGGTGTGAGCATACGTGCATGCGCCCGCAGGTGTGCGGTGGGAAGGGCAGGAGAGAATGGGGACAGATGCATGTATAGTCACAACTGCGATGAAACAGTGCCGAGCAAGGTTCTGCGTGGCTTTGTGTTTTATGCGTAAACACGAAGGTGTAACTGTACTTAACAGTGTGCCCGCATGTATACTTGGGGTACTGTACGATCCTCACATTGTGTGTGCGTGCTGTAGCACGTGTGCAAGAGATATTATGTACAACATTGCTTTAAAAAGTCAAACGGAGAGATCATTTTGAAACTGACCAAACTGGTTCATTATAAATCCATGAATGAAAGCCAGACGATACGAAAATATCCCAGACTTCTTGGTCAGAAAGCTTTAAAAAAAAACAACCTCTGAATGCCCCAGAGAGTAGATAAGCCGCTCACTATCGGAAATTGTGGTTCTACAACGGAAGTTGCAGTACCAAGCTTTTGCACTGGTCGCAAAGAACGTTATGCTGTCTGTGTGACTCCCTTGAAAAGCCTCAGCTTTCGCCAACCCCTTGTCGTAAAAGAGGCACTACATGGGATGTTACGCAACAGCAAAGATGCGGGGGGGGGGGGTGACGCGGGTTAGAAGGTTGGGGTAGAAGAGCTTGAAAACGCTCAAAGAAAAAACTGGAGCCAATCAAAATACAGCCTTACATAAAATATGCTAATCTCTTAGAGTCAACACTGAAAACTTTCCAATTTCCTGGAAGATCATACTGCCTATAAACCCACCCACCTACCCCTCCCCTATCCTCCACTCTAACTCCACCCTTTACCCTAAGCCCCTCTCGTCCCGAAACAACCCTCTCTTCCTCCCACCCACCCCCCGCCCCCAGAAAGATCTGCGAAATAGAGCTCCCAATTTGACTGGCTCCGCTTGTTACACATCCGAAATAGATTTTCCTGCTGTCCAGCCTATGCGCCACATCTACTGAAGCTAAGTCTTTTTCTTCTGTTTTCGTTGTTGTCGTTTTTTCGTCGTTTTTGTGTCGTCCTGATGAAGGGGTAGTGCCCCGAAACATGTAGATTGTCTTTGTCTTTGTCATGTCTTAGCTTGGTCCAGTTCCCTTGTTTTAAATTTAAGATAGAATTTACTCCAAGCGGCAGTCACCTGTTTTTCTTGCACTATCCGAAATAGAGCTCGCCATTTGATTGGCTCCAGTGAATAACAGTTTTTACATGCTGGGAAAGGTAGACACGAAGCGGTTGAGGATGGCCTCATAAACACTTCGCTGCCGCAGTGCCCGTCTCTTGCTGTGTCAGCTCTACTTGGAAGGGAGACATCCTCGGCAGACAGGAAAACACAAAAGGAAACCGAATTCACCCAAGAAAAACGGAAGAAGAAAAGGGAAGGAAGAAAGAGAGGAAGGTATAAAGTCGAATCCGGTTAATTGGACCACCGGATAATCGGACCAGCCGCTTATTCGGACCAAATCTTAAAGAACCGAATCTTAATTGTAACATAGGGCATGTTCGTGTAATCGGACCAGTCGGTTATTAGGACCAAAATCATCGCGTCCCGATGTGGTCCGATTAACCGGATTCGACTGTAGTCACCCAGGTAACCAACCAACCCAAAGACCAGAAAGAAAAGACATTCATGCCTTCAGATTCTGATGACGTGCCACTGTAAATAAGTCAAATGGCGACCACTCAGATGAACTTCCGGCTCTCTCTCTATCTCTGAGGCAATCTTCCACCATATGTTACTGCTTAAAAGGGAAAAGTCGACAAGCACCACAGAATAAAAGAACAGAAAAGAGACATGGACAAAAGAAAACAAACAGCATGACGACTTACCGGAGCTGAACAGAACGATGGCCTTGAGGCAGCTGTACTCAGCCGAGTCCACGTGCAGCTGTTTCAGTTTCTCCACCTGCTCCTGGAATATCCGAATGTGGTCCATGAACGCCACCACCCGCTCGGCGGCCATGGGGCTGGCGTGAAGCCCAGCTGCGGCCAGCAAGGGAGCCACGTGCAAGGGCATGGAGCACTGCGCGGCGTTCAGCACGAACAGCTCGCTCCAGCCCAGGCGCAGCAGGGCCACCTGGTCGGTGACCTGCAGGTCCGGGAAGAAGGGGATGTTGCGCGCCCACTCGACGGCGCTGAACAGCAGGCGCGCGGCCAGCTCGCAGATGTTCTCGATGCCCATGATGTTGGCCTGCTGCATGGTGCAGTTGCCGAAGCGCGACGTCGGGTACGGCTCGGCCCGCAGCAGCATGGAGATGAAAGACGACAGGTAGGTGTGGCCGTTCAGAGGGTCGCCGTTGGGGAAAGCCATCTGGGCGGGGAACGGGTGCTGGGTGGGCGGGATGCGGCCGCGTTGCACTGCTGCTAGTCGGCAGCCATCAAGGTTACAACAGGGCACAGGGGGTAGGAAAGACAGACATTGGCGGGGATACAGTGAGCGTTATTTTACAAATGAAATTCGTTGGTTTTTAAACATTTATAATCGGTTTTTTATCACAAAGGTTTTCGAAAAATAATTGGATTTTTCCCCCATTATGGTCATCGTTTTTGGCAAAGCCAGTCGAAGTGTGAAGAGAGCCCATCAGGATTTTCAAGGCAAGGGATCCAATGTCCAGGTGGTGAATATGAAACAAGACAAAAGTAGATCATGGCATAAATTATGTGTTGGAGATCAAGTACTAAAGCATAAAAATGAGACAATATGACAAGAAATCATAAAATGGTCTGTTCAAAGTGAAAATATGGTACGGTATTGCGTAAATCATAGACTGAAGGGAGTTAGAACTCGCTTGTATGAAAGTCTATTTGTGTTGGGAGAAAAGACCGCAAAAGAAAGAAAGGAAGATGGTGTCAATTATTTGTCACTTAAAAACTCTTAAGACCTAGCTCTTTCAAGGGAAGACAGTTGAGTCGTTAGTCACGAGTTAAATAGAGGAAACAGAATTCTTGCTGACAAAGACAGCCGCCTCTACAGTGACACAAGCCAAGTACCAAAAAGGTAAAAGATGGAGGGCCAAACATGACTAAGTTCTGGAGGTCGCAAAATTCTTTTTGACTCCCCTTCTAAAATCTCGTCCTATTACGCCCCAGCACATATTGTCCTTTAGTTTTAAAACAGGGTGACCGCAATTACGAATATTTTTTGGTACGAGGGAGGCGGGAAGGAGATTGCAACGTGGAGACAATTATTAAGGTAATGTGAATCAACTAAAGCTTGTGCATGTTCACATTAAGACGTTTTCACAGCTAGGAGCACGGCATCGATGTACAAGCAAAGGGTGGGTCTTTTTTATTTACCATTTTGATGTCTTCACGATCGCCATAAGTAACTTTACAAAAGTTCTTTAAAAATACTTGACATGACTAAAACAAACCTGGTCAACACACGTCTATTCTACAGTATTTTAAGACTATTCCTGACGTCTAAGTTCTCGTATTTTCTCAGCATCATGTTCTATACATGTATCAAAAAAGGGAAGAGTTTAATGATTGTCTTTTCTGACCAACACGTTGTCATCATTTTTATCATCTTAAATTTCGTAGACTGAGAAATGTGTAACACGATCATATGTCTTTTTAAAGTTAAAATTATGATGTTGTGTAGGCAAAATGGTCACTGTAATGTCGGCAGAGACAATCTGTAACGTCTACAGCAGGAAAAAGTAGTATGTGTCAGTCACTTTCACAATTACTTGCCGTCAGCTGACACGGATTCTGGCCTTCGACTCTAAACCTTCCTTCCGTTAGGCGTAGCATGGTTTTTTTCGTGCGATCTGTTAAGTGCCTCCTGATAGGATCGCAAACATTGCTAACGCATTCTTACAACGCAAATATTTTGAAGAAGTATCTTTCTCTTTAAATATATCTTATTGACTGGCAGTTGGTCTCACGCACACTGTCTGGAACCAACGCTCGCAAAAGGGCGCTGGTCTGTTCTGTGCGGATGGATGGGGAGCCTTCACATAGACGTTTTCCCGACCTTTTTTTAGTTCTGGCCGCATCTTCCTCGTCTTATTGTAACGAGGACGCACGTCCTTAGGAACATCGGCTTACTGTGTCGTATTGAATAGAGTGAGTGTCCGTACGTGTGAGCGCGTGCGTGCGTGAGATGCTGTGTGGTGAGAGCGCGAGCAATCTCAATCTGTGAAGAAGTCCAAGCAAGAGAGTGGCATTACTTCATACCTCTATCAGTATTCAAGGTAGCGAACTCAAATCTGCGTGATTTCACTGGCAGGAAAAAGGGTCCCGACTCTCACATTCTCAAACACAGGATCAGGCGAATACAAGCGTACTCGAACATGCATCCCCACAGGCAGAATGGAATGAGAACATGAAAAAAATGACTACCCAGAGGACTGTCATAAAGCGTCCCCCCTCCCCCTCTTAAATTTAGATCCAGACGCTGACCCGAACTTCTTGGGAAAACGCCAATCCCCTTAGAATTGGGGCGACAGTCTTTCCCAGATTAGCTTGGACCCACTAGGACATCTCGCAAGCCACGAAGATATGTTTCAAGGTCGTCGGCCTCTTCGGAACGAAAAAAGAAAATGTCGTGTTGCGGAGTTTTATGGTGAGTGAGAGCAGTGGTAGTTCTCTCCCTTCAACGCCTCCACTTATTTCCCTTTGTAAATACACGTTCGACCTTCGTAAAGGTAAGCGAATATTTCCATCTTACTGACAAAGCAATTTCTGAGTACTACCTAACTTGTGCTTGAACAGATCTACACAGTCCCCAGAGGAGGACAGTTATACATCTCCTGACTTCCATATTGTAAAAACTGATTATTGGTGTTTACTGATTTCCTCGCATCGTTTGTATGACACAAACTTGGTGACACAAAACGCTCCGACATCTTTTGTAGAAGTATTTTATCCGCATATGGTTATTATTAGCAATAGTAATTTATTCTTGACTGTACCATTTGGTTTATGCAATGTGAAAAAGTTATTCAAATAATGACATATGCAACACATGTTCTGTCTCAAAATTTATAGTTTTTGAAATAGTCATAGTTACACCCTATGAAAATGATTTGTGTCAGTAAATATACACATGTAAATCTAGAAGTATTTTTGATAATGCATTTCTCTCATAAACACATAAACAAATACTCGCAATTTCGAGCAAACGATCTGGTTACATATACACTTTAATTTTTGAACACTTAAAATGAATAAAAACAAAAACAAAATCAGCACTAACTCAGAACAAGGAAAAAAATAAAATGCAGTTATGTTTTCAAATATATAAAGTGATGTGAAAGCAAAAACTGTAAATTTTAGAAACTGACACCATTTAAAAAAAAGCTATGGCACAGCTGTACAAAACCACAGCCAAAACAAAAAAGAGAGAAACAATAAATGAACCGAAACTGCACAGTTTAGAATGCGACTTGCCACCAAGAAGTGTCATGATGAATGTGAGAAATTGGCCTGACCTGCATAAGGGAGAAAGGTTTGATGTGGATACGACTGGGCCAAGAAGTGTGATGGTATTTTATCTACACAAAAAAGAAAGAACAACCAAATTAGGTCACTGAACTACTATCCAGAAAAAAATGTGAACCAAAAAATTAAAAAGTAGTTTTTTTGGCACTCTGATTTTGTTTAAACTGCTCAGCAAAGGATGCCTAGTTCATGCAACGCTGACGAATCAATATTTTTTCTTTCTATTCTTTTGCTCTTTTGCTTCACACCCCTCCCCTCACTCCCAACACACCTGGCACCATTAATACTTGTAGTTCAAGTGCAGCAATGTTTCTTTATTACATGTGCAATCACAAAAATTATTTTTCTATGCTTGATATTAATCTGCCATTAACATAGTTTTTGTAATAAATGACATGACCTTGTTAGGTCCCAGCCTGAGTACTTTTGCTCCATTTCTTATATATTTGTTCGGTTCCTTGAAAACTCTTACGTTTGGTTCAAATCCTAGAGACCTATAAATCCCCTACTTTTTAATGTAATTTTGCTTCTTACATTGCTAACAATCACAAAGTGAAAAAAAAAACAAATTACAAATACTAATGAAAATTCCACTGACCACAAGACCGTGGGATCACCTAGTTTCCTCATTGCCCTCTTGTCTATTCTTTCCCCCCCCCCCACACACACACCTCCCTGGTTTTCCCCTGCCCCTCCTCCGCAAGGTTTGAGACTGTGCTCTCATTCCATGTCCTAACGTTCAGAGAAGGGTATATGACTGACTGGGTCAGACTGACCTTGAGACCAAAAGAACAAGCCAGTGTTTGGTTTCACTGTTATCGCGACATAACTACGCAATGAGAAAACCAAAGGTTGATTTCAATGCAGTCATTTTGTTTTGGTTTTTTTTTCTCTTCTGATTGTATCTGCTTCGCCAAGCAGGTTTTCAATCCTTCAGAACAGTTAGCTCCCTGCATCCAAATAACGGCACGTTTGATCCTCCCGCGATGTCACGCAAGTCCGATCTTCACACACAGGCGTCCGGACAGCACGCAGCGACACTGAACATCGTCTGCCACCTCGGCGATAAAACCGCCGTCAGGGTAGGCTGCTTCAGGTCAGCGACGACTAACGAAAACCAGTCAACGAGAACCGGTGATGAGAAGTGGGTAGCAGCGGGGTCATCGCGTCTCGTCAAGGTCTTTCTTTTGTGGGGGGTCCTCCCATGATCAGCCAAGCGTAACGGGACTTGGTGCAGGAGGAAAGGGGCGCCAGAACAGTTGAACAGTGAGCGAACGCGAGCAGGCACAACTTTTCTGTCCTAAAGGAAGGTTCAACATGCCCACTCCAGTCAACAGGACAACGTCCTTGGAGATGGGGAGTGGGCTTATTAAAAAACCCAGAGCGTATAATGGACACCAGCAACGCTTTTGACCTTCACAGACATAAACCCACCTACAATGAACCTCACAATAAAAATGTTTAGGTTTTAACAGTTCTGTCACGTTTTTCCTTCTCCATCGTAGTTCTGCTGAAGGCAGGACATCCGGACCAAGTGGTTTTCGGAAAAAAGTCATAATGTCAGAGAAGATACAGCAGCCAGCTCTGAGCCAAGGCTGGTGTCAGACACAGGAACTTCCTGAATCGTTCTTGGCCGTTGTCGATTTTCCTGTTTTCAACCAGCGCTCTGCATGCTCCTTTGAAAAATCTCCTCTGAAACTGTAAACCTCTTTGTTTCTACGGCCATAAAATCTTTATAGTTTCGAAAGATTTAGTTTCAAATGTTTATGAAGAAGCCGTGGGAGCGGTATTTTTTCTACATTAGGAATGCACTGGGTTTTTTTTAAATAAAAAAAAGACAAAAAAATCTCTTTCTCTCTGATACAGCAGGCAAACTCCTTTCAGCACATATGACAATCATTCGCAACAGTAATGGCCCCAGTCATTTGACTAAATGCTAGCGCAATAGACAGCAAGACAGAAATAAAATTTCTATTTACAGTTTGTATACCACACACACACACACAAAAAGATTAGACTCGGTACAACCCCGTGAGTGCATCTCTAGTTGAACATAAATATGGACAATTTTGTGTAATGACCTGACACATTGTCTTGCAACTGGTTCCAAATCCCGACTTTAAGAGCTTCTTCAGTCTTTATGGGATAGCTCAAACGTTGGTAACCTTGTTTAAACGCTGCCCTACGGGAAGAGGGGTATAGGGGTGGAGGAGACTGTGCAACAGCAGCCGCAGTCCGAGTGCTGCTTTGTGCTACAGTGTACTACTTTGTTGTCGCTGAGGTGACGACAGCAGTTCGAACATCTGACGCCCCTTCGTTAGTGCGCCGCACATCACACCTCGCGCCACGCTCGAACACGCGCTGGGGCGCGGTGACCTCGGTCAGCCGTAGCCTACTGTGCGGTCTGTGCACACAAGCACACAGTCTACCACCACCCCTCTCAGTCCACTGCACAGTCTGTCCGCTCTCCCTACCCCCAAGCCCCCAACTTCCTCCCCGTACCGAGCGGTGTGCACGCCCGTTGCACGCCACTTTGCTTTTCCCCCTAGCGCTTGCGCCCTTCCCTCCCCAGCCCTTCGACCTGACCTCCTTTACCCCCTGGCCCCGGAGTCACATGTGCGCGTGCGCACGCATGCACGGGTGATGATAAACACTTTGGTGTCATGAAGTATGTCACCCCGATGACAAGAGCGTGCTTGGAGGTCAGATCGGAGTTGAAACGCCGCGAGAGGCGTGCTTTCCCCGCGTAGCTGAGTATCTGTCTCCGGTCCCCCTTGTTGCCTATCTTTTCTTGCCCGGTGCGTGTGTGTGTGTGTGCGCGCGCAGGCGCGCACGTGTGCGGATGAACTGTGTTACTGTGTAGAACTGTTTTACATTTTCCGGCCTTATCACTAAATTGATTTTGCCGTAAACCGCAAAACTCCAGTGGCGCTTATTTCACAAGGGCAAACTGATGGGGATTTTTTTTTCAAAAAGAGGGGGAAGTAAAAGTGTGAGGAATGTGATGACAAAAATAACGACAATGATAACGAGGCCTACAGCAGGGGATTCCGTAAAATGAAATGGCATCACTGCACAGTGCGCACTCGACAACCTCCTGGGAGAACCAAACTATGGTACTTACGTAAAGCAGGATAAATTTACACTTGACAGGCACAGTGAATTGAAAGACAAAATAAAGGATGAACAAACAGAAAGCTACAATCTATTTGGAACTCAAAGCCGTCAACGTGTCTTGGGACTGAGCAAAAACAATCGCCAAAGACCGCAGTCGAGGCTCCATGCTCCACGACAAGAGGACTAAACATGTCTGACCTCTTCTGGAATGATTCATTATACTCGGTGGCACACTCGCTGAAGATGACAAAAGTGTGCATGTTAATCAAAAAGTAATGACACAGCGGTGTCTTGGTGCATGCTAAGTGCTTATTCTGATTCCAGTAAGATCTGAAATGTTTTTCTCTTGAACACTACACAAAGCTGGTGATACAAAAAAATACAAAGCTATAGCGATTGGTCACCGTAAATGACCTAAGCACTCAAAACGTGCGGCATTACTTTAGTTCCTTCCAAGGCACATTTTTCATCTCCCTCCCGCCATCTGCTTAATCACCCCACCCCAACTGTAAACACAAACCCATATCAATCACGCGGTCGTGAAATAACCGGTGTTCTCATTAGGCAACACAAAGATAGGTGTTAATGCGAAAAATATTAATTTTTACATAGAGGTAGCATGCACAAAACTTGGCTGTCATAGTAAGTTCATCTTGTAATAAAAAATAACTGCATTTACAGTTGTTACTGAGTTACAGTAAATAATAAAAAAGGGACGAGACGGCGAGTTTCAAGTTTGCCAAAAAACAAAATCCACAAAAATTCAGCGCGAATCATTTTCCGACAAAGGCGTTTCACGATTACAGTTTCCGATGCAGGATTTAAGCTGTGATACTTTGTTTATCTCACCATCGCTCTACAAAAAAATGTACAGGCTGAAAAACAGAAAAAAATGCAGACATCCTTTTCAGTACATTCGCACAACCCATCTAAAATAACAACAAAAAATACGACGGGCAGCCAAACATAATATTTCACTTTATTGCATCGCCCGTTTTCTAGATCTGCAAAACTCCGTGAACCTTCGAAGAAAGAACTACACGCTGCTAAAATTTATTCGCTGTTAACAACGGTCCCTGACAGCTTTATACTGTTCGTTTGTTGTCGGTATAAGTGACAACTGACCGCATTCCTCGCCTGCCTTCAGTGCCGGGATGGTAAAATTCCCTGCAATCTAAGGTCTGAAAAACAGGAGTTCAGCGTGGGCTCTGCTGTAGTGCCTGTGGCACTTTTGTTACACTCGGCAGGGGTCTTGTAGAACTCAGCTTGCACAGACAAATTAGTCATCTTTTAACGAGCAAGGAATAACGAGTCACAGGAAAATTTCCTGCAAGAATGGTGGGGAGGGAGGGAGACCTTTTCTGTTGTGGCTGTGATCGCAAGGTAAACTTCCAGAATTTCTAACGGTTGGGTTGACTCTAGGTCTATTAAATAATATCAAAGCTTCAAAACTGCACATGAAAAGTACTACTTCATTCACATATTATACTGAGCGGTGAACCTCTAGTCTACAAAAGTGTGTGGCGCGTGTAAAAGAAATATATAAAAGAAAGAACGTTCCATGACAACTAGTTAAAACCACCGAGCGTCTGGTCAGCCAGGGGACGATGTGGCTACCGAAAAAGCGCGTATGCAGGTGGTGTGAACTGATCTTTCTGGGCGGTATCGGGTGTGGAAAATGGGAGGAGCTTAATCCGGATGGGCCGGGTCTCTACCCGGCCGAGAGGAAGGGGGAGGAGGGAGGGGAGGCGAAGATTTAGGTCGGAGAGTTTTCGTTTCGCGACCGCAGCCCGTGAGCCAGGGCCGCCTCGCCACAGCTGCCTTTATCCGGGTGCAAAGGACAATGCGTATCGTGCACACACCCGACCCGACCCGATACTCTCTCTGGGTAGACAAACGTTTTAATACCTAGCGGTAGATTTAGGCGGATAGGGAACGTATTCCACAGAAAAGTTTTCTTTAGAGCAAAGTTTGACATCAATTGAAAAGGCTAACTGGAAAGTTGCCGGGGGCTCAAAGTGACAAAGTTTTATTTTTAATTTAAAGAGGAGTGTCACTGACAATTTAAAAAAAATTGATTTTTATCTTTTAGACTGACACTTTGCTTTAAAGATAATTTTACACACTGCATCGGTTTTGATTTTAACGGTGCCTTAGAAAAGAACTATGCGAATATATCTTTCGGTTTAATTTTGAGGCCAAAACGATTAGTGCAGGGCAAGCACAGTGACTGAAGTTAGGGCGGGGAAAAACAGGTGGCAGCAGGTATGCGCGCGTGAGATGATGGGGGGAAACTGAAAACATGAAGAGGTAACCGCGAAGGAAACAAAAGGTCTGGTGGGAAAGTGACATCGTAGTGGAAGAAGAGTCGTGACTTCAGTCGTCACCTGAAACAAAGTACAGGTTTGGGACAGGGAGACGAGCACTCTAGCTCGGAACCGTATTATTTACCTGAAAAGCACCTACCTTCCCTCCGCATGCCGCTTTTCAGACATTTTTTCAGGCGGCAGTACTGGCACTGGTTCCGATGGTGTTGGTCGATGGGGCAGTTTCGAGAGCCTCGACACGAGTAGGTCAGATTCCGGCGCACAGAGCGCTTGAAGAAACTTTTGCAGCCCTCGCACGTGAACTGTCCGTAGTGCTTGCCCGAGCTTTTGTCCCCGCACACCACGCACTCGATGTGCTGCTTATTGTTGTTGTTCTCCGACGAAGCGTTCGACGTTGGTGTTCCGCCGTTCTGAGGGGGGTTCGGCGATCCCCGTGACGACTGGTCTGAGGTGGGGTGCGACGAGGTCACCACGGCCCCGCCACCCGAGGGAGGGGGTTGCACGGGCGGGACCGCGGCCCCGGGGGGTGGCGGTCCTCCGGAGGACAGGTCGTCGGACGGTTCTCTCCACACGGCGATGGGGGCAGGCTGTGTAGGGGGCATCTCCATGGTGTGGTGGACACGCTCCCTGTTTGCGGGGGAGTTTGAGGGTCTACTCAAAGGTCGCCAGCTTTTGAAATTACCAACCGCAAATCTCGGATGAAAAAAATTCTTGGCTAAAATATACCCCCAAGAATCCCCGCCTCGTTTTAAAAAAGTCTGACTTGGAATTAACAACAGTTATGCTGGTTAGTTCTTCCGGGTGCTGCTCCCCGTGACAAAATGTGTAGACGTCCGTTGCACAGCTAAGAACAACATGGAAAAATCAAGGAAAAACCTGAAAGAAACAGGAAGTTTTTTTTAAAGTCCCTTCAACCACCGACTTTCCTCTCGCGGGCCCAGCCCATGTAACACGCTCGCTCTCCGCTTGAACACAGTGTCGATGTCCGGGCGTACAACAAAACGAATTTACCACTAACACGAACACATCACGAGAGAGCTGTGCGTTGTTTCGAGGCGCAAGAAGTCATCAACAGTCCATCATTGTGGGCGAACACGCAAGGCGCAGCCCCCGATGACCGCAAAAGGTTGAACAGAATCTTCTGCTGTTACTCCGAAGTCAAAAGTCGTCTGCTCTCTTGGAAACAATTCGTTGACCTGCTCACTGCGTTGCGTGTGTGGGAGTACCGCAGGGCCTACAAAGGGGCAAGCGTTCCTGTGCTGCTATCTTACGAAACACAGCCGCTCAAAGCAAGTTTCCAAGCCTCTCTTACAGCACAAGCCAGGCTAGACACAGGCGTCACAGCACAAGCGTTCACAGAGCAGCGGTGTGCTAGCTGTTACTCCTTCGTGTGGTGCAGGGGACACTGATGGAATAGCAGAGGTTGCGGCCAGGGTGGTGGCAGCAGTGGGGGCGCTGGAGGCACGAGGGACCTCTAGGGCCCTGTGTCACTGTCTGCGAGGTCTGGGAGCGGGCCGCCGGCGAGCGAGCGGGCGGGGAGAGCGAGCCGGAGTCGTGCGGAGGGGCTTGCGCCCAGCGACCGGTGGCACGGCCTGACTTGCCTCACCCCCTGCACCGTAAACAGCATGGGGCGTCGCCTGCGCGCGTTGCACTGCGCGCCTTTGCTCTCTTGCAACTCCCCTCCCGCTCTCTTTCCTCTCTCCTAGTCTCCGCACTCCTCTCTCCAGTGCCTGGCGCGGCACTTAGTCCGCCACCGCTGACAGCGGAGACGCGTCGGGCATGCGCACTCGCTCTCTCCTCTCTAGTCAATTTCGTCCTCACGGCCTTCCTTCTAACAGACAAGCGCGGCCTAAAGACATAGAACTAACACTCGTTCGTGTAGCCAGCAGGTCGTCATGCCAAACTGTTCGGGCCGAGCCCGCCTCGAGCAGATCTCACCCTGCGCAGGGTTGTCGCTGCAGCGAAGTGCACTGCAGAGTAACACGCGGGCAAGCCTCGATCCCGGGTCAAGCGGAACTGCTGAACGCGGATGTGAAATAGACGCCGCAGCGGGAGTCAAAGGTTCCTACGCTCCTCGTGCTTGTCTTGGCCCCATAGCTGAGAGGTTCAGCCCTCTGGCTCCCTACAGTTTGTTTCACTCCCCTCGTTTTCCAGCCCCCTTCGCGGAAAGGTGGCGGGCTGGTTGTAGGATTTAGCCCTGTTTGGCGAGAAAGCACTGTTTCACAAGAGCAAGAGTTCCTGGCATGAATGAACGACGGAGTCAATGGAAGAAAAGGATGAATGGACGGCGCAGCTTCAGAAGTCGCGGGGAAGCCCTGTGCTGCTTAGCGGAGGCGCGCGCGCGCGACTGTGAGAGTGGCGGGCCTTGCCCTAGCTGCTCGTCTGCTGTTCTTGTGGCGCGAGGTCCCGACCACTAAGCAACGGTAGAGGATACAGTTCAAGTACTTGAGTCGCAACCCCGCTTGTGGGCCGTGTCCCGCTCTCTCTCTGCACCCCCTACTCCTCACTCCCACGCGCAGTCCTGTCACCTCCGCTCTTATCCTCTTAGGAGTTTCGTTCCGAAGGCTGTGATGGCAGCGAAAGCGATGTTCGCTAAGTTATTTGACACTGCAGTGCTTGTTTTGTTGTGTGTGCTAACGACAGCTTGCAAGTAGCGGATCACGTCCTCGAGTTGAAAAGGCAAAATGCGGCGACCAGAGGACAGCATAGGCAAAACCCAACCACACACGCGACAGCGGCGAGTCGGGGAACACCCGACACTGACACACCACAACCGCTACGCTCTTTACAAGCACTCTATCAGGTTTGAACTCTGACACGGCGCTCGAAAACTGGCAAGTTTCTATGGCTACACCTCCTTATATGGATGACAGTGTCAGTTAGGTTCAGGCGGCGCGCGGCTGAGTGACAAAGGCTGGCGCGTGGTCGTAACCCCCGCCCCGCCGGGGCCGTGCTAGGGAGCAGTGTGCCGCGCGCTATTGGCTACACGGGGCGGGGCGGGAAGCAGCGCGTGCGCCTGGCCCTGCCCCCGATCGTCGTATCCCTCCGCTCAGCCGGCGCTGAACCTGAGGTCACGGGCGCGCCTCGGCCAATCGTTGTCCTGCCCTTCCTCTCGGGGGGCTGGCCTAGCGCGGCCGCGGGGCAATTTCCTCGCCTTGTGGCAGCAGCTCTTCATCCCGGAGCAGCAGAGAAACGTGATGTGTTTGTCGTCTGCGGTCGATGGGGTGTGCATGCGGTCGGTCCCTGCTGAGTGCCGTTTCCTTCCAGAATTCTGGAATTAGAAGATGATTGAAGATCTTGACAAACCTGGTGACGCCACGAAAGAACGAATGAATAGCCGCGCTTTAAATGCCCTTTCCCCTTTCATTTTTTTCACTTGAAATTCAGATTTCATTGGGAGAAGCCTTTATACCGACATCTACTGAATTCCACGCACGAAAGTAGTAAATATGGAATATTGGCACTTTTACATCTTCTCTTATTTCACTGCGTGGCCAGCTTTTTGATGTTTAATTTTCTTTAGAAATCTCTCCTTGACTGTTTTTATTCGCAGACCTATTCTTTTCAAAGTTTTTTTTTTTCGTTTTGCTGTATGACGTCAAGTCAGCATCCAAGGGCATTTCATGGGGTCGTTTTGAAATGTGGATTAATCAAGACCTCGCATTGATAGCAAACGAACTCGGCTATAAATTTTTCCTTTGTTTTAATTACGGACTATATTACAGCATGCACCGGAGACTTTAGGCAACCAGTCTAAGAACAATATAGAACTAATTACACACGTGACTACTTCGTTCAGCACTAACCTCTGCTTGAAGTCGTGTGTGCTGTTGCTTAGCAGCAATAGAGGTAACCTCCAAAGAAACGTTCTATTTGTTTCAACGAGCGAGAACAACAGCTAACGTGGAAACAAGAACATTATGTAAATAACAGCGCTGCGACGCAGACCTTAAATGAACAGAAAAGGATGTGTGCCGAACAGAGCAAACAGATTACTTACTATCTGGGAAATACTGACATTTAAAACAAAAATGTTAGAACTGTGCCTTAGCTCAGTCTCTGCACAGGGATGAAACGTGAAGAGGACTGAGGAACTGCGGCGAACTGTTTTTTGATGTGAAGAATAGTGACAAACTGTTTTAGATATGGCGATCTGTGACAAACTGTTTTCTAAATACGAAAAACTGTGCAAAACTGTACTTTGATGTGACGTTTTGTGACAAATTGCTTTAGATGTGACTAACTGCGGCAAACTGTTCTAGGTGTGGCGAACTGTGATCAGCAGTGAGGAACAGCGCTGACCTTATGGTTGGTGCTGTACGCCAAGCCGTAAACAGGTATGATGAGCAGCTGCTCCCGTACTAAAACTGCCGCCATATCAGAGGAGATAAATCCTTTCCGCAAATCCCTTAACACTTCCCCTTTCTTACCCCCGCCCCAGCAGGACTAGCGTTAGAAAGAAGCACTTCTCATCCCAAATGAACAAACAAACATCAATAAAATAAGTACCACGCTAGAAGTTCGGAAGAAACGACCCTGATTCTTGCTACGCTACTAGGCCGTGACATGTCCTAGATGTGTGCTGTGTGCTGTGTGCTGTGTGCGTTATTTGTGGATATAAATGTATCTTACTTCCCTCTTCCCCCCACCACCCCTCACCAAAGCTTCAACAGTTCTGATAAGAAGAATTCAGATAAAAAGAAAGATGAGAGGGATAAAGGACAGAAGGGGAGAGAGAGTGAGATAAGGAAGGATTCGGGGACTGAAAAAGAATTTGTGGTCTCTCTCTCTCTGTGCGCGACTGTGTAAGAGAGGGTAAGGGTAAGTGTAAGTGTAAGAGAGGGTAAGTGTAAGTAAGTGAAAGTGTAAGTGTAAGAGAGGGTAAGTGTAAGTGAAAGTGTAAGTGTAAGAGAGGGTAAGTGTAAGTAAGTGTAAGTGTAAGAGAGGGTAAGTGTAAGTGTAAGTACTCGTACCTATTTCTCCGAATAAAGATACGAGCCCAATACATACAACGGTGGAGCAGCAGTGGAGGTGGGGAGTGTGTAAATCTCCCAGAAACTGTACATTTAAATTTATGATTAATACCGCAGTACCACTGCAGAAAAAAAACCCTTTATAAAACCCGTCTTTAATTAGACACGAATTTGTTTAAGATTAATTTGTGCTTGACCTTAAAGGTAAGGGTAAAAATGCTGAATTTAACTTTAAGACAACGATAATACATTGGAGTGACATTAATGTCTCTTAACAAACTAACGGAGGCTTTATGTTCAGAATATTAAATGAACGTCCCTTGCTTCCTGCGGTACGCATGCTGGTATGCACAAATGGTCGCATTCACGCACGGATCCTTCAGAAGCCGTCGGGCTGCGAAATATGAAAACTATTTGACGAGGATTGAAAGAGTCTCGTAATGCAAGCAAGTGAGCGAACGAGAGGGAAAGGAAGTGCATACGTCGAAGACTGTTCCGTATTTATCCCTGTATATATTTTTTGTAAAAGAACGCTACCCACATCTGCGGCAAGCTATTCTTGCTGGCAAACACGTCATCTCATCCCAGACACGTTTAAGACAACTACTATCACATCCCCTTTAAATTAAAAAAAATGGTATGACAAACATTCGTATTATCGTGGAATGTCTTTTACGATGAGTGTAGCAAATACGTCTAACATGACCTGAACCATTGCGATACCAATGCGAAGGGAATCTGGCAATATGCGTTTGACAAGAAGCCTGCCTCTGCTTCACAGATCACCTTCTGTGTGAGCAGCGGCGTTAGAGTGACTGCCCCTGCTTGCAGAGGCATCTCAATTCGCTTCCAGCCGGTCTCAAAGACAAATATTCGCCACGTATGACTTGCTTTTTAATTTCTCCCAAGAGGACTGCCGCAGATTGAGCTCAAATTTAAGAGAGAGAGAGAGAGAGAGAGAGAGAGTGTGTGTGTGTGTGTGAGGTTGGGGAGAGAGAGAGCGAGGTTGAGGAAATAATTTGCTTTATTTGTGCTCGTTGATAACAGATTTTGGTTCTACTTTCTTGTTCCTATAATTGGAATGTTTCATTGATCTCTCTCTCTCTCTCTCTCTCTGTCTGTCTGCGCGCGTGCGCGTGCATGCGTCTTTCTCTGTGTCACTGTTTCTGCCTCCTTCTGTCCTTCCATTACTACCCTGTTTCTTCCATTTACCTGTCTACTGAATAATTTGCTACTGAACAGAAAATGTTATTTTCATTTTAGTTAAACGATTTGACGTACTGTTTCTGTTTGCTGACCAATATATATATATATTGTATATAAATTTGTATTGTGATGGGTCATAGGCCTGAGCAAAAAAGTTTTTGTCTATGAGTTCTCGCCCAATCTCCATCCCCCTCCCCACGCGTTGCCTCGGAGTAATCTTCTTCGTTATCTGTTGTGCACACTTTTGAGAATCTTTTATATTCTCTCATAACCTTGCCTCGATTATGCATAGTACGTCCACTAATTTTTTATTTTC
The DNA here is from genome assembly GCA_004794575.1 of Lanistes nyassanus. Lineage (NCBI taxonomy): Eukaryota > Metazoa > Mollusca > Gastropoda > Architaenioglossa > Ampullariidae > Lanistes > Lanistes nyassanus. The sequence continues at coordinate 90,546 of SMGT01011173.1, forward strand.
GTTTTCCTTTCAAAGATTTTCCATCTGCGGATATCAAAGAACCTTTGTTTCTACAACATCCAACACTGCATTTCTTCTGGTTTACTCAAATCTTTCCAACGGGGGCATTTCGCTGTTACTAGTGAAGGTATCGTGCGTAATTTTACCCGTTTGGTTCATAATGTCGTGAGCTGTAGGTGTATATCGTACGTGCACTTTTCATATGAGAAAGGGAGGGAGAAGGAGAGAGAGAGAGAGACGACTGAACTGAACTTTATTTCGTGGACGGCATAGTCCTTTGAAAGGGGAAGCATATGTTCAATACAATAATACAATGGTACAATAATACAACAATACGATTATATAGCAATACCATGACAAAATCATCAACTCATCTACACAAAGAGTTTTACATCATTCAATGTGTCAGTCGATGTCCTTTGATTGTGCGTGCAATGTGTCCATCGGTGTCCTTTCATTGTGCGTGCAATGTGTCCGTCGGTGCGTAAATGACTGGCCATCATCTCACGTGTCCATCTAAAACAAACAAACAAAAACTGACTCGACGCTCCGACAATCACGTGTGAGAAACGAACACAAAAAACAACTTATAAGCTCTTCAGTCAAGACAATCTGAACATTCTTATAGAGGATATACAATGGAACAGTCTTCTAGAGGAAATAACTGCTGTTGCCTAGTCCTGTCCAGTTTATTTCTTTCCTATTGTTTTTGCCTCGCACACTTTCAGTTTCGCCGCCGGCAGCGCAGGCAGCACAAGACCAGCAACTGTGAAGCTGATCAACGGCGGACGGTCTGCAGCAGGTGAACGCTGTGCTGCAGCAACCTGCCCTACCGGCCGCGGCCCCCTCGACGCCAATTCGTTAAGTGGAGTCCCGTTGTAAACAAAATCGTCCGATCCTGAAGTCGTAATCTGCGGATGAATAGTCAAGCCTCCACTGAGAGGGCAGCAAAAAACAGGCACAATAACCGGGGGGGGGGGGGGGGGGGGGG
>SMGT01011173.1:91557-155496 GCA_004794575.1 Lanistes nyassanus
AGGAGGCAGAAAGAGGGCGTGAAGGGGTGAAAGGTAGGATGGAAGGAGGCAGAAGAAAGAAAGAATGGCGTGAGAGCAGAGGATGTGGGGAACTTGGGAGAGAAAAGGTCTAAGGGGAGTTGGGGTGGGGATGGGGGAGCCAGGTTCTGAGTACTTGAACATAGCCGTTGCGAGGGTGAATAGAACTTAACCTTACACGCTTTGGCTGTTGGGGAGATTGGAGCGGAGGTCCGTAGCAAAGCGATGTCGCAAACATTTATTCAGCTTGAAAATTCAATCAAAACGATATCAAGTATCGACTAGGGGGCATCCTGATTCAGACGCCACATGTGGTGCAACACGAAGATCGCACAGCAAGACTCCAGGTCGCTGCATCCACTACAGAAAGACGCTATGCGCCCAAAGTATTTTCGTTTTCCGAGAAGTTCCCTTTTTTTCTTGCTTAAAATACGGAATTAGATTTTCAAAAAAGATCACTGGGGCTTACAATGAAAGTGCCGAAAGTGAAATCCAGTGTTCCAGTTTACCCACACCCCCTCCTTCAGAGACACTTTTCCGCTTGTGCCGAAGCTCTATAGGGACAGAGTGAAGTCCGGGTCAGGACTCTCTGTTTTCAATCACCCCCCCCCCACCCGTTTCCATGGTCACGGCAACACGGGCCGTCTTTACTACGTAAACAAGATGGCCACCTAGTAATCCCCAGGAAAGGAGTTTAAAAAAAGAAAATCAATCACACGTCTAGGACAGGTAAACACAAACCTGACCAAACTTCGCAATATTTTGTTTTGAACTGTCTAGAAGATTGACAGAGTGCTGTTTTCTAGGACGCGAAGCCAGCACCAACTCGATTCCTGCTGCGCGAACAGGCGCAACGAGGACCGCAGAACAGCCATGATAATGGCCTGGCGTTCTACCGTCTTTGCTATTTATTCAGGTAAACCGAGGAAGAATGACTTTAAACCATACGAATCGTTGCTTGCTTTCATTTGTAAGTTTGTCTTCATGTTTTTGTAGACTCAGAGTTGTGTCTATTTTTTCAGGGTCTTGTTCTTTAAAGCTTTAAATCCAAGTAGTCTGTAATAAAGGCAACATGAAACAAAGAATTTTTGAAAACGGCTTTTGACCATATTCAGAAACATTCCCTCCTCCCCTTTACTGGTCAAACGAGCTGCGCGTTCACAAGCGTGGAACTCCAGGAGACAGGGGAAATGTGCCACAACATGGGACACTAAAACCAGTACTGGCAGCTTTGAACCAAAATCATCGAGTGTTTAGCTCCTATGTGTCGAAAGTTCACAGGCTTCTCATCAGCGAGCATAAGGAAGTCAAAGCGTCATCACTTCCGGTTTATAAAGATTGAGTCGAGGCAGCATCACTTTTTTTTCTTGCCTGGGTTTTTTTCGGGGGTGGGGGGGGGGAATTCAGCAACAGAGCTTTTGACGAGTAAAAGCAATGAAACTGCCATGTTCCTTACTTTCGACTCTCTCTTTGCTACGTGTATGGGTACGATAGGCTCCCTTGATTGCTTACGTCAGCATACGGTTGTGTCTAGCGCTGCCAGTACTTTGTTGGGGTTGTCGTTTGACGATTTTATAGCGCTCTGTCCTCATTTGTTCTTGTTTGATTATACCAAGAGACTGTTTTCTGACCCCTTGACCTTACGCCAGGTATGCGAAGAAGGCAGAGACAACATCGAAGAGTCAACCACTTGTGTTGTTCGTGCGAGGTGACGATAGTCTGGAAAGTGAACACTGGCCATCAGCCTCTCAACTCGGTCGTCCCCTGCCCAGAAGCAAGCTTTACGAACGCGAAAAGCTATAGCAGCGTCAGGTAAAGACTCTGCACCTCTTCCGGGTCGACGGGGAAAAACTCCGATGTCGCTGCCTGGGGTCGTTTACCTTTCTCGTATTTCTAAACCTTGCCTACCTGGTCACTGGCCTATCACTTTCGGAAGTTGCAGGAGCAAAACTTCTTGACACCTCGTAACGGCAGAGTATTTTACGTCACCACAAAGTAAAGAGCAGGTGTGTCTAGGCAGAACAGTTCAACAGGTTTTTCGCCCTCCGAACTGCAGGCGGTCGAAGTCAAAATATCGGCAGGTCACGAGGACCCTGGGACAAAAGGAACGGAGCTATGGTTATTATGACCTCTAGAAAAGTATCTTGGGAATTCTCTCACCTTCCCCCCACCCCCACATACACTTCCAGTCGCTATCCTCCGCCTTAAATCTACTCAAAGCCGGTTCAAGCCCCTTCACAGCTAAGTGACACTTTGAAGGAAGGCTTGGAAGCCTTTCATGGACCCGAGGTAAAATAAATGGTGCTAGGCAGTGACATCAGAGCTCCAACAGATTTCAATAGCGTCACTCATTTTACCCCGCGTCTGTAAAACCCGCCTTAGCTATGCCCGCGCCATAGTTCTCATGCAGACTGCACCCCATTCCCTTGAGCACAAACCCGTTACGATGGTTCTCAGACCCGGAGGCCAGTAGATGGGGATGGGCAAGGTGGGGCCAGGGAGTGTGCGTGCCCAAAGTAACTGTCGTCTGGGTTGTGTATGGTGTTTTGTAAACTGTGGCGACGTAAGATCCGCAGCCATGTGCCGGCTCGTGCACACCTAATCATACAGTCACACACCCATATGTCCAGATTCTTTTATACATACACATCAAGAAATAATAATAGAGCACACAAACTTCGGGCCCATGCGCACGGTTTTGTTCCTATGTCATCAATTGCAAGTTGTCATATAAGGGAAATGGTATAGAAAAGATTAACATAAAACATACCGTAAAAGGCAACTGAGTGAACCACAACCGAAAGATAGAAAGGGAAGAGAGAGTGTGTGTTTTACAATCGAGTTATTAAATGTTTTGAATCGTATTTACTCACCCATCTTCCATAACCTCATTTTCTCACACCTCTGACCGGCGCCTATGTCCTACGCCTTACGGCAGACTGGACCCGAGGCTCTCCGGGGGCTTAACTGCAACCAGTCATAAAAGTCTCCCTAAATTCCAGTTCACTTTAGTATCAAGTATTAATTTCTTAAAATATTTACCTCCCACACGCCTGCACTGTATTGAAGGGTGTCGTTCGCTTCCTCACTGTCTTCCCCCTATTCACTCGAACCCGCCTGACTGAAAAGGTTAAGCCGATCTCCTCCTAATACCGGATACCCCTTGAGTACTATTCACGTCATCGCTACCGTCAGCCGCCCTACCGCCTTAGGCTTGCCTCACAATGCCCGAGTTCCGTCTAGAACTTTCGGTTTGTGACAGTAACACTGGGCGGAGTTGAGAAGAACGAAGGAAGAAGCTTACTTCAGTACGACTGGGGGGAGAGAGAGAGAGAGAGAGAGACAGAGACAGAGACAGAGACAGAGACAGAGACAGAGACAGAGGGGGGGGGAGGGAAAGATAGAGAGGTCTTGCAGGTTCACAACGTTCATCATGAGCCGATTCTCGTAAATATTTTCACAGCCAAATGTGGCCACTTTTAAAACGTCGGCAAAAATTATGCACTTATTCTGTTTCTGCGATAGTGGTTTGCACCTCAGCGACTGATCGTTTGGAGCGGTGTTAAGGAAATAAAAACGTGACACAAATTATTCCCATGCAGAAGTATTTAAGGGCGAGGGGAAAGGGGTCGGGTTATGTCTTTTGGGTTTTCGTGTGACAGAAAAAAGAGATGACTTAAGGACAGAAGAACTAAAATTAAAAAAAGGCCACGTTGGGAAAATATTACGGGATCTTGTGACATGTTGGGCCGTACCTTAACTTACTGGACTCGACTTCTCTAGAATTACTGAACAAACTTTTACGGTGATCACGTAAATGTAGACTTAATTGAGCAATCCTCACCAAAGCCTTTACTGCCTCAGGTCAATGGTTTCCACACCAAAGGGTGACGACGCTATGAAATAATGTGAATAACTGGAGAAATCTACCGAGGGAAAAGATTCTCATACTCTGACACGTTCGCTCAGTCTCACACAGGCAAAACACTACTAGCTCAAGAGCCCCCACCCTCGTAAAACACACAACTGCAGCGAACCGTTATTCAACATATATTTCAAACACTAACTGACTCGACAACATCAAATATATCTACAGATTATTTACAGAGAATCACCGTGCTAGTGTCTAGGGTAAGACGCTGCCTGATTACGTCATACCACGCGGTATCAGACAAAGAAGATAATCAAACTCCAGAGGGGAAATCAAACTGCAAAACTGCCTATGGATCCCGCTCAATACACAAATACAATAATTGACTGACAACAGAGCTCCTACTCTCGTCACTACTGAAACAACTACTTCTGCGATACACAATTCTAAAGCTATTTAACGACCAACAATGAAGCTATGACACTTCCACGACCAGCACTTCCTCTACATCCTCTTGGCGTACGCCCAGCCTCTAGCTTAACGTCTCCTGTCTCCGGCAGGATAAAACCACCTATCTTAAATCAACCCGAGTCCCAGGCTCTAAGATAAGTTTATGGTAAGAGCAGTCCTTAACTTATAAGGCGCATCCAGCAGTCACTTACGCGTCTGTTCGTTGACGTGTCGGCGAAATACTTCCAGTGTATTCAGCGTGAGAACTGGAGCTACTCTTCCAACGTCTAAGATGGCGAGGGGCAGAGGTCCGTGGGTCTACACGTGTCAGCTTCTCTTGGACTTCCTACTTCGTCTCTCCTGTGTCTCTATCTGTGTCCGAAGCTCGATTCCGAATGTCTCTCTTTTCCCAGCTTAAATACTATGCGCTCTCACGCCTTAAACTCGATTAAACCGGTACTGGCCGGTCTAGAGCAGCTACCCACAATGCGTCCACCTACCGGGTGTCAAGAAAGGGAGGGGCGAACAGGCTTACCTAGGAGTGACAGGTGACAACCTAGGAGTGACATGTGACAGATCTGAAGCCAAAAACTTGGGTACATTATTTTCTCTCCCTCATTCTTCTCTTTTCTTTTATCGATATTCATGCATTTTAACAGTGCAATAAGTTCGCGTAACATGAAGTCATTTGGCCTGTATAACATCTCATTTAAAGGCACTAGTGCATCCCAGCAGTTAGCCCACAATTGTCCTGACAAGTTCCGACTCGGTTACAAAACGACCCACAGTGAAAAGATTGAAATTGGGACAGCCACTTCATATAGACGATATGCGGCATTTCTGCTGCATATGTTAGAGGACAAGGATTGTTCGGTACTAGAAAAAAATGGGCATTTATCTAAAGAAACTCTGCCTGCCTGCCTGCCTGCCTGCCTGCCTGCCTGCCTGCCTGCCTGCCTGCCTGTAGCTGCCATACAGCCGGCAATGCTAAATCAATTACTGCGTAAGGAACAAAGTTAGAAACAACCTAACCCCAGCCCCAATCCACCTCTAAACCCATCCCCACAACGAACAAAGAACGTATGTTGTCAGATAGATCCTTATTTAGTGATTTAGCATTGCAGACGGTATGGTCGCATGCTACAGGCTCTGTTGAGGAGACAGAAATGAATGCAGTATCTCCAATTCAATGGATGCGAACCGGGTACTGTCTATCATCTTAAAAAAGCAAGCATGCGTGAATACACAGGATACATTATGTAAATCAGAACAACACGATGCTGTCCAATGCTGTTATATGTACTTCCTCCCCGCACCCACCCACACACACACTCAGACGTATGCCTTTAAACTGGTCGAATGCCTCTTCAGTAAAGTTCACAGTTCAAATCTCTCCCTCTCTCTTTCTCTCTCTCTTTCTCTCTCTTGTATGCACAGGTTCAACACTTGAACTAAATCCTTTTTTGTATACTTTCCATGTCCTTAGAGATAAATTACAGATCTGACTGGGATATGAAAACGGTGAGACATGCGGGTGTAATCTTATCACTGCATTGTGACGTTACCTTTCTGCCAAAGCGACTTCTGAGAAACCAGCACTCTTTGTCGGAACGCCTCCCCTGTGCCAAGACGAGATTTCTGGATTCAGCGTTTATCGTGATCAGCGGGACTTCACTGCGAAGGAACTGACGAACACATACACGAAACACACATACACGAAGCACACATACCCAACTTTGTTCTCATATCAGTAAGGCTTGCTATACGTCGATACCCCAGGTTCGGATTTCAAGTGTTGTTGGGTTTTTTTTTTCTTTGCGTTGAAGACAAATTCTCTTCGGTTCCAGTGGCTACAAACTAAGAATAGCGCTACACTGTATCTCTCTGCATAGATGCCACTGACCGGAAGTAATTTACGCTGTGGCAGCTGAAACGATGTAATGTAAAGTAATGGCGGTCAAAGAATACAGGTTGTTTCGCAGATATCACACCAGTATTAGGAGATTGAATAGGAGTGTTGTGAGAGTAGCTTATCGTGTTACTCATGCTGTGTGTGTGTCTAAGAACACCTGGGTCTCTGTTAGGTCAACTTTCGCATTTACTTACATTATCTGTGTCGGGGGGGGGGCTCTCCCTCCCTGCACACCTCCGTCACTCCCTTTCTCCTCTTTCCCTCGTCTCCCTCCCCCCCCCGCCCCTCCTCAACTTCTTTTTCATTTTCTCTGCTTCTCTTTCTCTCCCTCCTGTCGCCCATCAATCAAACGTGGAGAGATTTACAAGTTACAATGAACGGTCAACTCGACTAACACATGACCCTCCCCCTGTAACTATCGCTCCACTACGCGATTGTTATCTGTGGAAGAGCAGTGAGCTCAGAGACCTAAGCAAGTCCTTCTGCCCTGGGCCCTATCCCCCCCTCCCCTTGCAAGGCAAGTTCTGATCATCACGTGACAGCTGCACAGTATCGCAATGACGCCAAACGAAGTGTGCAGGCCGGGCCAGCGTGAGCAAACATAAGTCAGACCAGGTTAAGGGGACGATAAAGGTGTGGTGAAGTTTGTTTTCTATTTGTTCGCGAGCTTAACTTTTACAGGTGACACCACGGCATGCCGGGAGAAGGTCCGATATCCTGTCTTCTGTCTGCACGTCTGTGTGCCCCGCTGCATAAACGTGTCATAGCCTCTGTATCTTAGAGGGAATAAAGTTTCTCGGCTGATGATTAAAGTATAAAATAGTTTTAGTAATGCGTAAGAGAGAAGGAGAAACGGGTGAAGAAAGCAAAGAAAGAAGAAATAAAGAACAGATAACAGGAGGATACAAGGAAACAACCAACGAACAAAAACGAACGGAAGAAAGAAATTTAACATCTGTCGTCGCTTTCTGCTAATATTTTGGGATATCAACCTTAAATTGTATAGTTCCATGAATTACGGTCATTACTTCTCCGAAACATTGGATGTGTCTGGTCTCGTTTCGAGAGCTGAAGAAAGTGAGCTGTCATGCACCCCACGTGCGTGTGTGGAGTTGGGTATGTGGAAAGACTCCGCCAGGACGACCTGCTGTGCTCAGGTCACAAGTGGTGTAGCAGGTTATCTGCCAGGCGACATATTTTCCCGCTCTTCACCTAGGCAATACCTGTGTTCTTTGAGAGCGCTAGGCGCTTGAACCAGTCTAAAAAATCTCTTTAGATTTATTTCTCTCTTCTATTGTGACAGCTGACCTGAGGTGATAAGATACCGCGAGCTGCTTTGTGTTTACACACACATGCACGCATAGCCTTCCACGTGCCCATGCAGGCATAGACCAAGAGTATAGGTAGCTCTGGTAATCCCATCTCGCAATACACTGTCCCCCCCCCTCACCCAACCTCTTTCTCTCTCTCTCTCACAAACACGCAGCAGGTAGGTAGGGTTAAGAAAGAGGAACTCGTGACTGTATGCACTTTGGTGAACTAGAGTGAAGAGAAAAAGAGAAAGAGAATGTGTGATGATGATATGACTATGCAGTAACGGAGGGTTGTTCATCAAAGGGCTCGCCGAATGCCGTTCACACAGACCTCCGTCCCCTAATTCTTGAGCACTAAGGGTCGAATCCCTTGTCTACGGGTCGCACACTCAGCCACAATCACACTAGTGAGACGAGCTACTCCTGTCATACTAGGTTACATAACAAGAAATAAACAACTTCCAAATCTGAGCCCCCACCCACCAGTCTACGCCGACTGCTTATTCAGTAAGACGAAACCCCGATATGAAACACACAGCATGAATTTATTGATAGAAGAAAGTTCAAATGCTCTCTGTAGGTTTGGTAAACTGCACTATAATTACTAATAATATCCAACGTTCAGTATCACAACTAGAAATGACAACTCTGAAAAGAACAATGTAAACAATTTTCTGAACCAACAAAGTGGTACACTGTAAACAAGAGGTGTTCAAGTTAGAACACTTATTTTGTTACCGAAATAGAACGCATTTTACTTTGATCTAGAACACTTTAGATGTGTTAGTGCTAAACTAGTGTAAAAAGTGTTCTGGCCTGTGCTCTCGAAAGTGTTAAAATGACCGGAATATGCATAAATGGTGTTCTGATAATGTTTCAAATGTGCGCCAGCAGCAAGTGTTCACTCAAGTAGGGACATGCCAAGCACACTTCGAACACAGCACACATCTTACGTATCACATATTTCGCATCTGTCTTAACACTTTTGCGTGTAATTAGTGTTAAAATATTTCAAGTGTAGTCAGTTCTCTGTGGTTTCGTTTCCAACACACTCTAACACAGGCATAAATGCTGGCAATACCACAGGTAATCCTGCCAAATATACTTCTACTGGGCAACTGCGCCAACACATCGAAAGATACCTTATCCCTAAGCTACCCAGTGGAACTAACCGCAGACACAACAAGTTTCAAGCAGGAATCCCTCTTCGATAGTGTTCTAGTTTTTTGTATGCATGTTGCTGGTTTTCTTTTTTCAGTTTTTGTCGTTTATCCGAAGTGAGATTTATTTATTAAGTTATAATCTCATGCAGGTGAGATATCTACATGTAGACTTCATATTCGAGGGAACACCGTTGATCGCTGTAAAAACAAAATAGAGAACAATTTTCAAGCACGGAGCTTAACACTATCCCTTGCTCATCTTGTCGCCAGCAGTTCTCGACCTATGTGAGCGCAATGCATTGTGGTTGTTTTAGGAACCCATGAATCAGCGAACAGTTCATTACAAGCTGTGCTTGGCGAAGCCATTTGTCCAATATGTCCAACTGCCGTGGCTTTGTTGCTCTCTGGTGGACTATATGCGGCCAAGATGAGCGCCAGTAATCGAATGAAATTTCTCCGCAGAGCGAGCAATGATCGCTGCTTGGCCACCAGCACTTTTCCCTTTAAGAAAAAAATCCCAAAGCCAAAATAAAAGAAATAAAAATCTTTCCCAAACGTTGCATTTTTAGCAGGATTAGATGTGGCCTAGTATGAGGAATGGCCATCGTTATGTTCGTCGATAAATGTTCCGGAATATTGTCCAGTACAGTACTTGTACACAATACATATTGTCAGTCTTGCGTAACTCTAGGACACAAGTACGCCTACAGGGTTACATTAGAGACATTGCACATAGATAAAATAATGTTAGAATGTCGGTGAAAGTGCTTAAATTCCGCGATAAATCGTCCACTTGAAAAAACATCATTGTTCGTATAGACAGTGTTGCATAGACCTCTATGTAGAAGAACTGGAATCCGTACATTAAGAGCTTATAAGGTTTAGGCTTTCTACTGGGCTCATTCTTATAAGAATATCTAGCCGTTTCTTGTTCCAAAAACAGGACGTATTGTTTGGTAAGTGTCCACTAAATAAGTTTCGTTTAAAATTACAACAAAACACAATCTGCAGTTTCTTGTTAGTCTTTACGATCCCAAACAGCAACAAACATGAACAGTGTTTTGAAACATGTCAGCATACCCTTTAAATCCTGAGTCTGAGCCGATTGTAAATAGTATGGCAGCAAGGTCTGTTGTTTCTGGTATTGATGAATTATTGTAAAGCTCATTTTTGAACACGAAGAGTGCCTTTCGTATGGTCCGCGTGTGTGACACGGACTTAATGCAGAGACTGACGGTGTACGGATTTCTGACAAAAATTCAGTGCGAAAAACATTCATCGTTTGGAAATAAAGCAGTGATTTATTTGGCGTTTTCCAAGCCACACTAGCCACACTGTGAATCTACACAATCCCGATTCTTCAAAATGTCGTTGATGAGTGGACCCAGCGGTTATTCTGATAGCGACACAATGGAGTCTCTGTAATGCAGCTACTTGACTCCGAGTGCAAGGATTCCAGATAACCTCCGCATAATCAAAAACGGGCAAAATATACGATTTGTCTACAGTGCCTTAACATCCATTGAACCGAGTACTTTTTATTTTAAAAAAATGCTGGAACCATCTAGAAAATGATTTCTGTTAACTACACCTAGTTTTTTTTAAGGTCCATGAAATGCGGGTTTGCTGTCGAGACTGAATTTTGGGCTGCTACATAAGCCATGCCAAGTCTGTACACTGCTGGCCCGTCTGCTGACATCACCGGTCCTCATGTGCCGCAGTGTTAGAGGTCATCCCAGAAGTCCACAGTCGTCGTTGCCAGGTCACGCTGCCAGCCACTGCCAGCCACTGACGGCACGTCACGCTGAGCAGACAGCAGATTTGCGTCTTTGTCACGATGTCAAGACTCACAGATGTGTGACAAACCTTTTTTCTTATGGAAGAATCACGTCATCGATCTCTTTCTACCACTTCTTCCCACAATACAACACCAACAAAACAAACCAAAACATAGAAGCTGTTGAATAAAGTGCACAATCGCATCTCACAAAGCATGTGCTGTCATTTGTCACTGCCTGACAGTACAATTAGACTTAGTGACGGTTTAAAAGCAGGTATCTTAGTTCACTGCTCGTTAAAATTAATGTCACCATCAAGTAATTATCGTTAAGGTCATCACTGAGTAATCGGTGCTATTGTTATAAATAACACTCATGAGTAATTGGTGCCTTTTCTGCTTATACTATCATTAGATTAAGGGTTATTGTTATTAACTCACAACCGAGTAATTATTGGTGTTGCTAATAATGTCGACTTCATATTAACTGTGGCGCTGTTATTAACTCCACCACTAGTAGAAAGATTGTTGGTGTCCAACGCATGGTCCATAGACGAGAAGAACACTCCTATTTTGAACTGAAACAAACTCCTCCTCGAGATTAAAAAAAGAAGCATATCTGGTGGCAGAATTTAAAAAAAAATGAATACTAGTGCTTGTTTGAAAGATGTCACATCAGTCTTCAGCAGCAAACACGTCTGCGTAGGCTTGAAATGAGTCACCTATTGGGAATTTGTGTATCACGACAGTTCCGTTTGTAGCAATTTCCACGGTTTGATACACGACTGACGAGATTATTCAGTTGTGAAAAGTTTTTCTTTTGCCAGGGTATCAGGGCTGTTATGCACGAAGCCAGCGAGACAAATGGTCAGAAAGGATATATGGGTCAGAAAGCTACTGGGGGAAGAGTCCCAATACCAAGACATGCACAGCACTTCAAGTGACCTCCAGCAGCTTTCGGCCCGAGTAACCGGCTGTAAAAATCACTCGCGGGGATTCCCTCGCCGTTTTAGCTACTGTGCATGTGTCAGCGGTCATTCTCGGCTCTTCTCGGTGACGTTCAAGCCCACAGGGAGGCCACGTGACTTGAAGTTGTTGAATATTCATATCAGCCTGTGTTGCCCATTCGAAAGTTTTTAATATGTTAGAGCTGAAAATGTCAGCCATAAACTTTCCCTCAACTTTAATCTTAATTGTTGGTATAGCTTTCCACATCTACTGCTTGCAGTAATATAGCATTAGCTGCTGATTCGGGAGTCAAATAACAAAACTAGCAAGAAAGCAATCAGAATCATGTATTTTATGTTTATCCATGCCAGACTCATCGTTGTAAGATCTTCTTACGACCAGAAATTGTCTTGTATCGAACCCAAACCGATTCGTCCACCGCAGAAAAGATCCAATGTTCTAGTAGAATTTACACGAAGAAAAGGCAGGTACACTTTTGGAGCATGTTCTATCAGCCTGTTCTTCAAGCAAACATTACGGTGTGACATTTGATAGCGTCACGACCTGTCTCCCACCGAGAATTTGTACATCGCGACAGATCCTTTTGGAGTCGTCTTCATCGGTTCGACGGACGATGGATCCGTGAGACTTGGAAACAAGAAGGTATGCCTTTGCCAACATCTTTCTTGCACACCACCCCCATCCCTATCCCTCCCAAACCCTCGCTCCGTAACCACCAAAATACCTTCCTTTATCTTCCCTCCAGTCAGGTCACACTCAAATGCCCATTAGGTAGCCACCTTCGGTCAACAGAATTCACGAATAGCCTGCTTTTCAACTACTGGGAAAGACTTTCGCCCCAGATCTTTGACCTTCCTTCGGACAACTGTCCTGTGCTTGAACCTACTGGTAGTAAAAAAAAAAACCCAAGCGAACGGGTTCGTCCAAAGAAAAGGATTATGAGGCTAAAGAGCGAGAGTAACTGTTTTTCGAAATTAGTCCCAGCTTACGACGCCAGGCAGAGCGCCGGAAACAAGGCAGACAGACCAGAAGGCCATCTGCGTTGACACCCAAGGCGCCGAGTTCCACGAGTTTGTTCTGGGTACGCCTGACTGTGGGGCTTCCATTTTGCCGGGGATTGCACGTCTGCGTGGGCGCGGGAGCCGAGAATTTCACTGCAGACGAATTCATCATGCTGACACCCCGCCATGCCCCTTGTCTCCACACCCTGTCTTCCCAAACACCCCACCTCAACCTGCCTCCAACCTGTCTTCTCTCTCTCTCGTCTCTGACTGCTCTGGTTCTCTCCCCCCCCCCATCTCTCTCTCCTTCCCTCCTGACCGTTCTGGCTCTCTTTTCCTCTTCACTCTATCTTCTTTCTGTCTTAAATGCATGCTGCTGCCTGTATATCCAGAGATGACACCGTCAGCCGACGGAAACCTACTGTGAAGCAGCACGCATTTCCGAGAGTCTTTGCGCTAGTCCTCACCGCAGTCGTTTGCCCCCAGCAGGTTTTTTGACAGCCTTTATGGCGGGGTCGCCACCACGAGCGGCTTCTTCCATTGCTTCTCTTCCCCTGACGTGAATCTGCTTTGAAGCATGAATGCAGTTATTTTACCCGTGTTCGCAGATACTTCTCTGTGGGTCTGTGTGCTATTTTGAATGTCGGCCCTATTATTTGTCGTCTAGATTATAAATTGTTCATCCCACAAAAATCAGAATTACTGAGTTAAAATTTTGAAGAGGGAGATAAAGGAGAAAATGAGAGCGAGTGTGTGTGTGTGTGTGTGTGTGACACGTTTCGGGTCCGGTAGGACTAATAATTTACAACCTAAATTTGGTTATAATTAATTTTCTAAAAATCTTGGTCCATTTTTCTTTTGTTGAAACTGCTTTGTGGAGCCTGTATCTGGTCTCAGTATGTAACGGCAAGGTCAGACTGGACTATCTCAGAAGGACAGTTCACACCTCATAGCCCACCTAGGGTTAACCCTCGTGTGTGCTCAGCCATCAGCAGGTGTGCGTGTGAGACATGGGTGGCTGGAGATGGTAACTAATGCAGGTATGAATGCATATGGATGATCTAGTCTTAGTGTGAGGCAACGTGTTCATTTGACGCAACTGCTCAGAGGTTCAAGGAGGTTGAATCGGATGGCCGTTGACTATGGGGGCAGGGGAGGGGTTCGAATCCTGTTGTGGCCAAGAATTATTTCCTGGAGTTATAAGTTGTGTAAACTCTATTCGACAATCTCACCGCACATTCAACTGTCTGTCCACACTGGCCATCTTACTGCAGTTATCAGTCTGGTAGTTCTTTCAGTGCATAGCGCAGTAATAGGACTCCATCTCCCCTTTTCTCCACCGTCCTGATATGCACCCAGTTTTCGGCGGGAAGATAACCAACCAACCAACCAACCAACCAACCAACCAACCAACCAACCAACCAACCAACCAACCAACCAACCAACCAACCAACCAACCAACCAACCAACCAACCAACCAACCAACCAAGGGTTACTCATGTAGATAACAAGGAATGCTGTTAACAAAATCAGAATTTTCACTACAAATGCTTAAATTGAATAAATGAAATAAAATTTCATGTTAAAGAGAGAGAGAAGATTAGAAGATTTATGTCTAATGCTGTGAAGGGTCATGTTTACACCTGAAATTTTACTTAGGTTATAAACATGAATGCTTTCGTAGGAAGATTTTTTTAAATTTTGAGATGAATTAAAGATATTTCAACTGTCCTGTGCAAAAATATTACCCCCACCACCACCACCACCCCAAAACACACTCACATACAACTGTGTTTAGTGCATGTGAACGGATAATATTTATAGCATCTTTTACTGAGCATTAGGACGCGTCGCTTTTCATTCGTTGATGCGTCTGATCTCCCTTTCACGGCCTCTGGCTCTTCGCCTCGCCCCTTTCCACCCACTCCGCACGTTTGATACCTGAGAGAGCAGGGTAGCATTGTGTTAACCTGATCGCCTTAATGTAGGAGCCAGGTCATTCTGTTAATGATCAAACCCTTTTGCTGCTCAAAAGAGGATCGGGAGGTAGGGGACTGCATAGTGCTCTTGTCGCCCAGGGTGTTCGCTCGCTGCAAGCAACGGGTTGCAGGCGAGAAGCAGCGACTACAGTGTACATGACGTCACTGATGTCGACGATAAGTCACGATGACCTGAGCCTACCCAGTCATTCTGACTACCGTACTTGTCCGCATTTATTATGCCCGCCGATGCCCCACCCTCACACCACCCCCAGCCCTGCCATCTTCGTTCCTCCACCCCAAGCCCTCACCTCATTTTCACAAGAATGCGCGCGCGAATGGACTTATATTCACGCATCTGTGCGTGCGCTCGCCCGCCCTCACAAAAGCGAGCCCACAGGCAAATTCACTCACAAACAGCCACGCATGCACGCACGCGCGCACGCACACACACAAGCACGCATCCCCTCACACGCACAGACACACGTGACGAGAGTCACACTTTCTTTCCCTGTACAAACGTAACAATAGAGAAGCGGTTAATTCGATCAGGGCCCAGGGATCAAAAGCAAGCGACCAACGGTCTGCCAATAACGCTGATGTAACCATACTCATTCGGCCTCCTCCCCGCCCCGCAACCCAAACCCCACAACCCCCAACTCTTTTTCTTTCCTTTTTTTTATTGGCAGGGCCACGGTCTTTCAATCAGCGGGCACAGTGACGCTATACACATGGCAGCTAGCGTCACCGTCCACAGAATCATTAAATCATACTTTTTGTCCTTTTACAACTATATCTCCATTAGGAATCCAGGGTGGGTGTGGGGAGACCGGTGCGCATGCGTGTAATTGTGCATAAGGATGGGAACCGAGAGAGAGAGCGTGTGAGAAGAGCAGACTTACCCCCACCCTCAACCCCTCCCCATTCCCGTTCCTAGCGTTTTCTCGCTGTCTCGCTCTTTATCGCGTACTCTCCGTGGGATTTACAGAAGACATAGTCAACAGGGTTTCAAAAGCGCCACAAAGGTGGCTGAAGTGTCGTTGCAGAGACGGTGTAGACAGTGGGACGGTGTTCAGAGGTCCCCGATGTCTGGCAGATGGCGGTCCACGATCGACAACAAATGCATGTGATGTGTGTGCGTGCACACATCCACGAGAGAGTGGGGAGAGAGAGGAGATATGCAGGAGTACCTGAGGGAGGGAAAGAGGGATGGGGGAAGGGATAAAGACAGAGGAAAGTGGAGTTTTGGCAATATCCTTCGACTGACAAGTTATACCACTCTCATACTCTCCCCAACCCCTCTTCCTTTCACACGCTTGCACTTACGCACGCACGCACGCACGCACGCACACACATCGTCGCTCGCCCTTGGCAAATCGCTTTTAGATAGCTAAGGGTCATTTGAAATTTCTTCCTACAATCTAGTTAGCAACAGATTGAAGCATAATATGGATTTTTTTCCCTTAGGGGAGAGCGGGAGAGCCCAAATTTAGAAATCCTACGTCAACAACGTTCAGACCCTGCTCGGAACACAGACACACAGATACACACACACAAACACGGAGCGTTTGTCTAGCTTCGTGTTACAAAAGAATTTAAGTCTAAACCAGGAAGAAAAGAAAGCTGGCATTTTTGTAATAAGGAAGTTCATTTCGTGTTGGGTTGCTACAGGACAGTGCTATGAGAATACAATTATTGTCGATGAGTGTGAAAGGAGGCAAACGGTGACAATGACGATAGCTTCCTCGCGGAGTCCGGGCCTGGCAAGCCAATGCGGGGACCAAACGGACCGAGAGAACGATTTAATGCCAGCCTGCACGGCGGTGCGGCTTAATCGAAACAAAACCGGAACAAATCGTCGAGTGCAGCAGCAGCAGTAGCGCAAGCCACATCCGTGCCTGGCGTTCGCGCCGGTCGAGCAGCGTTCCGTCCGCGCACGGGCGTCAAGCGGCCCTTGTCGGCATTGTTTGCCGTGCAATCAGGACAGATTACGCTGGGTAAATGGCCTTAATAAGGGAAAACGCTGGCCAAACACCGGGCCCAGCAGGGGCGCGGCGATCAGAAACCGATCATTAACGAAACGGACCGAATGCCGAGCGGAAAAAGCCGCAAAGTGCCGACAACAGCCGACGTCTGCTGCGAAGCGTACTAACGAGAAATAACGAGCTTTGCGGTTACTGGACGCCTGTTTGTCCCCTGATGGCAAACGTTTTGTTCCTCGATTGATGTGCTATTAATGGTGGTCGCACTCTCTATTACGAAAAGACATTGAAGGGCTGGGCGGGTGGACAGGTAGAATGAGCCACAATGAGAAATGGTGACTGAAAAAGTTTTATTCTTAAATTTCGTGAGATTATGCAACACCTTCGCCAGTGCACACTCTTCAGCTTTAGTCTCCGCTAGCAATATGCCTTGTTTTGAAGATACTTGCACTTCAATTGACCATTGCAACATCAGCTAGTCAACTTCAAGATTTTAACAATATCTTTAAAATATTAGACTCGCACTATAAATAAATAGCTGCAGGGAGTACGTCTCTCTTCAGAAGATAATCTGACATGAAGTACATGTTCGCACATGTAAAGCATTGTCAACTGTGTTCGTTGAAAAAGTCTTCAAAAAGGGACAGTTCTTCGTGACCTATGTGATCTTGCCGACGTTGTATGGAGCATAGGCCACTGTCCTCAGGCTCGTGTTCTTGCCAAATCCGCAACAGACCAGACGATGCTCTTCTTGCCATCTGTGCAATGAGTTAGAAGGACACAGTACGTCTTCTCCTTGCCGACGCTGTTGAGGAGTACGGGGCAGTGTTTATCCTGTCCTGTTCTTGCCAAACTGGGAAAAGACAAGATGACATCGTTTATCCTGTTCTGATCTTGCAAAGCGTGGGGAAAGACGAGATTGTTGACCCCCTCCATTTCTTGCCAGCGTGAAAACAAAAAACAAAAAACGACAATCTTTATCCTGTTCTGTTGGCAGTGTGGGAAATGACATCATTTTTTCCTTTCCATTTCGTGCGAGCGTGGAAAAAGACAAGACGAAGTTGTGTAACCTGTTATTTTCTTGTTTTCTTGCCAAGCCCATAACAGGTTATACCACCTTGTGTATCCTGTTCTTGCGGGCTACGTGTTCCCCATTGTCCCAGCTTTTCTTACATGATGTTGGTAACGACTAGCGAAGGGCACTGGACATCACATCATCCTCTCTAGTGATTCTGTAAAGGACTGAGAAAATGCAAGCCTGTTTGTCTCCTAGCAACAACAGCACAGTTGGCTGAAAGTAAAGATCATGGCGGATATGCTGTGACGATAACATTATAATCTACAGATAGTAGACGGCATTGACAAAGACGATATCTGGAAATGGTATGTATGCAGTATACATCTTGAGATCTGTATTTGTATGTTGATTAGTCTGTACACACATTAGTGTGTGGATAACACACACACATATATATATATATTCACACAAATACATGCGCATTTTATGTTGAACTTGTTCCTGTGTTTAAGGTAATCGGATATAACGTACTCAGGTAAACTCACCAATGTACTCTGTGGACTCACGCATGCTTGGTATTGTTGGACAGACAGACAGACAGACAGACAGACAGACAGACAGACAGACAGACAGACAGACAGACAGACAGACAGACAGACAGACAGACAGAAATATAGATCGATAGATAGACAGACAGACAAACAGACAGAGACAGAAATATAGATCGATAGATAGACAGACAGACAAATAGATATTATCCACACGCATGTTTTATTACATACGGACTAAACGACATTAATCCGCCTTCCTGCCAACCCACCCACACTTGTGCCCACAGGCGTGGTAACTATGTGGTTGACTCACAGCTCAGTTTTGTTGGTCATTGATTACCTAATTTTATGCAGATTTAATCATTTCAGCGTCCTACTTTCTTAAAATTTTCGCTTAACTGTAACCTAATACATTATCTAATCACAGCCTTCTCTCAAATTTGTTTTCTAAGTCAAGCGGCTTTCTAGCCGATAAGTCAGTGAGGTGTATGTGTGTCTGTGTGTCTGTCCATCCGTCCGCCCTGTTGCCTTTTCATCTGTTTATATATCTGCCTTTCTATCTGTCCTTGCGGTATTAAAATGGCGCATGAACGTTGGCCAATTCGCATCCTTACTTCAAAACGTCAGAGCAAACAAACCCTACTGCCTGCGCGGTGACCACCTGTCTTTACCTTTTTGGGGGGCGGCCGGCGGCTAATTAACATACATAGGAAGTCACTGCATCGAATTTCAATCTCGGTGCTGTCAATACAATAATCCACGCCTGGACGAACCCGGGCGGAAATCGTATGTTATCGTCCTCCTGTGGAAAGCCGTTCTACTGGAACAGACATCACACCACCCATCCACTGAACCACGCGCTTACCCCCCCCCCAACCCACAGAGAGAAAGAGAGAATTTGGGGGGTACGCTATTTCTCTTTGTTTTTCTTGAGATACTATCAAAGCTCGCTTGTTCGTTCACTCACCTACTCACTCACCCAACCACCCACCCACTTAGACCGACCGACCGACCGACCGACCGACCGACCGACCGACCGACCGACCGACCGACCGACCGACCGACCGACCGACCGACCGACCGACCGACCGACTGCCTTTGTTTCACCTGTCGACTTTCCTCGCTTCCAGTTACAGTCATTGTGTAAGCCAACACCCCACCCCACCCCGGCCCACTTCCATTTCTGACAACGGATCTGCAAGCTTTGATCATCGCGAGATAATCTGCTGTTTCGGAGAACAACAGACCAATAAAAACTTTGCAGACTGCTGGCCATAAAATGGCTACAGTCAACAGGAGGCCAAGTTGGCACCTGAAACGAGAATTAATCTCCAGCCAGCAATTTGACCGATTTGCGCTCTTTTGTATCAATTTTCGTCACTGCAAACTTGGCAAAGGGGAGTGGCTTTGTTTTGATTGTATTTTTGTGTTGTTTTTTTTTTGACGGGATATAGTAGTCTGGATAGTGGATGGCAGAACCGGGCTGAAGACAAAGAGACAAAACAGAGCAGCACGCGAAACGCCGTCGGACCGAGTGCAAACTATGAGAGCTACACGTTCCTGAACCTCGTATTTTCGACAAGATTGAAGAGAAGTTAGAGAACACGGATGCTATCACACGATACATGTGCACGTACGCACACAGGAAAATCGTAGGTCGATGATTGACATTCGTTTACGCAGAGAGGGGGCACAGGCCTATTATGTGAAGCAGTCGTATTTACTCTGTGCGTGAACTCGCATCCTCCCGCAGAGAGGCCAGCGTCATAAGGGTCTGTTCACTCTCTTCCCCACACACCACCCACATGCACACACGCACAGCTAGCGCTTGCATGCAGCTTTTTTTCTATTGCTAGGCGCCTCTACACGAGCTGGTGTTTTCAAGACGTCGAAATATCAGCAATGTTCTTACAGAAACCGACCATGGTCTCTGTGTGTGTGTGTGTGTGTTGTTGTTGTTGTTGTTGCTGCTGCTGCTGCCGTTGTTGTTGTGTGAATGTGAGTTCGTGTGGGTGCATCTGTGTGTGCGTGTTTTTGTGTGTGTCTTTATGTGTGTCTGTAGATCCATGCCCGCGTGTGTCGGTCTGTGTCTGTGTGCGTGCATATGTGAGTGTACGTGTGTCTCTGTGTGTTTGAGAGTGAATGAGTAAGAGAGATTAGTTAAAGGACACGCTAGAACAAAGAACTTAGCAGTTAGAGTCAGTCTCAGTTGATTCGCCGCTTCTTCGCCTCAAGTAAGTGATGGGAGAAGCAATCAGTGCAGAGGATACCAGCCTTATCACAACTTTTCTGGAATTCGCAGATACAAGTGACTGGCAACATGTGAGATGGCAGATTTGAAAGATTTTAAAATGATCTAGATGTTGAAATAATGTGGTTAATAAAATTTTTTAAAAGTCGTCTGTAGTCTTTTTCTCGCAGACCAGGATGCTAATTTATCTCAGCTATTTAATGCAATTCAGTATACTTAAAAAATTCAACACCTCCAAGAATCTGTTACAGTAAAACCTCCCTTTTAAGACCTTCCCATATACGACCTCCTCCAGCATACGACCCAAAACATTCTGACGGAGACCATTTACCATTTGGAATGTTTGTGCCAGCTAGGCAGACGTTCCACAGTTCGGTCGCCGATGAGGCGCCTTTGTGCACTACAGGGGCTTTAGACACCAGCTGTAACTATTGGGAACGTCTTAACTAATAGTATCATAATGGTTACAGGTATTGGTTTAGCACTGGTTAGATTCCATTTAAGCGTCTGTTTCGGCCGATTCACCAGACAGTAAGTGCCTGAAATGTCTAATCCAATGTAAACTGTGGGAGAGCTGCGTCACATTAGGGTGTGAACTCAGTAACTGAGACGCGAAAAAACTATTTTAACCTGTAGTTCAGTGGTAAATAATAATAATAAAATTTCAAAACACATGGCGCAGTTGACTGCCACGATAACATACATGCAGAAGTGTTTATTTCTCACCCCATCCATGTACCTACCTGTACTAATGGTTCAGTGCAACTGGTCCTCCTTTATAAGACCCCTCCATCATAAGGCCTGATTTTGGCTGTTGTTATGATTTCTAGCAGCTCGTGGCGTCTAGCCAATCAGAAGAAAGCGCGCAGAGGAGCGAGGGAGGTGGCTGGACGAGAGGCGAAGTTATCCCCCCCCCCCCACACACACACACATCCCGTCACCCTGAACAGGTAGCTGAGTGGGAGGTGGGGTAAACCAGCCTCCCGACTGAACCTCACCACCCAGAACGGAAAGTTCAGTTGGTATTAGAGCTGAGGGCTAGTAGGTGAAAGGTTGCTGGTTCGAATCCTGGTTTGGCCAAGGATTATTTCCTGGAGTTAAACATGGTGCAAACTCCATTTGGCCATCTCCCCGCACATTAAACTGCCTGTCCGCACAGGTCATCTTACTGCAGTTATCGGTGTGATGATTCTTTCAATGCATAGATTACTAATAGGAATAGTGCGAAATCACCCCAAGGTGGAAGCACTGTCCTTCTAAATAACCAGCCCTTGTGAATCGCCGAGTACTCCAAGTCTCCGGGATAGTTGATGTCGCCGAGTACATCCAGCTTCCTGGGTTAGTTACTGTAACCGAGTACGACAGTTATCCGCGACTTGGACACAGAGAGCCAGCTGCTGCTGCCGACCCGTTAGGAGGGAGCTATGGAGCAGCATAGGGGCGACGCTTGTCAGTCAGAAAGGGACCCGGAAAGTCACCGGACCGTTCCTGGACCGTTGCGTGGACCTGAGAGACGTGGCATCTACAGTAGTCTTGTCCAGCATCGTGAGTAAGTGAGTGTACGTAGCGAATTAGCTGACACGATAGTAACTCGGAGATGGTTGGAAGAAAATAGCCGAGAACAGTCGGTTCAGAAACTTCCAAAAGTATACACCACAATTGTTTTTTAGTCGGGTCGTCCAGTCAGAACTAGTCAGGTGTAGCGAGACTACTGTTAGCGAATGTGACCCTCGGTCGATCGTATTTAATGTAAAGATAGTCGGATTTAACACCGTAGTAGGGAGGACAGACGAATGGTCTTCGGTAAAGGGTTTGGTTTCTCTTGTTTCACCGATGTGAACTATCGGTATCGTAGTTTTGATTTATCATCTTGTAAATAGTGTGTGCGTGCAGATACGTGTAGCATGTCGCTGTGATGAGTACATGAGAGTGCGAGTGCTTCGATATGTGTTGGTAGTCGTGCAGTGGAGCATCATTCGTTGCATGTGGCAAGTAAGGGGGTGGGGGTGGGGGCTTGAGCGGGAACGTTTTGGAGATTTACACAAAAATCAGGCAGCGATCACATTTTTACTTCCCCCTTCTTGCCGCGTATTTATGAAGTTCTGTTGAACGAGCAGACTATTCAAAACACATAAAAGCAATACCCCTAGACATACGACAGAGTAATACCACAACAGCTATTTTTTCAAAGTCGTATATTGGAGGTTTTACTGTATAAATTATTGCACATAAAAAATACTAACAAGATATTGCGTGAGTTAAAAACTGTTTTCTAACAATATATAGTAGTATTATATATGATTTATCGACATCAACAAAACTATAGTGCGATTTAAAGATCTATACTTCAAAGATTAAAACTGATGTTTCAATAAGTAGGAATGCATTATCAGTGACTATTACGAGTGATTTTGTATACAGTCATTACTTCTCTCTTGGTTTATAACGAATGAAAACTAGCATTGTGCTCATAGTTAATTGTAGTATAAACAGCAACGTGAAACATGAAAACACGCATACTTTTAGACTGAGCATATTCTGTTTCATAATACTTGTTTATTTGCAATAAGTAAAGAAATTTGTATGTACCTTTCTATTCTGTACATCTAGATGTTTAAATAGCTGCAAATATTTTGGATTTACAAATCGTGTTTGCATTTAGTGTGAATATTTTCACACAGAGTTCGACAATGTTTCACAGTACATAGATGCCTTAATTGACAAAGTTTATTGTGCATGTGGGAGACTCGAGTATAACAATGCGTTATTTATTTTTTCTGTACAGCCTTTTCTGTGTGTATCCTACTTGCCATGCTTGTTCGGAGTGAGGTGGCGGGCTCTATTGATACAAAAACTTGGCTCGTCACACAAGCCCCACTACACAAATAATCTTTACCGCCAATCGCTATCAATTTGTCTATATCAAGAAAACAGAACTTCGAGTCGCTTATGCATTCGACCCCAGCCACTGCTTTTACACACGGTAACCACAACCATTCTTAATTCCTGTCCCTTTTCCTGGTATTTATGTTACTTTATTATGTACATACAAGCAGATATATGTTAGACTATTGTGCCATTTTGGTTTGCTATACATCTTCATTTTCCCCTATGCCTTCTCTTCTTTTTTTCTCTCTCTTCTCGTTTTAGTGAATGTTTTTTTTTTTAATTTTGACGTCGCGTATTAAAACGGTTTCAATACAGTATCAAAACGTCATGAAAGCCCTTGGCACACAATACTTAATTTTAATTTTATTAAACAACACCACAGGGCAGCGCGCTCTGCTCCCTAAAATGTTGACGTGCCCTGCGCGTGAACTGTGCGTTGAATGAAAATCACGTGCGCTAGGCAATAACAACAGTACTTTATGTTCAGTTTGCTTCTGTTTACCACGGCAGTCCAGAAATAAATTTTCTGGCCACGTGGTGAGAATCGTCGTTTCTATTGTGCGCTTTGAAAATTGTATGTGTGTCAGGGGGAAAGCTTGGGTGGAATGGAGTTGACAATTTTTGAACATTTGATGATATCAGCCGAGTTCAAATCTCACGGTGGTCGCAGCACGCCCGTTCGTTAATTAAGTCACGGTGATGCGAGGAACATAAAGCGTTCCAGTACCGTTTTTGTCACACAGATGTTTACACGCATCTGAAGGAGCATGTGCCCATCCATCCATCCATCCATCCATCCATCCATCCATCCATCCATCCATCCATCCATCCATCCATCCATCCATCCATCCATCACGTCTTTTTCTCGTTCATCCCTTTTTTACTCTATTAAGTCTTTAGTCCGTCCCTACACTCATTCACAATTTCAATGGCTGATGCCAAAGTTGTCTGAAACTCTTGTTCGTATTTGTTCTCTGTTTCTGCCGCCTTATAATCATTTTTCCCAGGGAATGAATTTGTTTTTTGAAAAATGAAGCCTAAGAGAAGTAATGAAGCATACGGTCAGAGAACCTTTAATAGAGAATCTCTTTAGCGTGCGCACATGCGCAGCCTAGCATAGTCAGTAGGACACTATGTTGCTTCTATCGCAGGACGGTTTCCAGTTCCCCGGGTAAATCGTTTGGGAGAAACTGAAAGACCGTTTTAGAGGTCCGATACTTTGATTATTGCATGCACTTCACTCGTACGTAAAACGCATTTGAAAAAATTACTGGGCTTGTTAGCTCGAGTGCGCAATAGGAGATTATCCTAAGCCACAAGAGATACGCGTAGAGAGTAGAGAATCTCCAAAGATTGATTTTTGTTAACACGTCATCAACGTAAAACCTCGCTTCAGACTTCCTGTATTTTGTTTTAACAGGCATGACCCAGTACTCTGCGGATGAACACTGTGAGGCGCACTGAAGTCATCTTGACAACGGCGAAGGTATATCTGTGACGTCCTTTTTTAAAAAAATTATGGCTGCACCAAGCAGGACATTTATTTTAGACTGGAACCAATCACAATCAATCTTATTAAGGTTTCCAGCTTTCTGGCAATATTGGCTCTTTTTCTTAGTTCAGATAATGGAAGGTGGAAAAAAAGATTTGGAATAATCAAGGGGACGGGATTGTATTTTTTCAGGAAATTCGAATGATTGTTTCTCTCATCTTTCAATAAGTCTGTTCTCGTATAAACACAGCACTCCCCCCCCCCTCCTTTACCCCGCAAACGCTCACTCACAGAGGACGTTGGCCAACGCTTTATAGTTATTTTCGAATGTAACAGGTGCAGAGGAAATTGCAGCAAATGAAAATGTGCTTTGTCTTAATTATTTGGTTTGTGCAAAATTTGACAGATCACAAAGATCGACTACGCAAATTATGATCAAAAATAATGTTACCAGAAAGCTATCGGAGCTTGCCGCAGTGCGGTCTCTCCAGCCGCAGGAAGCCGCGCCATCATGGGCCTGTTGGGAATACGGCCGGAAGTCGTCAGCTGCGCGCGCATCGGCACAGCGGGAGCACACCGGAAGTGGTTTACGCGACCAAGGAAAGAAGAGAAAAAAATAAAGAAAGGGAGAGAGAAAAAAGTTGTCGGTCTGAAATGAAACTGATAGCCAGCTAATTTCCATCCTTTTTTTCCTGCAAAAGCCCTGTGTGCGGTTTTTGGAGACCAAACCACATTTTTACCCCGACCCCACCCCCAACCCCGGCACTGCATCACCCAGTTCGTTCTTCATATTTCGTTTTTGAACCGACGTCACATTGCAAAGTATTTCATAATCACTTTTTTCCACGCGGTTTTCCAATCATACTTTTACACCCTTGCACCTCTGATTGTGCGCAGTCTGTGGGGAAATAATTGAAATTTACCCAACCACCCATGGAGTACGCCTTTTCGCATGAGTTATCTCCTCCCGTGCGGCCTCTTTCATTTCCTTGATTACACAATGAGCGTGTCGGACGAAATTTTGCCGAAGTGGCTGGCAATTTGTTCGGTACGGCTTTCTGGCTCTTTTCTCTGGCTTTTCGTGAGCTCAGACAAATTAAGGAAACAAGCCTTTTTGACAACGTTCGCTATCACGAGAATCTTTTTGTTCCTGACCAATGTTTAGCAATTAAATTACAGTTTTCTCCTCTGCTTGAGACACTAAATGCTTTGTGTGCAGCTTACGCGGTCGAGGGCGCTTTAACATACAGAAGGCTGCCCACAGTCATGCGTAAAACCGGGCAGGAAGCGTTCTGAACGCAACCCGAATCTCTTCTGCTTTTTTTCCGCCGCTTGTTACGACAGATAATAAGCGCAGAGTTCGTGATGCCAGAACTGAGATAAGGATCCCGGGGTTGTCGCAAATCTTTTTCTTTTTTTGTAGTGTTTGTAAACTGCCAATTGCAATCGTCTTTACAATAACTGGATTTCCAAGGCAGGTGTTTAAGCAACTGTCTCGGTTAGCATCCAGTCATATCTTTCACTCTATGGTTAAAATTGTCGTGGTTTAATATCTAAAAGAATTATTTTTTCATGGCCGTTGCCCGTAAGAGCTCATACGGTAGACTGTTATCTGCAGCTCATAAGCAGGCACCCTAATTGCCTCCCCGCAATGTATCCTTCACAGCTACTCACACTTATCTCATTTCCATTTTATGGGACTATCTTCGTGGTGAGTAAATGGAGATAATGTAGATGCATGAGTGCATGCTTGCGTATTTATGTGTTTGCGTACCTGTGTGTGTGTGTGTGGGGGCGCATGCGGGCGCGTGTGCGTGCCTTCATTTATGAAGTTCTAATTTCATCTTTGTTCTTTTCGTCGTCCTTTATTCTTTATTTTTCCCTTAATTCCTTCCATCCTTTATTTATGAATACCTCTCAAGTAGTAAGCAGTAAGCTCGCCTTCCGTTGTGCAGTGAATATTCTGCTTCCGACAAATCAAGCCAATCACGTGATTCGCACCACGTGACTTCATCGTCTACAGAACAGTGCGTGGGAGCCGGGAGACGGATGGCTTGGTCGCCATTTTGTCAACAGTCGCGCGCCAGGCCTTTTCACTCGATCATGACGAGACTTCGACAGGAGAAAAACAAGTTATTAGGACGGCAAGGATGGCAGCAAAACCGCGGCAGGAGCTCCCCAAGTGTGGAGTAGTTTTCATCCGCGTGAGTGATCAGCACGCTGGCCTAGCAGAGCTTTTCTGTTCATGCATCCCGTCAAAAGAAGTGCATGAAGTGGCGGGACTTTCTTTCCTCAGGGCATTGCACGATGGCGCGTCCCCCCCCCCCCAGAGAACGCGTATAACTCGCGAAATTTTAGGATTATAAATTTTTCTAAACAAGTGTTTATTTATGCAACCAGAGTAAAAAACACTGATACACCAAAAGGCAAAGCCAGGCAACAAGCCAGCTTATATAAGCCTGGCTCTGGCTAGGCACAAAGTAGGAACACAAATACAAATAAATGGCGACGATAATGAATTAGAAAGACAAGTGGATTAGGCATTTAAACGAAAATACACGCATTTCCACTGTGGGTAGGCGCACATTTTCAAATAATGAAGGCTTGTATAGTAGGAGTGAACGAAGAAGAAAGAGGATGAGAAAGAAAGAAATAAAGAAAGAGGAAGGAATGGGAGGAGGGAGACAGACTGTGTGAAGGAGAAACAGGGGAGGAGATTGGTCAACCAGTATGAAGACTGACTGACAGAGAGGAGACCCGGGCAGGAAGGCAGAGCTGGCGAGAGACGCCAGCGGCTAATGAGCAATATCTATAATGTCAAAAAGTCCGTTTGATACCGCTCCATCTCAGCCGCCGCTATCTGTCCTCATGGGATTTATTCGGTTTCTGTGACTGATTGGGCCCATGAAAAATGTATCATACGGGTGTCTGTGCTGTTCTCTCATTGTTCACATTTCAGTGTTTTTAAAGCTAATTGGCAGGCCTGAGATCCCAATACGCCCTGACGTTCCCTGCAGTTTTCCTCTTGCTTTCACTTTCACTCGGGCAGTTTCCTCCCAGTCTAAATCGTCGATGGGTATGTCCACGGTCTAAAAAAAACAAAGTGAAAAGCGACGTGCGCGAAGATAAGAGGGATGGACGGGGGGGAAGGGAGTACAATTTTTTAAAATCTTACTTTTTAGTTTTGATAGAATTCACTTTAAGGAGAGAGAGAAGAAAATACGCACTTCGTTAGTTTTCTTTCTTTTCTTCTGTTTTTTCTTTTTTCTTTCTTCTTTTCTTCTTTTCTTTTCTTTGTTTTTTCTTCGCTTTCTTCTTTCTTCTGTCTTTGAATTTTGCGTAAAATAATAAACAAGTGACTCTTACTTGGACGGAAAAATTTTGACAACAAACTGAACCAAGCTAATTACTAATTTTTAAAGAAAAAATAAGATCATAATGTCTCATTTACATACATATCAGTACAGACGCCGACGAAAACAGGAAGACGACAGCAGCAACAAAAGAATCAAAGACACGAAAGACATTTTTTAAAATGAATACCTTGATAGACAACTGACAGACTACAACAAAACAGCACCTTCCGATGTACAGAGGGTGTAACAGCTTTTGACAACAAATATTTGACGGTAACAATGTTGTCTCATGGCAAACTAAGCTCTTAATTTTCCCTTCATATCCATTTAACAAAATTGGAAAGGGAATTTTTATAAATACCAGTTGACATATGTACATAATCTCGTACTCGCGAAAACACACTCGCCCGGTCTCGTGTGCTTGCACGACACACACACACACAGATATGCACACACGTGCTCACACACCGATTTTGTGGGTAAAGGAAAGGGAAAGGAAGAAATAGAGGCGGGGGAGATAAAAGAGACAGACAGGGTATAGAGGTAAGCAGCGGACAGACAGGGTATAGAGGTAAGCAGCGGACAGACAGGCAGACACACAGAAAGACCGTATGAAAGATACGGAGAGAGCGAGAGAGTGAGTGAGTGAGAAAGAGAGGAGAAACAGTAGGAGAGACGAATCTGGGGAAACGCGGTGATAAGAGAGTGGGTTACGAGAATGGGGCGAGAGAATACGTAATAAAAAAAACCTATTTCTGGGACGAAAACCAGCTTTCACATCGTCTTTGGGGTTGGCAACAGCACCACCATCGGGCCAGCGATTTGCATACCACGTCACGTTGCTGGGAAAGTATCGTTCCCACAGCTTCTCCGCTGCAGTTAGAGAAAATAATTAAACAAAGATTACGGTTTACCGCAAAATGGCCTCAGACGAACCAGCCTCCGTGGCCCGAGCAAGCAATTAGTCAAAAACTAGAGGTAATGATTCTAAATCATCACCTAATCTCCATACCAATCAAAGAATTATGAACGCTGGCGGTGACCCCGGGGTCACATTGCCGTAGCGATGAAAGTTCGAGGGAGACCAGAGGGATGCGAAAACAACATGTGTGGTTTGCAGGGGGAGAGGCTGGGAAAGCGTGCTGAAAAGGGAAAAAGGTCTACGGGGTTCCTGGATTTGGAGTTTTTCGCTGTTGTTAGAAAGCCATGCACGTCTGCGGGCCGCGCGTTTGCCCCTGTGTCAAATTTGTCACCGCGAACTTGGCCAAAGGTGCAGACCGCAAGGGCCCAGTTTTCCCATCAAACTGCGGTGGCAAGGAAACTTTTTCGGGGTAATTTCGCGCTGCAGGAGAGGGACAAGGAAATTAAGGAGGAAGAAAATAAGATGGGGGTAAAAGGTTAGGCTGGCCGATGAACGGAGTGATGTTGGTGGTTGGGAAGGGGAGTGGGTTGGGGACGGTTAGAGCTGGAGAGTTGCAAGTGAAGCCTCTGTAAAGAGAGAGAGAGAGAGTGAAAGAACGAGAAGCTGTGTTACGAGGAGTCTGAGGTAGTAGAACCTGAAAGTGCTGGTTTCGTCTTCTCGTGTAACGCAAAATTTGGATGAAAAATAATTACACAGCGGTCATTTATTTTATCAACTCGATTTATTACACGATTGCGTTCTCCATTACCGAAGCATTATTGATGAAAACTTAAGCAGTAGTTGTGATTAAAGAAATCCTGAATATTAATCATTGTCAGCGACTGGGGATGAGGGGAGCGTGATAAAGCTTTTCGTTCGGAGCGACAAGATTTGCTGCAACCGCCATCCTACCCTGACAGACAGACAGACAGACAGACAGACAGACAGAAAACTGACATGTTTTGCAGCAGTCCTGTAATGTCTACGCTGCCACGTATGTAAATTAATTACCCATAATGCGAAGCTGTTCTGCTCTGGTTCTGGCAAGCTTCCGGTTTTTGGCATCCGTGTTAAAGATATAGCTGAACATATTACGCAGTTGGGAGTAAAGAAAAAAAACCCTTATAAATATATACGCATAAAGAGAGAGATAGAGAGCTGCACTCACAAAAGGCAAGGGATAAAAAGTAGGCAGCCGTTGAGAACAGCAACTGCGGGACAGCGCCACTTGACGTGAACTGAAAATCCCTGACGTGATCTATGTAACTGCTGAGTGAAGGTAGATTCTTCGCAACTCTTCCCTTCCACTACAGTAAATAAATATTCTTGTCATTTCATGGAGAAGAAGGCAGGGTTTCAAACGATTAAACGTGTCGTAAAGGCTCATTGTGCCTGCGCAGTACATCATTAGAATTTCCGAGTTAACTACAAAGAACTGAGCCAAGCTACATTAAACGACACAGACAAATACAGTAAACAGTTTCGGTGAATTACCTCTTCGTCAGGGCAACACAAACAGATAGAGACAAAAAAACCAGATAAAGACAAAAAACAAATAAACAAACAACAACAACCAAACAAAAATCCAGGCACTTAGCTGAGGGAAGTGAAGTGGGTCGCAGAGCATGGGGTGAAACTGCTGGAACTGTCTGTGTCTGCGTTGTTTAATGTAGCTTGCCTCAGTTCCTTGTTTTTAACTTGGGTTGATTTCCAAGCGGCAGCCACGTGCTCCTTTTTATAATTTCGGACCTAATACCTCACATCGCATTCTGTAAGTAATATTTCGCCACACACTGAACTCTCTACTTAGCTAGGAACAGAGTACGTGTCGGTCGTTCTTTCGACCAAGTGTATTGTCGTCAAACAACAACAACAATAGTATCATCATCATCATCATCATCATCATCATCATCATCATCATCATCATCATCATCATCATCATCAAGCTCTCTGATAAATTGTAAGGTTGGCTACATATTTCAGACGACTGCGATTCGTTTGCTTGCTTGGTCGCTCGCTTGCTTTCTTTCGTTTTTTGTTTCTTTCTACCACCGTCGAGTTCATGTGTGTGTGTGTTTTTTTTTTAAATTAACAACATTTCATAAAACCAGTCTGTCCCTGCGGCCTAACAAAATCAGAACCGGTTTCCCTCTAGTGTTATACAAACTTGTTTACAAAACCTTCAAAACCGGTTTCATGCTGTGACGTTGACTCCACTATGCAGTTACTTGCAACAACAACACAGCACAGCACCCGCGACGAGAATTAGAGCTTAAGCTGATTTTTCTGCGATCCTCGATGGGTTCAGTCGAAGCTTGGTACCAGACTGAGTCTTTAACATTGCGAACAGTTAGCATCCCACATCTTTGGTTGGTTGGTTGGTTGGTTGGTTGGTTGGTTGGTTGGTTGGTTGGTTGGTTGGTTGGTTGGTTGGTTGGTTGGTTGGTTGGTTGGTTGGTTGGTTTCCCTCCACAAAAGAGGTGTATATCAGGACGGTGTTGCTTCAAAGTTTACGTGCTGTCCCAACACAGGCTTCGGTCCCAACCAGTCACATTATACTGACACCTGGCCAACCAGTTCTAGGACTGTTCCCTGTGGTGCCAGGCGTCTGGCAGGGCAGCTACCAGATTGTCAATTTTCAAGTCTTGGACACGGAACTCATAGTTCTGTCGAGACTCACAAGCAACAAGAAAGTATGTGGTGGAGGGCTGGGTGGGAGGAAGTGAGGATTGAGAATGGGGAACCCTAGTTTACGCGTATCTATTAGCATGTTCCGACTGATTATTCTTATGGATGAGTCTCGCACCTGGGGTTTTGACCGGTTCTGGGTCAGTATTTATTTTGGTCAGCTATACATGGCTCTTAAAAACTGTCAAAAGTCCGTAAAAATAAATCATGGTTATGTTGTATTATTTTATTATTTTAATTATTTCAAAATGTAGCCCCCCCCCCATAACCAACAGAAAAAATATAACAAGTTATTTAAAAGGAAATTGCGGTATTTCTTGTATAAAGAAAAATATCTACACTTCCACGAAGACATTTTCCCAAAATTTAGTCATCTGTTATTTACAATTGTTTTATAACAGTAAAATCTTCAATGATTTCAAGCAGCACTCTTGTGCTGTTTTTTCATTCCATACAGTTGGACGTACAAAGATGGTGCGCTACTGTACAAATTTCCTTAGCAGCACAAATGCTTAATTTTTACCTAATCATAGTTATATCTGAGGCAAACTTGTGCATCTATATGATAGTTTATAGTCTTAGGAAGGCTTTTGTGCTAACCATTTAAAATTCGACTAGATCGACCCCACCGACCAATTTCTGCCTGTAGCTACAAACTGGCCGTCCGACTTTAGACTGGTTTAGTGGTGCGGCGACACAAATTAGTCTTTCTTAATACTGCTTCTTCTGACACAACGAAATTTGTAGCTTGCTCAACAAAATAATTGTTATGCTGAGTTGTATTATTTTATATTGACAGAAACTTAAAGTTGGTTGGGGGTTTTTTGTACTGCATGTATGGAAACATGAAACGGCTTTAAAGCGGTGAACTGTCATTTCGGTCCCTTTTTTTTGTTTGTTTGTTTGTTGTTTGTTTTTTGTTTGTTTGTTGTTGTTGGTTTTTTTTTTACAAAACGAGACATTGGCTACACAGGCTGATGTACTTCATTATCTGAGAGCTTCGTTATCCTGATAAGCTGTACTCTGAAATGTTTTTCCTATTTGTTTGCCAGAAAGAGATTTGATGAAACCTTTCTTCCATTGACTATTTGCCCACAGAATTTATTCTATACACAGCAACACTGAACACTTTCGGCATGTATCTTTCTTCAATTGTCCTTGCAGGCATCGCTTCCCCTCAGGCGTATCGCTGGCAACAAAGCTACACGTGACCAAGTGCTTAGCAGCTAAAAACCACAACAAACACACACGTGACACAACCCACGTGCTGCCAGCCACGGCCCAATCACTTTAGCGCAAAATGACATCATTGTTTAGCTACCACCTTTTCCGGTTTCTGTCGTGACGGGAGAGTAGTAGCGGTATTCAGCTGCGCTAAAAGGCTCTGCCAGAGATCCTAACAGAACTTTACTATCGGGTTCAATGTGTGTGTGTGTGTGAGGGGGGGGGGGGACAGGTGGAGAAGGGGGAGTAGGGGGTGCAGTTGTTGAAGGAATAATGGCGCAGCCCTTGTTCGAGTGTATCTTTCAGCACGTTCTGACAGATAAGCGGTCTATGTAAGATTAACTGTCGGTCTCACGTGGCAATTGTTTCTACTGCTTCCTCGAAAATTACTGGAGAAAATTCTCACACGATCAGAGCAAAGTTAAAAAAAAATGTTGGTGATGGTGGGATCCGAAAATTCGTTGAATCCCCACTGATACTAAATTTTTTAACATAGGGGACAGTGCAACCCTTTAGCCTTCTAATTCTACAACCTGATTTCAACCCGTACGTCCCAGCAATGGAGCGATGGCTTTAACACGAAAATCAAAGAAGACAGAGACATTTTGTATGTGCTTGGTAAACGATTTCGAGGATACGCTACTAGTTAACTCTGCAGGTTATAATAACGCACTATTGTTCTGAGACATATAGGACTTACAGTGTGAAAACAAAGATAAAAGAAAGGAGGTTCAACAAAATTCATACGTAAAGACTAAAACTGAAAAAGAATACGAAGAAGAATGATTAACAAATAAATACAAATACAAATACTTTACAATTTAGCAATAGGTGAAGACTTCTTTTAACGTCATCCAGAAATCTGTTTACATTGTTAAATCTGTTTTAATAGACGGATTTCGTTGCTAGAGGACGAAGTTTGGTGAATGTTTCATTTGGTGTTCACGCGTAGATCTGCCAGAATACTCCCTTGTTTGAAGATTGAAGAGCTGGAAGACAAAAAATATCAGGAAACTTCTTGGTTTAAAAAAACAATCCTTTATCAGCTTTCCCTTTACCCCACACCCTTTTTAAGAGAAAGATAAATGAACTACGTTATACCTATATTATGCTTCAATTTTTAGCATCAAAACCTTTACTTTTTGCGATTAAGGTAGCAAGACCTTTGAAATAAGCACAGTTTGGTATTTTATCTAAAGGCTGTTTGGGGGGTGGTAAAATGCAGGAAATACAGGAAACATATGCGGCTGCAACTTCATGTCTCTTTCTAGTCGGTGTCTTACGCAGTCACACTGAAAATGAGTCAAATTGCAGAGTATAACCATTTGTCATTTGTTTTTGAACTGGCCTATCCCCAGATATTTTCGCGCTCCTTTTATATGGTACCTTTTTTCTAAGTTTTTTTAAACCTGTGTTTTATTACTTTTTTAGTTTCAAAAAATAATAAAAAAGAAAACTCTTAACAAAAAAAGGATTGAGGATGAGGCTTGCTAGCTGAACTGCTGGGGGGAATGACATCATAGTTTGCGTTTTGATGTATCGTTCCAAAGTGACATTCAAAGATGAACTGATTCCAAATAGCCTCCCCATTCCGATCTTTAAAAAAAACTAGACTGCTTCCGATGCTCTCTGCTTTTTCCTCATTAATTACGATTTTTCATTAATTGCCCGACCAACCTGTCACATTCTTTGTAAGACGGCAGTCGAACTCCGAAGACCTCAGCAAGACGATGTAATTAAAATCCCCATTTGTAAGAACCGCAACCCTGTGTCAATCGCGAAACTCTGGGCATCATCCCCCTTTGGCCTCGTGTCTCAGAAGCCGGAACCCTTTCAAGCGACTACGCTTCGCTTTTAACATCAGGTGACCGCAGCCGCAGAACCTCATTTTTTCCCCTCTCCGAAGCGCGGGAGGGGGAGATTAAAAAAAAAGTGAGTAGCTGCTCAGAAATGCATGTATGAGATAGGAAGAATAAGACGGAGAGACTAAAAGCTTGCCCTTTGAATCGTACGAGATCACTTCGATCCAGGCACGGCCAACGCTGCAGACGTTCCTGACCCGGTCTTTGAAGCTGCTCTCGTCTTTTCTCGTCCTGTCCCGGCCTATCCCGCTTCTAGCGGTGATTGCGGTTTGCCTCGCCATTACTCATACTGTCAAGTTTTCGGGCGGGAAGGTGTATTAGATTTTTGCCGATCAAAACCGCAGATGACACGGCATAACCACAGACGCCGTACTCAGGCGGTCCTTAATCAAGGGACCCCGAATGAAAATTATTGACCCAAAAGATACGAACAAATTTCATTACACCGTGCGCTCAGCCCCCTTTTCCGTAAATCAATTCTATTTCATTCTTGGCTGAACTTTTGCTCCGGGCCAAATAATGTTCAGTTTCTTCCCAAACGAGGCTGCGAGATGGCAAGCCCGCGCGTGCTTTTCTCTTCCTTTTTGAGGCTGGCGAAGCACGGATTGCTCTTTAACTGCGCGCATACTGCAATTACGCCATTTTTTGTTCCGTTGCTGCATTGTCATATTATATAGGCTCTTTTCGGGTGGGTCGGATGGGTATCAGGAACATGTGGGGAGGAGGAGGGGAAAGGAGCGAAGCCTTTGGTAAACGAGAATAGTCATCCAAGTATCAGGAATGTCAAGCGTTTTGTCATTGGTGTTGTTGTCGATGAAGAAGGCGACGAGAAGGAGAAGAAAAAGGAAAATAGTCCTTATTTTGCTCAGCGAATCCGGCAAATCTGTCAAAGGATAGGTAAATCAGAAAGTAAACACATAGCTCATTTTCTAGTTTCCCTAAACATATAGTATACGTACATACAAATATGTTTACTTGTAACGCATTGTCCTTGCCCTTTCCACTTACATAATACAATTTTTTTTAAAGTCTTGCGAGCACAACACAAGGTAACTAGACAAGGACACATCAAGGAGATGCTTAGTGTTATGTACATCACGTTATTTCTATGCTGTAAAAAAAAAATAGCCTCCACACTCACTTGTCATTCTAAGTCTTTTCAATGACACGACCTTCCTCACCAGAAAGATGTTAGTTCTGACAAGGTTACTGGAAAGATGGCCACGCGACGTGAAGGCAGAAAATCACTTATATCTGTACTTATCACCAATTATGGCAACAAAAAGCTACGTGTAGACAGTAGACGCTGAATGACCTTTTTTTAAAAACTCGCTCACCTAAATCCAATAGCAAGGGCGCGTGTTATTGCATGATAAAGTATATTGTATATAGTATATGCGAGCACGTCTTATAAATTCTGTCAAGAATCAAAGGCATATGAAAAACATTTTCTTTGTGTCGTCCTTTTATTTGTTGGTTTTTCACCTTGCAGGCGAAAGTCGCTGATAACGAAACTTTCAATATTGATTATCAACAAGAGTAATTTATTGATTGTAATTTATAGTTGAGTATGCAGTGAACTCCGACAACCTCTGAAGTACCGTTTTGTCTATTCAGCTGCATAAGGTTTGTCTTCTAGAGCCTTCCTTGGCAGTCTAATTCTCTGAACGTATCGCGCCACTTTTTTTCAAGCCACAAGTCACTTGTAAAAAAAAGGAATGCAGTGAAAAAGATCCTATCTAGTTGCGTCCCGCCTCTTGGGTTGTCAAGATGGCCTTTGCTCGGTCGATAAAACTGCAAGCATCAAGATTCCCACTCAGCCGCGCTGTTCATTCACTCCTCCCCCCATTCCCCGGCATAGCTGTGACCCTCTGACCTCAGACCATAAGTCTACCCTTCCTTAGGCCGGTCTGGAACTTCCACAGGCCTTCACGCACCGCTCCGCCTCCAAACCAATTTTGTTTTAAAGGATCGAGGGAGATAGTTGAATCTGGTGTTTATGAATGACAGGATGAAAATGAAGAGGATGCTAGTTACAATGTGCAAAAACAAAGTGTTTGGTTGGGTTTTTTTCTTTTTAGTTTTGTTTCCAGTGAGGCATAACCTTAAATGATTCTTAGCAGTCACACAGAAGGTCGACATGTTTATTCGCACGCTTATGAAGGAGACGACAAATCCCTAAATATGACGTAGACCTACGCTTGGCGGAAGCGGTGTAGCCTGTGTAGCGTGTGTAGCGTGTATAGCGTGTACAGTCATCAACCAACCGACCAGGATACAGTGCCAAGCATTCGGACGTTTTAATCTGTTCAAAAAAGAAAAAGATTTTTGTTTTTATTCTATATCCATCTCTGTGTTGTGGCATTCAGGGCAGAAAGTAATTAACCATCTCTGGGTGGCATAAGCCATCTGGACTGTTATTACTGTCATGAAAACGGCCGTAAAGTTGGTTCACCTTGTGTACCGTACTTTCCCCTTGTCACGTACCAGCACTACGGGCATACATGTTCTTTCATGTTTCACTAGTCCACTCTCTCGACAAGGTACGAAACAGGGAACCACATATTTTGTTTTTCAAACTCCACTATTGGAAGATTTATTTGTGTTCTATCAATATAGAATCACACAAATATCCCAACACAGTTATATCTCCCCAGAGGTTTAAAAATAGGCAAATTTTTCAAAATCAAATCAAGTTCTTTTACTGTGAACAACTACCGGAAGACTTCAGATACCTCAAACCAATACACATTTCGGGCATGAAAGAGATATAACTTACGAGAAGACAGATTCATTCCAAAGATCAAAACTGTAAACAGTATTTCTAAACTATTTCACTCTCGTTAATCTCTTTCAGTTACAACACAGTTAACGACCAAAGCGACCAGTTCACGTCTTCATGACTGAATCAAAACGTCAGTCTTTCCCTCACAAGTCTGTGTTCTTCAATACAAATTCAATCTAGACAGTTTCTTTTCACAAATGCATGCAAGTCTTTTGCATCTGAACGTTTACACAGATAATCAGTTATAGCTATAAAGTTTGAAATAAACCTTCGTACAGTCTTAGGACAAGGCCAGGTTGAAAGAAGCTGTACACGAGCACTTGAGTTCGGAAGCAGAGGGTGAGGGTTAAGGAAGTTACCCAGGCAGTATGGATCCCTCTATCACAGTAGTTGTTACTCCAGATTCTGGGCAGTTAACGGATGGAATCAAAACTCAAGACACAAGACTGAAGATTGAGGAACATAGATTGAAGACTTCTGACTGCAGGCTGCAAATCCTGCACATTTTTACTGTTCAATTATAAAGCGATTCAAAATACTGAACACAAATACAACGCGTGATGAAACTTAACGAGTTTACCTTTGTCCAACGCAAAAGGGTCTCGATGAGGAAGAGGCTAGAACCTAACGCCTGTACACGTGCTAAGGGCCACTTAAATTTCAGTTCTAAATCACCTTTACCCACAATGAACTTAACTGTACGAGTGTTCCGATTCGAAAGAAGAACCCAAAGAAAAGTCGACTGTCCTATGCTCGCGTGGTCACGTGAGGTTCCGAACATGTGACTAACTCACGACGAGCATAAAATTCATGTCAAACCGTGTAATAAAATAACAAAACACTAGAAGTAAACGAGAATCAGTCTTCTAGCAGCAGGCTGCAGGGGATGGGATGTGTGGTCGGGTTTCACACGCGCTGCAGCGCATTGAGAACAAGAACCACGGGATACTTGGAACAAGCAAAAATCCAGACACTGACTCCAGCAGGAACTGACTCGTGCGGTGCGCAATCTTAGCATGCGGCCTTATATATAGGAGGAAGACGGGATGCGAAAAACAATCGAAAGAGTAAAAGCCAACTCACACGTGGCAAAATTGACACGTTTGCTACGGTTGCTGACAGAGGCAACCTTCGAGCAAAAGTTCCTCTGGCGTGTCGCCACGGTTGCGCGAAGGCTGTCTGCATCGCAAGCGTTGTGACGTGTTCAACCAATCAAAAATCTCCGGCAGAGTAGCGACCCCTTTCGGTCTACCAATTCAACGTGAGTGTACATTGAGCAGACCACTCGCCGATGTTGCCTGCTTTTAGTTTTCTCAGTTGATTTGGTTTAGCGATCCACTTTTGTACCCAGAGTCTTTTCACTTATTGTTCTTCATTCTTTTTCTTGCAACCTAATCATAGTGGTAGCAGCAACAGCCATTATTAATCGAGTGAGATCGACCGAAGCAATGGTGTGGTCGGACAGGTTAGGTGCTGGTAAGAAACGCAAGGGGGAGTGGGGAGAGGGGGCTTAGGGTACATTGTTGCTGACTGATCTCCGCGTCTGAGGACAGCGCATGGAAATATTTAAGCAAAAAGGCCTTTTCTTGCTGTTCGCAAAAGACGACTGCTGTCATGTGTGAGCAGCCCTTAAGATGATCTGCGGTAGGTGAGATGGCGCATTAGACACGACACACACTCAACATGTGACAAGAAGATTCGAATGTGCATGTGCTCGCACCTGGTTGCATAAGTGTCCATAACGCCTCTTGACACGTAAATGTGCACGTAAAACACCCATAGAGAACAGTCCTTACGAGTATTCTTATGACCGAAATTGCTGATACGAACGTACATGCGTCTCAGCCCTGAGCCCTAGAAAATGTATTGTAAATATATTTAAGACGAACCTCCTGCAAACCAGATAAATTCATGGTTTTTAGACAAAGAAGACTTGCAATTAGCGAAATTAATTGAAAAAACATGGAATGATGAGGGTAGACCCTCGTGGCCTATTTTTGCCCCATCGTCAGACGACGTGCTGTGAACGGTAACTCTGCAAGTCAGAGGACGTAACACAAAGCTTAAGCACGTGAAAGAAGACCGGTGATAAAAAGGATTTTGATTTGCCAGAGCATTTTGGGGGTTTCTCTCCCATCGCCACCATTTCCCTGCCTCCTCTACTCTTTTTTTTTTTATTCTAGCCGCGGTGCATGCATTATCTCCCTCTACGGGTTCTTTGTGTATGCAGCGGACGACGACCGTATGAGTGGGGTCTTTGTGAAAAAGGCCGCTCTATTTCGAGGAGAACAAAAGAAAATACAAAGTATGCAGCCCTCCCAGACACAAAGACGCTTTAGCCTCGACGCCATTCTGCGCTGGAAATGGAGTAATCCGTCTTGTGGTAGTCAGGTGAATTATTAGAGTTAAGTCCGTGGTCCGCCTGAAGACACGGACTGTGCAACTAGTTCATGATGCCACACGAGGACTTAATGTTGTGCTGGCAAAACTTGAGGATTATGTAGCCTGCAGGGAATGTCATTGTTAGTTATCTTGGCTCAGCGAGGGACTGGTAGGGTGCTACCAAACCTTTCATTTTCCTTCTTTCACAAAACTGTTTTATTCGTGTTCTTAAGGATCGCACACAGTACTTGCTTGCGGGGAGTTTCTCTCAAAAGAAGTCTCTTTTATTTTTATTTTGGGGTTGATATTTAATCATGCGACCATACTTGTTAAAATCTAAGCCTTGACTTTTGCTCTCTTTCTTGCGTTTACATTCATTCGTTATTCTTTAGTTTTCTTTCATTTATTCTTTTTCTATTTATTTTTCATTCATTCATTTTCTTCCATTGCTTTGTTCGTTGAGTGTGTGGACGGTAACAACCACCCATATTTTGTGACATAACCCTTTCTGACCTCAGTCTTACTCCCCTACCCACTTTCGCACTAGCAAGCGATTGGAGTTAACCTCTGTTTAAGACCACGGCGCCGATTTCCTTGAGCAAATGTCACAGCAGGCAAGAACTAATCGAGGAGCTCGGATCAGGCTGTTATCGGTCCCCGGCATACTTGTTAGATCGAGACAGCTTCCGTCTCCCGCTAGGAGCCCGCCAGACTGCAGAGGAAGATGCTTAATTCACGGACAAACCGCTGGCTGGGGATCGCGACAAACCTTGTACGTCTCCGCTTTGGGGCAGGCCCAGCTTATTTGACAGTGATGGCTGGCGTGCTATCTGGAAATAACTATCTTTCACGCCAGTTTTTTTCCCTCTCCTTACGGATCTCTTCCGAAAGCTAGACGACTTCGCCCGTGAACCTGTCCGTAAATCAGTACCATTACCGGCCAGTACGCGTTCTCCGCACAGAGAAGCTTCTTCAGTCACCCAGGGGTGAAGTTTGAGAAAAAAAATTTAGTTTAAAAAAAATCCAGCCAGTCGCTTCAGCCGGTTACAGGAGCTAATTGGGTCGGAGCCCTTTTATCAGTCCAAGATGGCGCCGTTCGACGACGGAACGGAAGAGCAAGGAGTACATTGCGATAAACAGAAGAGTGACAGCTCCCAGCTGCGGAGGAGGGGGGAGGGGGACGGGGTTTATTAGGACTCAGTGACGGGCAGCTAACGTCAAAACAGGCCCGTGTGCGAGGGACGGGATGAGCTTTCTGCCAACTATAAGTTTTCATCTGCCTTCTAGTGATAATATTTTTTCTAGCAACATGGCTTTTTATTGTTATGGCGAACACTTCCTGCTATGCCGCGTCCATCGCGCGCGTGCGCCTAGACATGCATGTAGCCTTGCACGCAGCTTGCATCCGCGGGCCTCAGGTCGTAGTACCGTGTTTATTATGCAATAAACCTCAGACGAACTTCTCCAGGACTTTCGTAACTTTCATTTCCTACCATTTGTACTCCCTCGTGCTTCCTGTCAAAAAGTTTGTTAAGCAGCGAAGACACGCGCTAACCTGGCCACCTCCTGCTCAGAGCACTTACTGCCGGTGTTACACAGTGGGACGAAATCAAATGAAAACAGCGGTAACGAACAGCTCTAAGCGTCAAAATTCTTCCAGTCTCAAACGAAACACAGTTTCTCCTAAACGAAACTAGAGGAAAAATTCACGTTTGTACCGAAAATACGAGCCAGTAGACGATATCCCTGAAAAGAAAAAAAATTGACCGGGCGGAAAAACGTGTTGACGGTGTGGTTTGTTGAAAATTTATTCCAAAGGAAAGAATTTTTACGTCGATCAATAGTGCACCGATAGAACTTGTGGAGTTATTTACAACAACACGGATCCACATATCCACCCATCGTCGAAATGGGTTGTTCAAAACAACCTGATCAGGTGCAAAGTTA
Organism: Lanistes nyassanus; assembly: GCA_004794575.1. Taxonomy (NCBI): domain Eukaryota; kingdom Metazoa; phylum Mollusca; class Gastropoda; order Architaenioglossa; family Ampullariidae; genus Lanistes; species Lanistes nyassanus. Next base: position 133,339 of record SMGT01011173.1, read on the forward strand.
CGTCATGACATAAAACTCTGTGACAACACCTAACAAGCCACACACGCATATTCATTGTGTACGGTCTTTTCAGAGTCTTTTTATTACCTGCCTTGCCCCAACTCTTCATTTCCGAATATCTCCTATTCCGACTTAAAAACAAATAAACAAACAAAAACAAGATAGCAAGCAAACAAACAAGCCCGCTTTTTTTAAGTATTGTTGGATTTGTTATTTATCGAAAGGGTTTTTTAGGGACGGGTGTGTCAAACCATGTAAGGCTGGCAGTAGGATTAGTTTCAGGTTTTCCAAACCCGCAGCTGTGCTCCTTGATTGCTGCCTCTGGATTTTTCTTCAGCATTCTGGGTTTTTTTTTTTAAAATACAGGCTTAGGGATGACCATATCTGTATTAAAGCGTCAAACAGCTTCAAAGTTTTGTATCGCTCTATGCCACATGCATGTCTCACCAACAATCTTTCGATCCAGTCACGTGACAAATCACAATAGAGACTTGTCTGAAGGGTAAGCGCTGCCCTCTTTTACCTCTCTTGTGTCATTCGTATATCGACATATGGCCATTTGCTTCATACAGGATAGGAAGGCGCTTTTAATAACGTCTTCATGCGAAAGTGTCTGAAGTGACAGAACTTCACCTGACGCCAGCGCCACTCGATTTACAGCTCTGCGACAGAGATGCCACTGCCACACTCCATTAATATTTTACGAAAGCATCATACAAAAGTCAAGGAATTTGTTTGGTGGGTGACTGCACCGGGTTTCGGACACCAGAACATGGAGGGAACGCCAGCACGTGCACAGATGCAAGTATACGGCCACGCACACGTGCGTGCACACATACGCACACTAGCGTGAGTTTAATTTTTTCTCAACTGGTCAAAAGCTAAAGCTTCTGCCATTGAAGTTATCAGGGTTCGTAGAACCAGAGACTAGGTTTATCCCAGAAAACTAGCTTAAGGCCAGGAACTACAGCTAAAATCCCCACCCAAAGAACAAGATGTTATTTGAACAAGATGCTATTTGAAAAATGCATCAAGCATCACTTCCTGTGATAAACAAGGCATTTTTTAAAAGATCCAAGCCTACCTGCAGTTGCCATGGAAACCATCTAGAATGGCGGGCAAACAATACATTTTTCCAAAGCTTATAACTTTGCAACCACTGCATGTAGAGAAAATCTGTTTATTGTTTCTTAATCAGAAAAGCAATAACTAAGAAGGGTTTTATTTTGAACTGATTTATTTTTATGAATTTTTTTTCAAACTGTAACACAATAATGATGCTTTTTTAAAGAATTTAAAACCTAATAAACCAAAACCCATTTGACCGATTCATAAAATCTTCTGTAAAAATGTAGAATTAGCAAAAGCAGCATGGAAAATTCCAAAGCCAGTTCAATATGATTTTATTGATGTTATGGGTCTTTATCCATACATATTACCCAATAAATATTTTTTTATCAAATTCCAGCACGCTTAAACACACGTACACATGCACAGAGGGTTGGACTGTGCATTAAGAAGCTTAAAGCCAGTGCTTGTCAGGCTGGTCATGTGTGTGGAAATAATGAGCAACCAATTTTGAGTAAGTTTCTATGTTTATCTCTTGATAGAGGCTAATTTGTGTAATCTGAAAAAAAGGGAAAGTGATTGTACTTGTGTCAGTGTCAATGTATGCGTGTATATGCATGAACATATGGATCAGTGTGTGTCTATGTATGTATGAGTATGGCATGAAAGCATTTATACTAAATGTATGATTATTGCCCCCAAAAAAACCTTTTTAATAACACGTCACTAATTTCACATCCTTTCTTCACAAAAGCTTAGACTCCGTAAATGAAGTGTTGCCACTAGAGTTTAAATAAATCCATGTAGTCTAAAATTAGTTCACAGGGACACAGAATCCTTCCAAGTAATATGATTATACAAAAAAATATGCCCACCTCTGACACTTCAATCATCACCTTGAAATGTCTAGAGATACACTGCATGGTGGAGTGCCCATCACTTCACCAAGACATGTGTCTCTAATGCTGACTTCTCACCTCATCGTCCAGCAAATAATTTTCTCGTTGATTTTAAATGAAGCATTTTTCTTTCGCTTCCATCTTCTGGCCTAAAAGAATACTCCATCCTTTCACAGCCACATCAAGAACACCACAACTGCAGTTTTGCAGCGAAACCCATGTGCTTTTTGTCTCATAGTGAAAATCAATCCAGTCTGGGGAAAGTGTATCAGACACCAGCTTCAAAAGCACAGTGATGTGCACAGTAGACCGGTACGGTTCCGGAACTCTCTCTGCTTGTTTAAAAGTAGAAGAAAGTAGCACGAAAAAAATGTTTTTGCCTGAAGCACTTGATGTCAAAGTGCACATGGGGATTTCCGTGTCATTTTCGTCTGCTGCTTCGGCAGTTGTTTTCGCACATTCGTTGCCGGTTTCGACCCAAAAGCATCAGCAAGTTGCTAGGGCTGCTTCTTGTTCTTTGTTTGAGGGTTTCCGAAAGATTTCAAAGACCGGATTCTAAGAATACGAGAGAACTTCAGAAATAAACATTGAAGACTGCCGACTTCAAGCAAAATGTGTCTACATGCCAAGCCATCCAGTACCTAGCGTACGCAAAGTATTGTGGGATGATGTCATAGCAAGCCAAGACCTGTGATTGGTTGAATCAAGTAAAGTGATGTATTGCTGCTATTTTCAGTAACAACTCTGACCTCAAGCTATCGCTTGTTCTCCGAAATAGAAAATTTCCGTGACCTTGGTAAGCTGTAAAGACAAAAGAGCGGACTTGGAGCTCTCTGTCGGAGTAAGGCATCCCTGGGTTTGTTTTTTTTCTGCTCAAGCAGTGTTGCTATGGTTCAAACTATCGCATTTTTGTCGGGAAAATTTCACATATTCTTCCAATTGCTTTCTCTCCAAAGATGACATTTTTTGGGAAACTTACAGATGATAGTTTAGCCCTAGACTAAACTCCAAAATAATCTTGACTTCGATTGTAGAATCTGTAGAGCCAAATCGTAGAAGCAACCCTCACCCCCATCCCTAGGCCACCCTCACCCCAGCAACACACTTCCCTCCTTCTGATGGTTGAAACTGTGAAGCAAAGCCCACTCTTGTCAAAAAAAAAAAGATCCCGGAGCAGTATTGCTACAACAACTCCGACCGCTGAGATGAGCGATAACCTCCTTTCACAGCCGCGCTCCTCCCGTCTCTAACCCCAACAAAGTCCACATCCTCCCCCGACCCCGCGGGGCCTTAAAACAAATCACCGGCTCGCAGAGACGCGTGGTCACAGCGGGCGGCGGAGTGATACATGGGACACGCGCACAGGACCCCGTCACACCGCTCCCGCTGTACCAGAGCACGGCGAAACGACACCGGAGCTGCAGTTCATTAGCAAGGACGACACTGGGACGACACAAAGCGACGACCACCGCCGTCCAATTAGATCTTCGGTCTGTAAACCGAGACGCCGGCATGTGGCTTTGCGGTTAGCCCGTACGGCGGGAACTGCACGAAACGTAGTCCAAGTTTGGAACCTGCGGGTGTTGCTGCTGCTACTGCGATGCCGATGTGACAGATGAAAGTTTTCTTGACCCTTGGTTTCTCTCAAGAGAGTTATTACAGGTGCACAACCACCATCCTTCTTTTTTATCCTCTTCCTTTTTCTTCATCTTCTTCTCGTCCGTTATCATCGTCGAAAGTATTTTCTTAAAAACTTTTAGAAACTTGATAATCCTCACAGCTGACACCAAAGTTTCAATTTAACCAACGCCATAGTAAGAAGAGTGAAATCTTTTATCTCGGCAAAACTAAGGGCAAGGCGGCAAGCTGGAAAGGGTTAAGAACGAATCTTGGTTCCCTCTCCTGTGGTACACCCATCTCCACACCTACAAACATGCGCATGCGCTTGCAAGCGTGCAGAGACGGGCAATTCCGCAAATCACTAACGCCGTTGTCAGACTGAAAGTAAAGAAAGAATGCACGGTTGAGTATCTGGATCGCTGGATAGTTGAAAAACTTGGGCTCAGTTCTAGTCTTTTCCACCACCCTCCACGTTCAGCTAGAGTTTCTTGGCCACCTTTTGCATTACCAACCAAGCAAGTGATCACCAAGGCGCCGCGCGTGGTTTTAGGGTTGCCACCCTATTCTTCTTCATTTCTGTGCGATTGACGTTACTACAGCTTCATCCTCTCTGTGCCAAAGAAACGTGCAATGTAGATGGCCCGTTCACCACAAGAAAAAAATCATCTTCATGGCAATGAAGCCTAGCAAACGATGTAATTAGATCGCAGACATAATAGGACAAGCAAAAGAATGAGATTTACTGCTAATTGTCTCAGCGCGCTGGCCAAGTGCCGAGGAGGTTTGATGAAAGACTGGTGGCATGTTGACTGCTGGCGAAGAATTACAGTAATTTATGAGCCCAAGATTGCTCGTTTAGCGGACCAGCGTCGTGTGTCTCAAAAAAGGGGAGGGGTATGGGGGGAACTAGAAGGAGAGGGCATTGCTGTGGCAATTTTCTTGGCTTTTTTTCTCTCTCTCTCTCTCACTCTCACTGCATTCTCGAATCTAGTCGTTATCGCCGCAAAACATGAAAACGACATCAGAAATATTCCGGCAAGATTGGACTTGGCGTGCGGATAATGGTGACGATGGCGGAAGCAACTGATTAGGGAAGAAAGGACTCCTGTAGATGGGGGGGGTGGGGGTGGGGTGGGGAGAGATATGGAAGGAGAACAGAGGTTGTAGATTGGAGGGTGTGAGTTACAAAGACTGACGTTTCATATTTTAGTATTATTATTTTGCATAGACGTGCTCGACGTTGGACGCTAGGATGATAGCTAGCGATAGCGATATTAATTTAAAAGCTGCATCTTTGCATGAGTCTGTTTGCGAGAGTGTCTCGATTTGCAATGCGTTATATTGTAAAGTACCCATGTCTGTACTACGCTCAGTGCATCAAAGTGCATCAAACCTTTTGTAAATTAAAGATCGTACCTTTGTAGACAACCAAAACTTTGTGAACGATTGGCAGAAATCTAGAAATCCATAAGGGCATTTTCTTAACCAGATATCTTAAATGTAGAGTCCAGTTTGTCGCAGGTTGCCATGTGTTGTTCGTCACGTAACCACGTGCGAGATCTGGACTCGAAGTTCGTGCTATTAAGAAAAGCCTTCAGACAGGTGACTGGGCGATCTGTCGTGATCTTTAGCGTGTTTACAGTCCCCGTCCCATGCGGCGAACCTCTGACCTCAAGTTCGTTCTATTACGAAAACGCTTCAGACAGGTGAGTTTACGATCTGTCGTGATCTTTTGCGCGTTTACAGTCCCCGTCTAATCTCCCGCTTTGTTTGTTTATGCATTTATTCATATATTTGAAGGAAGCATAATAACGCATGATTAAAGTATGATAAAGCATGATTAAGCATTTCTGTCGAGGCAATGGTATCAGTTTCGGGAAGAAGAAGCAAATAAAAATCAGGCATGAACAGAAAGCACGGGATTGGAGGAAGGGACTGAAATAAAGCACGCATTAAACGTCGATGATGGATTCCTGAAAAACACGCATCTGGAAAAAGAAACTGGAAAATATGCCGGGACCATCAGTTCAATGCCATATTTTCAACTCCCGACCCTCCCATCACTGGCAGATAGTCCCAGATTCTACCAGTCCTTTGTCTTCCTTTCTATCTCTAAACCACCCCTATGGCTAATCAAGAGGTCCACATCCGAAGTGGGAGGTCGTGAAGTGGTTCGCATCCCAGTGGGACTGAAGACAGTTGGGACAGCAGTTCAAGTGTTGCAGCACCTTAAAGTGTCTCAAGCAACACCGTCCTGATATGCACATCTTTTGCGACTGGACGTTAATGAACAAAAACAAAATCTTTCTATCTCTAATTTGTCTCCTTTAATGGCTTAGACTGTTTTGAATCACCACGCTACGTGCAAGCAAAACGTTGTTCATCCTCACGAATTTATTTACGGGGAAACATCGTGTCAGCTGTCATAAGAGCTGCCTATTTCTTGCTAGTTTGTTTTATTTATTTATGCGTTGGTACGTACGTATTTGAAAGCTGTGATTTGAGTACAAAATGCCACACGTTTTAAGAATGCGTTTTGTTTACCAAAAAATCCAAAATTTAGCGGAACAATTCACAAAAGAATTGAAACCGTGATGTCTATTTGGATTTGGATACTTTAAACTTGGCAAAGCTATAACCACTCCCCAGATGAGAAGCCAATGTAAGAAAGTGTATTAATTTTTGTAGAACAGAAAAAGGTGTCTATTTACATGTTGTGGATGATTACGAATTAATAATATCGTACAGCGACCGAAAACAAGTCATCTGAAAAAAAACTTCGCTCAGATAGGTCTTTAACTAAACAATGGGGAAGTAGACATTTTTTTTCTATTCCGAACAATTTTTTGTGTTATCTAATTTAGACGTAGGTGTCCGTCAATATACCTCATTAAGTTCTGTTAATACCAGTGTATTCCCTTCCCACTTCCTATTAAGGATTTTTTCCACGATGATGACTGATGGCTGTAAGGGAGGTAACCGAAGTCTCCCCGTGAGGTTTGCCGCAGGACTCGTGTTCGGGTGGCGGGTCTGGCGAAGAGGAAGAACCAGGGGACGATGACGATGTGAAACGCCTTCCGACCCCCCATCGTCATCCTCCCCACCCTACAGGACAGCAGAAGAAGGCACTTGAACTGCAACCACGGCACGCGACGCGTCCCGTCTGGACAGTGTTTCACGGCCATCTTTTGGCCCTGAATGAGAATAAATGGGAAAGAGTATTCCCCCCCTCCCTCTCCCGCCAATTAGACGTCCTGCCGGCCAGGTACGGGCGGCTCGCGTGTCGTTTGAAGCGGTCTCGGCTGGCGTTTGATGTATCTGCAAATTGGACTCTGCTTGTCGGCGAGTCGTTCCTCCGTGGGCACAGTGCAGGACGTCTTATGTTCTGTACTTCCTGTGGTGGTGCGCCAGGCTGCTTTTTTGGGGGGGTGGGGGGAAGGGGAGGTCTGGACTGGAGGAAGTTGTTAGGCTTGGGTGCGAGGAGTGGTGGGCTGGGGTGGGGGGATTAACAGGCTACAAAGATGAGGCAGAAACATTTAGCTGTTACGACCAGATGCGTACGTTTGATGCACATGCCTGCATGTGCCGATGCAGTACTTTTTCAAAAAAAAACTGACGAGATGATCCAGGTGTTCTTTGTTGCTATTATCAAGACCAATGTAATTTTTCTCTCACTCGCACGAGAAAATTCTAGGTCTACTAGTATTGCTACTATTATTGTTTTTGTGGCTGCATTTTTTTACTTTCCAGTCTTCCGTGCCTGTCTGATCCAAAGCAGCCTTTCGTAAACAGTTATAGTATAATCATGTATCACATTATTCAAAACAGTTTTATCTGATACATGTCCCTAGACTGCATAACGTAACTGTGAATGAAAGCCGAATGATAGAATACAGAAACTTAGGTCCCAGAGAAAGCTCGTGAAAGTACCATAAATATTTTTATGCATTATATTCAGCTACATTGAGAAAACATGGAGGCTGCTTTTGTTTACTTTCCAAGCAGCAGTCATTTGCTCATCATCATCGAAGCCATCATCGTCATCGACATTATTTTGAAACATTATAATGTGATAGAACAACAACTGAAGATTGTTTCGCAGCTAAACGTCTTTCAACGTCAGTTGTCCCTTCATATGGAAGGGGGCACTACTTACAAAATCAGAAATGGAATTCGTGAGGCAGCGGAAAGGCTGATGGACAACTCTCTAGAAAAACATCGGACTCGCGTGTAGAGGTAAGGGGCAGGGTTCACAGCAGTTAGAATTAGATCGTGGAGTTAAACATTGAATAATATTAAATTGACCCTGTCAGTAATGCGACCCCATCTTCGCCAAGTGGAAGCACTTCCTCTAACATGACCAAAACAGCCAATGAACCAATGAGGCCACGGGATAAAAGAGTCGGATAGTTGTAAGTATAACGAACATAGAACATCAAGTGTCCGACCCACTCAGTTGTCACAGATGGGAGGCAACCGGACCGGGAAACGTCGCCTGACATTTTTGACTTTCGACGCTTAATGTGCAGTGCCCTATAAGTTCTTGTTCTTCAGCATGAAGCTTAAAAAAAACTCTACCCCTAATAATGCAATATTCAAAAGCAGCCCCTCGCAAAGCCTTCATGTCAAGCGACCACAGAATCAAGCAGTAATGACTCACGACGAAATTCATCGCTGTAGCTTTTGCAATGGCGCCAATGGTTCCGGATTAATCACCGCGCATGCACACAAATGCGCTCAGCTTTGAAAGCGGTGGGTGTGGGAGGAGGGAAATGAAATGGAAACCACTGTCGAGAACTGTAGGCTGTTTAAATGCTTTATTTGCGGGTAATGCACCCCACCTCCCGACTACCAATTCCCCCGGTTGCCTGCACCTCGTGCGATAGTTTTTGTCCTGGACTCTGCCTGGCTGCACGTCGTGTTCTTCCCGAGTACTTAAGCCCAGGCTTTTTAAACTACACTTTTGTTCAATCTGCCTTTTTCCTCTCTCTTTTCTCTCCCCCACCCCTCCTCACCGCTTGCGGTTGGGTGGTGGGGCGAGGCATGATGTTGGGGGGGGGGGAGGTGGAGAGAGGCGGTTACGATGCGGGACCATTAAAAACTGATGCGGTGCACGCTCGCTAATTCAGTGCACGAGAGAGTGAACTCTATGAGGGCAAGTCCGGTAACTCCACTTGCTAATTAGCGGTCAAGTGTTGATTAAAATTTTACGAGGCCCTCGCGCGCTCGCCCGCGTTGCGCTGTGGGGTAGGTAGTGAAGGTCACCAGAGAAGCGCGGCGCGGTCGCGGGGGAAATCTGATTATGACACACAGGTAGCCCGCGATCATTTGAGCGTCAACGCCACACGTCTGTTTCTCGCGGCTTCACCAAGTTTTGGAGGAAGTCACGCGTCCTGGGAACCGGGATGATGTCTAAATTGCACTCGCGCACACACACACACACAATCCACAAGTAGGCGGATGAGAAAGAAAAGGATGCACTCATGCGTGCGTTCTTGATTGCGTGTGTACCATTCTATCGAGAGATCGAGAGGACAGAAAGAAGAACTTACATTTATATCGGTGGTTGTTATAGATTTCAGTAAAGATGTCTACTCGGGGAATTTTCTACGTAATATCATGTACTCACTCTCGCACGACTCTCACAGCTAACTGATGCCAAGCACTAACACTAGGCACAAAGCCCAACACTATCCTCACAGTAGCTAAAAGCCTTCCTGTAAAGAAGTACCAAAGACGCCTTCTAGTAAGCTGTACAGCAAAACCTTTTGCTAATGGCAGTTGGTAAGATACCCAAAAGCTACTTCTGGTAAGCAAGGCAGCAAATGGCAATTTACTTTCCAAAAATAGGGGGTTTGATACATTACAAGAGTCACATAACGTCCCATTCACAAAATCAGATGACACATAAATACATCAATATCCGACCAGGACAAAGACAAGTTAACCACGCCTCCCTGTCAATCACAGGAACACACCAACCTCCAGGTAATTCTGATGTGGTGGTCTTAATTTTTCTCTTCCCCTTGTTTTAGGACATGTCATAATCCTATGGACAGTCGCTACTATCACAGGCATAAGTCGGTAAAGTCTAGTCCTCTTTCCTCCTTGTGGAGAAAAGGACCTCGACAGTTGTCCTCCACTTCCTGGGTACTCTGGCGATCTCTTTTGTTCCTTCCCAAGACAGGTTGACGGCTCTGAGTTCTTCCAATAGGCTCTGTCTCCAGGTCTGCTTTAGGCGCCCCCGTCTTCGCCTGACTTGCGGGTTCCAGTCTAGCGACCCTTGCTTTAAATTCTAAATACAGAATTATATATATATATATCAGTTACGCCAGCTAACAGCAACCACATCGTACAGGTCGCTAGTTCACTAAGCGCTGGTACAACTTCTACTGTAAATAATAATTCATTTTGAGAAACAAAAGTTTTTGTTAGAATGAAGAAGCAGACCTCTTACAGTTAAGGTCGGATTATTCTTTTTCGCAAATTGTTAAAAATCATTATTATGTAACGTCTCCTGATAATATACAAATATCTTCAATGTGTAACTAACTCTTTCTAACAAACGGCCACATTAAGGAAAGAACACCCCCTACCCACCCACCCCAAATAAAATCTTCAAGTCAGAATTGCGTTTATGAAAAAAAGCACACTAATGTTTCATATATTTCAGTTATCGCACAAGGCATAACAATCTGTTTACACCATAAATAAGGACGAGACAAAACTGCATTAAATGATTACCGTTTGTTGGAAGTCATAAAATCAAGTCAAACAACTGGGCTCTGGCACACTTAATGACTTATTGTGATGTCACTAGCAGCTCTGCGTGTTAAAATGATACGTTCACAGAGCGGTTCGCTTTTCCACAAGTGTACAGCCGTGAACAAAGCATGGTGTTCGTGAAACGAGACACAGCTGTCAATTTTGTCACCACGTCTGCAGTCAGTTTGGCTAAGGTACACAGTCAACACGGAGGAGAGGAGAGGGGGGCAGAATGGCAAACCTCACTTGACTTTAGTTTACTTGTCCGGTATTTTAATCAGGGAAATGTCCTGATAAGGTCTGAGGACTTTAGCTAATTAAATTGGTTTATGTTCCTAAAGCGAGTGAACTGACGCCGGTTAAAATGGGGGTTGGCATATTCCGTCAAGTCTATTTTAGGTGGGATCACCATTTCCCCCCGCCCCCCCCCCCAAAAAAAACAACCAAACAAAAAAGCTAGACTTACGCACAAAATTAATCATCAAATCAAACACCATCCCTCACCACAAAAAAGGAAAGTAACGAAAAAGCGATAACTGTTTGAGTGGATGAGCAAAAGTTTAAACGATTCAAAAATAAACTAAGTAAAGAAAAAGCAATCTCTTATGAGATAAATGTTTCAGCTCAAAGAACTCAACAAAACTGCTATATGAAGTTATGTTTTTGCTATTTACTGTCACTGTTGCTAATCTGCATTTTTAAAGATGTTCATAGCAGTCTTATATATTTTACTAACTGTATTTTTTTAAACCTTCATTATATGGCAGAAACATCATTGCGGTAGATGGTATTCCATCTAGGCGCAACGTGCTTGGCTGTAAGTTGCCCTCGAAGCCTCTCCCCCCCCCACCCCCCAGTTTGTTGTTCCCGAAATAAAAAAGGGGTTGGATGAGAGCGGGAGAGGGAAGAGGAGATGGATAGCAGGAAGGAGAGGGTGCGGGAGCAGACACAAGGAAGGGGCACAAATCAGTCGACAGAAAACTGAAGAATCAGTTTTGCTGCTGGAGAGCGTATTGCTTACAACTGTAAACTTTTCCTGTTGCGTTTGTGCTGCGACGGGGTACGTTCCGCCAAAGAGATCAAGATGTCTGAGTTTTTATCCGAGAATAAAAGCTGTATTTTACAAGAAAGGAAGAATATTACTTGCTCAGAATATGTAGAATACATGTTTGTTAAACTCGATCGTTAGTTTTAAAAATATTTTGCACTTTTGCTGATCTTTCGTAAGAATTATTTAAGGAAGGCAAGAAAAGAATTTAGGCAACATGACACATTATGTGCTTCGACGTGAGGCGACGAGATTAACCTTCCCGTTCCAGTTGTGCCCACCTGTGCACGTAAGCGTGTGTCTGACACGTGTTTTTTTTTTATTTTTTTATTTTATGAAGAAGTGCCATTAAATCAAATATTTTGTATCAGTGGCGACACAAGGAGCTGAAAGCTCATGAGTGGTCTCCATGTCAATCAAAATAAACAAAACAAACAAAACAAATGGCGGGTAGTGATATGATGTTTAGGGGAGAGTTTTGACACGTGTTTGACAGGTGTCTCACAGACATCGGATAGGCGTGTTGTCACATTTCCATGTGTCTTCAGTGGCTGCATTGTTGAGCCGCGAGTTGCCACGTGCTGATTCTACTTTATATAAATTATTTAAATTGTTTCTTGTTTTGAAGGGTGCACCCTTTAAGGGGACAGAGCCAGACTTAAGACATTTAACACAACAAGCCCTTTTTATGCATGCAGATGCGCACACATTTCGTTATACATCCGCGCAGTTATGTCTAAGGCATTAGACAAAGACGCTTTTCCCAGGGAACTATAAGAAGACCAACATTAAAGCTTAGCAATGGGGATAGGTGGAGGTTATTGTCTCCCCTTTTCATTTATAGCTTACCAAGATTTTGAGAGCAGACGACATATGCATAAAGGGAACAGCCCGACGAACATGTCCAACCAGCCTCATTTTGGTGTCAAGGAAACCATGTCCAAAAACAACGACATTTTGACACATAAAACCGCGCAAGCAAAGGCCAGTGTGCAAACATACAACGCGGTGTATATACGTAAAACCGCTTTAATGTTAAACCATCATGTAACCCGATAACGTTGAATATACAAAGAAGTATAAACAGATTTTTAAGTCAGTCTTGAATAACGAGGTAGGAATAGGCCAATACTACAACAGAAACTCTAAAATAAACATAAAGACGGACCTTGTCGTGCTGAAATGCTCATCGCTACCGAAGACCCAATTCAAGACATCTTTGGTTAGATTACAGGGGTACGATTGCTGGATAGTTTGGGTTGCGTTATCCCCTTCCCTTTTCTTAAGACCGCCTCGGTGGTCTAGTGGTTAAGACGTCCGCTTCCGAGGCTGGAGGTCGATGATTCGCACCCCGGCCAAGTCAGACATAAAAACTGGCAATCTAGCTGCTATCCTGCCAGACACCTGGCACTACAGGGAACTGGTTGGCCCGGTGTCAGTATAGTGACTGGATGGGACTTCAAGAAACCTAGTTTGTTGCAGGACGTTAAGCAACAAACACCCGCATAACCCCTTTCTTAACCTTCATTTACTCGAAATATAAATCTTTATGTACCTACCCACTATCACTCTTCTGAATCCCCCAACAGACATTTTCCCTCTGTATCTCGCTCTCTCTTTGAAGGACAATCCTCATAATCGTTATCAGTGCGTTTACGCACACGATGCACATGTGCACACACACACACACGAGATGTCACAGGAAACAGACACACTTACATGCACTCCTTCTCATCTTCACAACGTCGCTGTATTCTCTGGCCCTCGTGTTGCTAGGAGCTGTCTTCAGGAGTGTCAGTCCATGGAGTGACATTTAATGGGAGACCATTGTTTAAATGCCAAGTAAATCAAAACAGATCGCGTGGGGCGAAAACAAACGACAGGTTAGGATCGGCTGCAAGGTGAAGCAGGGCAGGCGCGGATGTCAAGTAATTAGAGTGTCATGTGCGGAAGAACACGGGCACTGTGCTTGTTGCCTCCACTATCACCCCCTCCTGTTCCCTTCCCCTTGCTCTCTCGCGCCTCAACTCTGAGCACTGTGTCATGGAGTGAGACCACGTTGCTGAGCTGTATCTACCTACCACAGTCTGTTCCCTGCTTGTACGAACAGAACTTTCCACTCAAGATTGTACTTTTGCAGACGCAATCTTTAATCGACAGCGCTGAGAAAATGAAGTGGTAAGTTACAAGCAGTGACCTGCCGTAAGCTGAAAGTACTGGCTTGCTCAAATTGCAGGCAGACGAGTGTTGTTTGTAACATTAACTTCAAGAAATTAAAGGAATCAGTTCTTTTTTTTTTTAGCTTCGTCCAAGCACCACGATGAAGGTAAGATGTATTTGTAATTTCGATCAAGAACATCGTCGTCTTCATCAAAGGTCAAAGTTATTTCAAAATGGCGTTTGGACTTCCTGTTCTTACCTCGTTTTTAACTACGTATCCATTCAAGGGGACATAAGCGGTGGAAGACTTAAAACTTTGGAAAATAGACCAAAATGCTAAACTGGAATCGCACGTTTACTGTAAACCCTTGAGAGGAAGTGTGCAGCTGCATGGAATGGGAGGGTCGGGGGGCGGAAGATAACGGCAGGCACGCAAGAGAGCAGCTCTAGGGGCAATAATCACACCTGCTTCCGGGCTTTTACGCCCCGAGTCCAGCAGTGGAAGGGAAAGCTTGAAATAAATAAAGTTTAGAGTATCCTTCTGAGGTGCCAAGATGGAGAAACACAAAGCCAGACAACGACACGGAGGTTGCAGATGTAGTGGAATAAAAGAAAGAGAGTGAACAAGCTAGAGAGGGGGGAAGGGGACTCTGCACGTGCTGGAAGTTGCTAAGGGAGTATTGGAGCTTGCGCTTGTTCAATGGTTACGGACTGAGTGACACAGGCACCGCCGTGCTGCACGCAAGTTCAGGATGGAGGGATGGGGTACACGAGAACAGGAGGAACAGAAGCGGGCAAAAGAGGGGTGGGGTGGGATGAACTGTACAAACCAATGCCCAGAAAATGCTGGAACTGCCAGGGAACTAGCCTTAATGCTGACATTTATGTGACGTCCTGAGGCGATCAGAAGAGATCAAGAGAACCAGAGCCACAGTGTGTGTGTGTGTGTGCGCGCGCGCGCGTGCCTGCGTGCGTGCGTGTGTGGGCGTGTGACCGAAAGAGAAAGAGGGAGAGAACGTGGCTTGTCTCTCTCTGTTGATCTTTGCTAGGTTATTTGACTTTGGCACCCTTCGTACACCTGCGGTCGAAAGTTACTGACAGGCATTCTAGCGCGGGCAACACGTAACCGGAAATGATGTCTGCGCACGCAATGTAAGACATGCCCATCACCTGCGTCAGCGCACCAGTGTCGGAACAGCACTGGGTTCAGAGGAGTGCTGCCAGTGGAATGCCAGAAGGCTGTAACTCTGATGGTAGGATGTTTTCTCAATTTCGTTGACACTGGAATGCGCTGCCGCCATCATCATCGTCGTCACGATCATTATCATCGTCGTCGTCGTCGTCGTCACAGTGGTCGTCGCGATCATCATCATCATCATCATCATCATCATCATCATCATCATCATCATCATCATCATCATCTGCTTCGTTTTCTTGTATTTCCTTTCCTCCAGGCTCACTCTTCTGAAGTCCTGAACAGACTTCCCCCCTCTCTCTCTCTCTCTCTCTCTCTCTCTCTCTCTCTCTGTGAAGTACAATCCTTATTATCATCAATGACACTTATCATCTGTTTATCATACTTTCACCACATGTATTTCATGTAGCGTGGGCTACGTGCCTTTGATCCTCCCCCATTCATACGAGCACTCGTTTGACCACTTCACCCTGAATATTTTACGCGCACATGGATGCATGAGGAAAGGCAGAAGTGCCCAGTGGAGAGCTTGCGACTCTGTATTTCCATATTTTCGCCTCTACCTGTAAAAAATGGTGGTGTGGACAAAACTGATTGCTGGACCTGAAACGACTGCCACTACTAACACAAACGCCCTGTCGTAAGATCGTCCCTGTCGACAACACAGCTCTCTTTACCTGTCAGAAAATCTCGTACAGGTGATGACTAGTGCCTCAGCTTCTACCACGACTAGCGTTTGCTTCCCTTGCCGCGCTCACATAGACCTTGAAATCTTCTTAGCTTGGTGAAGCTTCGAGACGTGCACATCTGGCGAAGTAGACCCGTCTGCCTAACGACACACGTGGTTGGAACTCAAATCGAAAGATGCGACTGGGAGGGAAAAAACGAGACTTTTCGAAGCATTTTTTCTTCCATAATTTAAGCCCAAATTACCTTCCAGCCTTCCCGCCCGTTGTTGGAAACGCAGGCCACATCTTGCACCTGTTCCGATGGAATGGCTTGAACATGCTTTCATGAAGAAAAATGCTTGTTTAGAGATCTAGAATCATACTTCTGGCTGGATCTCTTCGCAGATGCTGCCTCACTCCGATGGATGGAGCATGAGCTATACCGTGGGAACCCAAGCCAGGACTGTGTTGACGTCACTGATCCACATCTAATAGCAGTTATGGTTCTTGGCGAGCCTTCATACCTTGACATTTATCTTTTCACTCTTCTATTCGAGACAGTGCTGATTAGTGGTGGGATGGGGGTATGGGATGGCTAGTCTGTCCTTTGTGGTGGTGAAAAGGCAGTGTGGGATTTCCCTGAATAATGTCTATGAGTGGCTGAATAATGTCTACGATTGAATAATGTCTATGAGTGGCTGAATAATGTCTACGATTGAATAATGTCTATGAGTGGCTGAATAATGTCTACGATTGAATAATGTCTATGAGTGGCTGAATAATGTCTATGAGTGGCTGAATAATGTCTACGATTGAATAATGTCTATGATTGTCAGTGTCAATGACGTCTAGAGGGAAAAGTGTAAGCTTTTCCACTTACCTCCTTTCTTTCTGCAAAAAAGATCAGGACAACGATGTGGTAGAAAGAGATCCTCAGTTTTCCATCATCCAACCGTTTCTTTATATGAAAGTACAACGTTTAGATAAAACCAATGTGCAGATTCTCAGAACACGATCAACTCTGCATGCTAAGGTCCAATGCCGTTTTCCCCTCGTGGTCAAAGTTGTTTTGGTACATAACGTGATTCTCTCTCTCTTACTCTCTCTCTCTCTCTCTCTCGGCATTTGAGCAATCATTTCTTTGGTATTTTTTTGTAATTTTATTTTAAAGAATTGTTATGTTTGGATTATCGTGAGGCCTTACATAAAACGCCTTTGTGATAAATGTTCTGGGTTTTCTATCTATCCACCCCTCTTCTCTTTGCATGTGACCGTGGATGTCTATACCCCCCTCACTCTCTTTCTCTCTCTCACACAAGTACAAAACTTTCCCGTCAGCTATTAATTATCAGCAACTCTGACCAGATCTGTTTTTGTGAGGCAGTTATGGTTCCTGATTTGTTCCTGTCACTCGTCTTCCTTCCGTTTTCAAAGCAACAGCCCCCAGCCCCTCGCTGTAGTGTACTGACGTTACATACCATGTTCTGGTGCTGGGTGTAGGATGTTTGAAGAGAGAGAGAGAGCAGGGAATGGGGAAAGGAGGATGGAGGTACCCTGTTTGCTCTATGGTGTCTTCAAGCAGCGAAAGCAGAGCTGCAAATTGATGCCTGCACTTGCAACTGCCTTTTTACTGCGGGCGCACTTCTTTCTCCCTCCTGCTCCTCTCTGCCCCATTCCCCCCCTCCCCACCTTTCCGGTCCTTTCCTCGGACTCTTCTCCACACACCCACACGCACACGCACGCACGTACACGCATGAAACGCACGCACAGAAATCGCTTTTGCAGGTGGACTGCATTAGATTTCAGTATATCGACAAACGTGGGACGGTGCGGCAGGCCAAGAACGTGGAGGCAGCGCGATATGGAAACGGCGCCATGTCTTTTACACCAGTGCCCCCGCTGCAAAGCTCTGCCACCAAACGGCCCTGACGATATCAAAACGTTATTTTGCTTCACTGGCAACCAGATTCTAGGACCTGTCTGTCATTTCATATCAACAGCACGCGTGCGAATGCCAGTTGTCTGAGAAACGCCAGGATCAGCCAGATCTGACGTCATCTTTCTCAGGTAAGTTTGTCTGTTTTGGGGTTTTTTTTTGGATCTAAGGTACGGAGGTCTTCGTACCGCAGCTTTCACAAATTTTGAATAAACAAGATTTTAAGGTGGCGGGGAGGAGGGGTGAGCGATCCTTTATCTGAAAACAATAACAGAATCGTTCACAATTCATCTGCTAGAGTCTCACAAAAGAAAGTAGATTTGCCCTTTCAATTTTCTATATTTTTTAATATATTCTTTATGTCTCCATATCTTACCGCCTAAGTCTTCGGGTACTGAGATGGGGGAATCCCGGGTTTTCTTTTATCTTCTTCAGTCTTCTTTCAGTTGCTGTCTTTAAGCAGTGCTTACTGTTCTCCTTTGTAATTTAAAAGTATTACATCATGATATTATATTAATATGAGGAGGAGATCGACGAAGAAGTAGAGGCTGGAAATAAGTGTCTGTGTGTCTGTCTCCTTCGGGTTACCGATTTTCTAAATTTTTTAATATATTCTTTATGTCTCCATATCTTACCGCCTAAATCTTCGGGTACTGAGATGGGGGAACCCCCACAAACCCCTCCGTCTAGTGTCTGAAGTGCAAGCTATACCAGCAGCCTGTTCCAAACACTTACTCACCTACTCAGAGACGGACCTTATCAAAATTTGACCCTGTGGCCTGCCCTTTCTGGTCTGGGACCGACATTGTGTCAAAGTGTAGACCTTGCCCCGCGATCCGCGTGGTTTTACGACCTGCTAGCCAGCACTGACGTCTCTTCAAGTGGTTCTCCTTCCCCGTTTTCACGCCTGCCGCCAGAGGTCGCTCCCGGCAAGGAACCTTCCGTGGCGGCCTGCTCAGGTAGCGGATGATCTACCTTTCATTGTACTCTAGGGTAAAAAGGGACCTAGTCGTGCGCTTTCTGAACTTATGGCGAAGGTCAAGGGGTCAGCTGGCAGCCTCTGACCCGTAGCGAGATATCGATTCACGAGGAGTGAAGAGAGCCAGCGGGGTACGAAAGAAGACAGCGGCGGCCAAGACGTTGATGAAAAACCTCGTCACGCTAACAGGCTGTGAGGGGAAATGGACTGATCAAGGGGGTGGGGGGGGGGAAATTCACTTTAGATATCGTAGAGCTCACGTAATTTGTACACATACGTAGTAGGGTGGGTATTGCTGGTGGGTAGATAAACAAATATAGAGGTAGGCAGCCAGACTGACAGACAGACCTATAGGCAGGCAAAGAGACACACAGACAGAGAAAGAAACGAAGGCAAGGAAGCAGTTAGGCAAGCAGACAGACAGACTGACGATCACAACGACGACGACGACGACGACGACGACGACGATGATGATGATGATGACGACGACGACGACGACGATGATGATGATGATTGTTTGGCTGTTCAAACATTGCTAATAGAAAATGTCAAGAGTGAAACCGTCTGTGCCACTTTGCTCGGAACAAACATTACACACAGCTGCTGATCACAGTGGGACATTGATACAATGATGTGGTCACCGCCGTTTCAATTCTGATTTTTTTTTTTTGCCTCTGTGAATGCTCTTGTCACCAAAGGCTTTGGGAACTAATGAAGTAATTTCCTCAGCAATCAATGTCCGTGAAGATACAAAAATCATAATTCATACGCGGTCAATGCCGGTATCCCCACAGGAAAATACCCGCCGTCCCATTATCATATTTTCCCTCTTTTGTGCGGTTAGAAGTCTAATCATCGTCAGCAACAGTTTCCAATGCAAATGTCTTAAATGAATCACCGTTCGCCACGGCTAAGTGTCGTGCGTAGCAAAACCCTTCTAAACCACATGCGCAAGGGCAGAACGGGGCTGTTCATTATAGAATTGTGGGTAAAATGACAGACTATCCAGCAATTTACATCCTTCTCTCGCTCTCTTTCTGTGTGTATGTGTAGGTGTGTGCGTGCGCGCGTGGGTGTTGACAGAAGCAGAATGAGGAGAAACAATGACTAGAGGAAAAAGAGGAAGTGACGAAATACGAGACTCGGCCACTATTGGCACAGTGTGTAAAATCTGATTGGCGAACAGGAACGGATGAATGATTAGAATAATAATGTGTCAACACTGCGGCTGGCGTGGGTTTGGGAGCATGCTGATGCAGAAATTATGTAATTGGATCTCAATTTGTAGAAGGCCGGAACCTTGCGGGCTTTTGGCGCCCGTCACGGCGCTACCCGGTTCCTGGCTGACGCTAAGAGGCCAGTCACAACGCCACAGCGGAGCCGTGGAAGTGTTGGACAATGGGCTTGTTTTGCGGTTTTGTCTACAGAGCCGCCTAGTTCCCCTCCCCCTCCCCTTCAGACACCTCCCCTCCCCCGCCTACCGTTCCCTTCTTTTCCTTGGTCTTCATCCTGAAATGCTCCACCGATCCATTCATCCCTTTTTTGTTCGTTTTCAAGGTGATCAGATTTCTAACCAAAAATTAAACTAATTGCTTTTGAATACGATATCGACGATTTCGTTCAAGATATAATTTTAAACTGTTATTTGTCAAATGCAGAGAAGCACTGGTAAAGATTGGGGGGAATAAAGAGGGATTGAGACGAATTTATCCAAATGTTAAAATTGTGAGTACACCTTTTAGGCAGTTTTGGGGGTGCCGTAACGGCCCGCTTTTTCAACGCAGACACTTTTAGGGGATTAGCAGAAAACAATGTTACTGCGGTCCTTGAACGGAGTTGTGGACTGACATTTTAATTGTGCTTAACAAATTGCATG
Organism: Lanistes nyassanus; assembly: GCA_004794575.1. Lineage (NCBI taxonomy): Eukaryota > Metazoa > Mollusca > Gastropoda > Architaenioglossa > Ampullariidae > Lanistes > Lanistes nyassanus. Next base: position 153,553 of record SMGT01011173.1, read on the forward strand.
TCTGGACGTGCATTCAAGAAAGCTGAAGAGACACGACCAAAAGAGTGACCAGCAGTTCATGATTATATTTAGTGTAATAATTATTTTTATGATTACATTCAGTGTAAGTGGTCAGTTTTAAAGGATAATGAGTGAGCCACTTTCCCAAAGTTTTAAGTGAAAGTAGGTCAAACTTTGTAAGCACACAAACGTTTCTTAATGATTTACACTGCAGACAACATCTCTTTCTGTTTTCTCTCTCATCTCCCCTCCCTCATTTTTTTCTTCCTCGTCAATTTTTTTTTCTTTTTCTTCCCTCCGTTCTTCTATTTTTCGTTTCTCCCGTCTCTCCTTCCATTCCCCCTTCTTGAAACCTCATTCATCAGACAGGTCTTCCAAAAACCGAAGAGCTGAATTTCATGCGACATAAATTTCCTGTCTTGTCTTTTCCCCGCCATTTGCAATTTACCTAGGAAGACAAGGGCTGACAAAATTTAATCTCGCAGCACTCTCGCCTGACTGGTTAACATCCCTGTTCTTCAACTCCCCCCGGCGCTATCTGCGCCATAAATCAGCCTCCAAGTCACGAGGGAGCATGTACCTTTAATGTGTGTTTTGGCATATAGTCTACGCTCTTGGCCCAGGTGAAAGAGTTCACCGCTGTCTTACCCTCCACCCTCTTTCATCACCAGACGCCGAGCCAGTCAGTGACGTAAAAGCGAGCTCTTTTGCGTGGAGGAAACTAGAGGAGCACCCCTGCTTGAGAGGGATCAGTGCTCAACGATTAAGCGCGTGAACTGCGAGACTTCGCCAACTCTGCTCAGCTGCAAGTCTGTGAACATGCTCTTTTCCTGCGTTCTGGACAAATCACACGCTTCGTTCTTTACAAGAATCGATGCACATACGTCAGGCAAGCCAGACACACGAACAAATGATCGCGAACGAAAACAACTCATAGGATGAATTCTCGAAGGTCTGACGTAATAAAAATTAACTCTCTGCTTTATTTGCGTTTTATTTTGTTTTGTTTTGTTCTACGTTGTTCAAAAGCCCCAAAACTAAAAGTTAAACTGACTCCCACTTGGGTTGAATCCAGAGGGGTATAGTAAGGGCTCAAGTGCCCCTTCGCACGAAAGAGAGTTGGGAGCTTCCCTGGGGGAGCCAAGGAAGGCGAGACCTCCGGACTTTATACGGAAGTCCAAAATAAGTCCATGCGGAAACACAAGAACACACAGTAAGGCAGACATGTTTACAAAGGTATACTGTGTACTGTGACTTTTCCATAAAGAAAATCCTTTATCCATGATGGGAAAAATTAGTCTTGCCTATCATTAAACAGAATTTCATTACATGCTTGTGAAGTCTACGTCGAAGTACAAACTATTTTCTTCGCAAGTTCATTGCAAAAATAAAATACAATGCTTAGTTCTGTCATTTACTCACAGCCTGTATCAAGATTTTCGTGAATAGCTCACTGGGGCAGTTTTGGTTATCTTGTGTATGGCTTTCCCGAAATGAGCCCACGAAGTTACCTTCAATTAGCCTCTGATCGAACTGACATTAAAGCCTCAGCTACACCGAAGAGCAGCCTTTGTATTATAATTTTTGCTTATTGAAATTTCTATATACTATACCGTAAAGGTACAGCATAGCCGTGAAAGCCAAAACATGCTGTAATCCTTCTAAAACACTAAATACACTTGTTTGTCACAGCTACGAGTAAACTTCCCAGCTTTAACTAGCCTTTCAACTCATTATATAACTGTTAGTGTAACTGTGTGTACTGTAGTAAAATGTCCTTGAAATAAATGTGTGTACTGTGGTAAAATGCGCTCGAAATAACTGTGTATCCTGTGCTAGCCGCATTTGCAGAACGAGACAACAGCCAGTTTTGCGACAGTCGTGAATTATATTCCTTGTCGTGACGTCAACAACGGCTGCGAGATTTTCCGAGAAACCATGTAG
>SMGT01011173.1:155560-171674 GCA_004794575.1 Lanistes nyassanus
TAATAATAATAATAAAAACAGCAACAACAATTTCTTGCATTTTTAGATTATGCTAGCTTGTTATCTTGAAGTTATGAATACTTTTGCCACAATGCTTGTAAGTGCAGCGTATTTGGTAAAGCAGAGCAGTAGACAGCTATTATGTGTACCCAGTATTACACGCCACAGTAACTTTAACGGTCTTCTTGACTAAAATCCTGTCCTAAATACTAAAGAATTGTTCCTTCTGCAGTTAACTTTAAGTGGCGCTTTTCCTCAAAGAAGTGAACCATTAGTTTTTGATTTGCAACTGACGCAAATTGTCAACAAAACAGTGTTGACGCTTCATGCCGATAAACATGAATTGTGGCTATGAAGATCAAAGGTGAGCTTTTCAAGACCTATGACATGTAACGCCGTGACCTATCGTGGGATTTGTACAAAAATCAGCTATTTAGCTTTATCTACAATGTATTATGATTGAAACTTAAATTTAATCGAAAGACGATCTCATCTATTATCCTTCTGCTGTTGACTCGATTTTTTTAGTTTGAGCTTTTTCCTTTTTCCTCTCCCACTTTTTGAGACTTCTTTTCATAAGTTAACAATACAATACAATCCAGAGTTGAGGCAGATTATCAGCAAAAACAGTTCTTACGTAATCCTGCTGGAACCCGTAGCAGAGGAGACGTCGCTCTGACAGGTCAAGGGTGAGTTTATCTGATAATCAGGGCGCCCTAAGACGCGAACGGCAGGTCGTAAAACGATTGTCGGGGTGGTACATCGGCCAGCGAGCTGGCGTCCTTACCCCATAGGGCGCTTTGTTCGCACCCCAGTGGAGTCACAAGGCGTGGGGTGACGCACGTCAACAGAGTAGTTGGTGCGTGACACATCACGCACAAGTCATCCAGACGTTTATCGAACCGGTAAAAATGAATCAAAACGAAGCTGCTCCTGATACACAAATTCCCGATGCCTCATGCTGCACTAAAAAATACACAGTTGTGTTTTTTTCACATAAAAGATTAATATGACATGTTCGGAACGTGTACGTGTCATTTTTTAAATTTTTTTTACCAGAACAAGGGATCTCTTTCGTCTTGTGGAGGGATATCTGGTCCAGGTTGACATACGACTGTATCGTCAGGGTGTCTCGCCAGGGCCAGACAATCACACTCTTTGTGCATGTATGTGCCTATGCGTGCGCATTTGGGTGGGTGCATGTGTGTCTCTGTTTTGTGTATGTTAGCACACGCATGTCTGTGTGAACGTGTGTGCACTGTTTCGACGACCTAACATCCATTACAAGTCTCCTGTCATCTAGAAATTCACGAGATGATCTTTTGCCTTCACAGTCACATGCAACCCCAAGATGAAATATTTCAGGATTTTCTTTCGATTTTTTGCTCTCGCCGTCTCGGCTACTCCCTCTTACACGCTCATATGAACTAAGTCTCCTTTCCTCAATCCCTCTGACAACGAGACAGACAGAAAAAGAAAAGAAAACAAATCAAAAGTGTTTTCGTCTTTCAGACGATATCACGAGAATAATCTGCACTTTAGATCCCCTTATCTGTTGCTTCTCTGGAGGGAGACGGTGTATTCATGAAAAGGTCAGCGCCGTTCATAAGATGGCAAATAAATTGCATACCCGGGGCACATTTTTCCCCGTCAGGGTCCTTGCACTTAGCAGATACTAGATCTTATGGCGCGTAGATTTTTCTTTCTTTCCAGTCTTAGAGTAGCGAACTGTGGACACGTGAACAGTGGATGGAAACATTTCTACTGCATCCTAGTCGTGATCTAATATGATATTTCTGTTACCTGCACAGGTCCGACACGTATGCAGAATTTCAGAAAATCTGTTCTCCCTTCTACGTTTTCACCCTTCGTACTTCACTTATTTGTTGCGAATATAGAAATGGGAAGAAAACAGGGTGGGTGGGTGTTTGGTGCCGTCCTGTCGCAGACTAGGTGCATATCAGGACGAGGTTTCTTAGACATGACAAGTGAACGTGGTGCCACATGTAGGACTGCTGTCGCGTCACAGACTTCAGTTCCACACAGTCACAGTCTACTGACACCGGGCGACCAGTCCTTGGACCACAGTGCCAGACGTCTGGCAGGGTAGACTCGGTGTCACGCCCTCACTCGCCCTCCTGGCGAACAAGGGGTGGGCGCGTCTGGATTTCACTCGATTTCACACAACATGATAAACACGAGACAAGAAATTGGTGAGTTTTCTAAAAAGGATCCCGTGTCGTTTTATTCACAGGACCGGCGTTTGCGGGTGGCAAGTGGGGCGACAGCACCAGGCCCTGCTCTTGAGGGGGCCCCTCGCTTCAGGCCTAAGGTTGTCTTTATGAGTCTGTCAAAACGCTTATGAATAATGAAAAAAAAACTTAATTCGTGCGCCAAGTCTCGAAAGTTGATCTCATCTAGACAGAATCGGTGTTTGCGGTACCGTACCAATCAATATACCAAAGCTCTGGCCCCACGCGGTCATGGTCGGCACTAGGGCCCGCGTACTCCTAACGCCGCCTCTGTTTATTCACCTAGTCTACTTGGCACTCTCTAACTCATTCTCACACACACCGACCCCACCTATTCTTACTCTCAGATATTCAGGGAAACCACATTCATCACACCATGTGCATTACTACTCTATTGCTATATCTATGACTGCTTCCCTTTGCACAATTAACTACGATACTTCAAATTTCCTCACTTAATCCTTCTGACAGTCACTAGTTACTAAAACAGTTTTTCGTCACTTGTAAGTCCACCACGGTTAACAACGTTTCTTCATCATCAAGTCTTGATACCATGGGTTGATTAGAAAGTTCTTTCACCGATGTTCATCATTCTTGGGTGATGTATTACGTTCTCATAATGTCTTTAGTGATATCTTCACATCTGTACTACAGTCACATTAATGCATCAGTTAGCTTAGTACTATAACGCCTTACTTTCGCAGTTGTCAATCACACCATAGATTCAGTTAACAGCGACCAGTCTAACACGTGGAACAGGCTCCCGTTGCACACTCGAAACTGGGCGAGTAACCGCTGCTCACGTCGCCGCAGCTGTACATCAATCGCTACTGCGTCAACGCCGTCAGTGTAGTAGACGCAGACATCATCAGGTACTCAGCTACACTTCTAGGTTCTGTCGCTCCAACTCGGGGCTTGATGGTACATAGAACCGAATCCCTGTACACACATTAGTGCTATAGCTTCAATTTGTACATACAAGTAACCGCAACAAATTACCGAACCCCCAAAATTTCGTTCCATAACTTCCGTCTATGCGAAAGGGAATAACGCGGCCTCTGCTCCCGCGGTTACGATGCACAGACGAGGATTCACGCGGGCGGACAGACGTGTAACATCCCTTCCTCGGCTCCCGTAGGGTAACTGGCGAACTCGTCGCTGCCGCTCTGTCGTCTCTTAGTCGTCTTCCACCTGAGCAACAGCCTTCCCGTCGTTTGTCAGAAACCTCTTACTTTAAAACTGACCAGCGCGGTGAATGCGTGCTTGCGTGTTAGTGCTCGTACGGGAAAATTTACACACCCTGTCACTCAAACACCAGACCGTCGGTCTGTTTCCACCCTTTGATGATACACAAAAGAATCAAATTATATGAACGAAGAAAATACTCCCCGATACACAACTATAATAGTCTAATGTAATCTAATAACAGTCAGAAATATAAACCCATAAGCACACTCACGAGCGGTTAAGCATAGATAGAAGGTATCGAGAGGAGAGGAGAGGGACGGAAAGAAATATTGAAAGAGGAGATCGTGTTCGAGAACCAACAGAAAAAAGCCACTGCTTATGGCATTAAATATTTATACAGAGGCGTTTGCACACGACTGATTCTGATTTTGTTTCTGAAGCTGTGCAGTCTGCTCGATCCAGCAATCCGTCCTAAACACGCCCATGCCTCGGTCGAGGCCGCCTGAGAAAGAGTGAGAACGACAAAGGAATAGCGCACAGGAGGAGCAGAGACGACGAAAATAATGGCTACGAAGATGATTCAAGTCAAAGAAAACTTGACCTAGCGTGCAAGAAGATTGCTTGACTGCACACGACATTCATTTTGCGACCCTGAGCGCTTCGCTGCACACGGCATTCTTTTGACTGTGACTGCCTGGTTGCACACGGCACCTCTTGAACGCGACTGCTCGGCTGCACACGACACATCTTTTACCTGACTGCTTCGTTGCACACGACACCTTTCGAACGCAGCTGCTTGACTGCTTACGACACTCTGCAATCGGACTGCTTCGCTGCGCAAGGTGTTTGTTCAAAGAGAGAGAGAGAGAGAGAAAATCGAGGGGTCGCTTTGACACAAGTGTTCCACTCCACTCAATATACTTTAATGCGATTGGTTTATCCTTCAGCGGCAAATTAAGCCTGTTCGTGTCACCTCCTACATCTAATCCCCAAGTCGTAAGGTGGCTTCTCAACTAGACTAGGTACTAAAAATGTTGGCCTAAACAGGTAATCGGAAGCAATGCGCAGGCTGACATATCCTCAAGTCTTCTTTCCCACGGCAGAAAGACTCGGCGACAGGGGTCAAAGGTAACAAGATTGGAAACGAGTTTGCCTTTGCAAGGCTTATTGAAAGATAATATCTAAATCTCATTCGTAATTTTACATGCGCACTTGCGAGTGAATGAATGCGCGTCGGTGTGAATGTGGGGTGAAAAAGTAAAGGCGAAAAGAAATGAAAAGAAAAGAAAACAGAGAGGCGAAAAACGAGCAGAAAAGAACAAGAAAAGAAAGGATTTTCAAGTTTTTGTCCTGCGTATTGTACAAGTTCGGGACTAGCGTGAATGTTAATGGCCTATTAAAGATCACACTTAACTGTTCCTTCTTTTGACAAACGTATCTCGTGAGATTATCCCTCTGCCAGCACAACCGGGGCAGGGACAGACCTCCTTTTTGTTCGGCGTAACTCAGGCATACGGAGCTGTGCAGTTTTACGCGGAGACCCATCACGCAACAGGGCCAGGAGTCGCAGGGGCTTGAGGTTTTATGCCGCCCAGGGTTGTTGACAGGAAGGGCGTGCAACGAGTGACGCCATATTTGGCCTCCATATTCCAGTAGCAGGTTATATATGACTAGATGTCAACGCATGCGGATTAAATATGGGCAACTTTTTTTCGTTTTGAGTGATATGCAAGTTAATTGTATCCTTTCTGGCGTGACAGATTGCGCTGCGGCATTGTCACACTCTTTCTGGACGCATTGAGGACACCATCAGCTAGACTGCTCGGCAAGGTTGGTAAGGCTGGCCTCACATTGTTCGACAAGTCGAAGGACAAGAGTTGCATAATTACAAAGTCCGACTTTCGCAACAAAGATTTTATCTAATAACGGTGCAGGCTGACAAATTAACCTCTGATAAAAGGCAGAGTTCAAGAAGTAACGTCAAAGTGAATTTCAGCCCAGGTAAGTATCGTTCAATCTTTATTTTTGTGTGCACGACACAGCCATGCGCGAATGCAAACACACACATATTTTTATCATAGAACTGCGGGTAAGTTTGTTTTTTTTAAAAGAAAAGTTAAAGCCAAGCAGGTGCGAACAGATTCGTTGGATCGTGTGAAGCCGCCCTTACATATGAGTGGAAAATGTCTGTAAGAAGTCCTTGAATCGTTACGCGAATGATTTCTTCAAGGACTGTCGGTTCTGCAGTCATAATTAACAGTGGCGAGTTTGCTGGACGCTAGGAAAGTTAGGCAGTGACGACAAGCTGCTATGGTCGACCGTAGCAGATGTGATGTCACTACCTATCTTTAGTAGCCTTCCGTCTAGAAACTCGACCCACATCTTAGGCTGACCAAGAGCGATTCCCCCCCTCCCCCCGAACTATGTACTTCATCCCAGCCTCAAACGCTGCGTCTTCTCTTCAACTCTTGTCTGTCAGCAGGTAGAGGGCGATATCAGATCTACCAAGTGGGAAACCACGCATGATGTGCGCACGTGCGTGAGTGTTGTCTGGAAAATACAGCTGTTCGCGTGCGCGTCTCTTTTCAGAGGTTCTACTCATATCACATACTCCAGCCAGAAGAGGCGCACAAACGAAAGCAGATGCGCACGTGGTGAGGGAAGGTCTAGGGGCTGGAGAACTGCTGGAGACGTGCAGCGAGGTGCAGCTCACGCGTTTGTCTGGTGGAGATTAAAACAGGGTTACCTCTCTTGTGCTCGAGGCTGGTCGGATGACAATAGACCGCACGTTATAGTAACACGTGCGCTTTGGATCGGAAAGGAAGGAAAAATAAACTGTTTTGGGCTTGTGTCTTTCGAATTGTTGCGTGCATGCTTCTCTCTTTGCAGACGCGGGGTTGTAGATGTCTGTAGGCTTGTGGATGCTCGATTTTGCGGAGCATCTGCAGAGCTACATCCGAATGCACCTGACACTGTATAAAACATAATCTCGGCAACAAGGAATTGTAAAGAAAGAAAGAAAAGCTTCGTGTTTTGGGTGGCAGTAAGGCAAGAATATGAGAGGAGGGATACGAGATAGTAGGAAATTTTAGACAAATTAGACGCTGGAACAATTTCTGTGTTCTCCTTTGTTTTGTCTTTTCCACTTAGTTGCATCGCCACTCTTGTCACTACAATGAAGCCTGCTGTTCTTCAGGCTGCAAATGCTGTCGTATGGGGTATGCGCCATGCCACCTTGGTGGATTCCTGGAACACTCGACTGAGTGAGATGGAGGTCGGGGGGGGGGGGGGGCAACGAGGGGAAGAAAAGAAGTAAACAGACATCCATGTGGAAGGAAATAAGAGACAAAGACAACAGAATTCTGGGACAAGGATATAAGCTAAAAGAAATGAAGCAGACAGAAAGGAGAACAAAACCAAAAATCGTTAACAGACTATTCCAGAGGAGAAGAACAATGAGAGAAATACTCGTACAGAGCATGAGTAAATGAGAAAGTAATCGAAGAACGTCGTGGTCAGGTCTCGGGAGCGGCTCGAACTCGACGGAACACAAAAGACAAAGGCAACGAGAACCGCGGCAGAAGGTGGCAGTCATAAAGACTTGCAAGCGAAGAGGAGCGAACGGGCAAGACGACTAGAGGCCGCCAGGCCATTAAAAATACATAGAAATGTTAACGCCAGCGAAACGTTTCGCGTCTTGCGCTGGGCTACAACTTCTGTCCCCTCACCCCCGGCCTTACCCTAGCCCCACCCTGCTCCTCTTTGGTCGAAGTCCCTTTTTATCAGCAGCGGTCATCGCTGTCAGAGGGACAATGCCATCTGAAAGTGTCCTTTAACGACGTCACGGATGGTCAGCGAAACCGTGGACATGGAAGGATGCGGCGGCCATAGATTAACGCTTTCGGGAGAAAGTGGTCTCGGACCGCCCCCCCCCCCCCATCCCTGTCCCCCGGCCGGCTGGACAGAAGGGAAGAGGACAAAAGAACACCAGTGACATAAATCACCCACCGGGAGAAGATCGTGTTCTGACGGGCGCCAGCGTTTGTCTGTCAGCAGGACCGACTCTGGGTGAAGTAAGAGAGGCCGTTTTCTTTGAACAAGATCGCCGTATTGAGTGCTCTGCAGTATCGGCAAAGTCAAAGGGGAAAAGTGAAGAAGTGTAATGATCCGACCGTGACCAAAACAAAACAACGTAAAGGTGAAGACGGTCCTCCTTCGCTGTTGTTGTCGTTCCTTTTCTTCTTTTATTGCCTGTTTTTGTCGTTTGTACACCACCACCACCACCACCACCACCAAAAAAAGAAGCAGTTCTTCTCTTTCTTTTGTCTTCTAAAATTTCTTTTTCAGACCAGGACTGACAGATTCACAAGAGAGCTGTCATGCAATCAGTGACTGGCAACAAAGTGTGCACGCATTTGCTTCCCCTTCTAAGAAGGCTAAAACAAAGGGGAAAGGGCAGGATATAAGCAGGATATGAGCAGGATATAAGCAAAAATATAAGCAGGATATAAGCGGGATATAAGCAGGATATAAGCGGGGAGCAGAAGCATAGCTTCTTTTTATTGAAAAAAAATCGCCCACCCCTACCCCCACCGAGGTCCCTTCAGGTCAGACGAAGGGATGAGGCGATGGATGTCGTGGAACTTTCAGCCACCACCTGCTCTAAAGGAAGAGTAATCGGATTAATTATTTTAACGCGAGCTCATTTCAAGAGGGTTGGAGAAAAACAGTGGCTTTCTTCGTATAGCAGACAATGTGGTTACAAGTCCTGATTACAAGAAACACAGTCACGTTCGCCAGACCGGACAAGCAAATGGATGGGCAGACGGACGGACAGAGAGACCGAGGCATATTTCTGTAATCGTGGAATTTGATCTATCCTATTCCTATATGTCCTTATGATGATGTCAAGGACATCTGTGTGTGCGCGAGCGCGCATGCATGGGTGGTGAATAAGAATAGCCTCTTTCTTAGGAACCAGTGGGGAATGGTGGACTGAATGTTTTTCAAACTAAATCCTCAACCATTCTGCACAGTGGAGGGGGACTGCTAGTGTCATGCGTATTTCTGGCTGGAGCCACTTGGCAAAGCGCTATCGCCAGCAAACCACTTGTTTCAATACCCCTCCCCTACCTCGCCGTCACCCAGAAGGCGGTTGTTCCACGCGAGACCCTCAGTAACACGGCTTCACACCTTCCTCCAGCAGACGCAACTAGAGCTCGCGCAAGTGCAGCAAAGTAACCTGCTCTTTCAAAGCCCTCGCTGCGACTCTACCTGAACAGGGGCGTCATAACTCAGCCTTTGCCATCGGGCGGCCTTACAAAGACGCCAGTACACCTGGCCGCCAGACAAACGCAAAGTGGCGCTGCGGATAAAAATCTTGCCAGAGCTCTCTTCGCCTTGCCGCGGACCCACCGGCTTTCCTTTATGTCGCCAGTGATACTCCTTGCGCCATTCTTTCCAAAGGTCAGCCAAGCTGGGGTTCGGGTCTATGGGTGGCATTGTGAGAGAATTTTTATGAGATCCTCCCTGTCTGCCCGGTTGTCAGAAAGGCACTTGAGTCGATCACCATAAACATCATTAGCTTCCACAAATCGGACGAAATAATCGCCCCTCGAGTGCTTTGTGGCCTTTCGCTGGGGCGAGATAAAGATTGCGCTCCTAGCAGACTGCGTTTGGACGGAGTGGCGGGACAATCTGCTCTAGCGGTCGAGACTTCAGACTTACTCCCTCCCTGTAAGACTTACACCCCCACCCCCTTCACAGACACACACGCACGTACACACACAAGCGCGCGCGCGCTCTTCCCCCGTCTCTCTTCTGTCTGGGGACACAAGAACTTTCACTACACGTATCTAGGAAACGGCGTCAGAAGATAGGACACCAGGAGAATTAAATCTGCATGCGATCGAAATGTTGCAGCGCCGAAAGAAAAGGCAAGGTCGACAAGGCACACAGGCGCATGTATCTCGAGAACAGTATCACAAGATAGGACAAGAGAAAATGAATGCATGTCAGTCATTTGCTGCGTGCGTCTGAAGCTCAAACAGTACAAACAGGAAGAGTGTTGTGGTCATGACACCTTTTGGCACGCCTGTCTGGAAAAGATTCAAGCTATATCACAAGGTAAAGGACACTGTGGGGAAAACCAATTTGCATTTATGATTCAAATGTTATCCAAATAAAATTGTAGGACACACAAAAGTCGGAGGCGCGCGTGTATCAAAGAAGCAATAGCTGCATTTGACTGACGTCATACCACAGGAACTACATTATTGCGTTACAATAATACTGACGTCAATGTAAGGAAACGTCTTCTAGGCTTCTGTGACCTAAAAACGTAAACAGTCCAAAAATTAAAATCCCACAAGACATCAGACGCGAGAGGTCACGTAACATTGTCACTTGACATGAAGTTTCATTTGAGTCTCAGTTTTTCGAAAATCTTCCAACTTATGATTTTGAAAGATTTCTGTTGCAGCGCAGCGAGTGTAAATACACAACATTGAGTTAACAGGTGGCAAGAGCTAGGTACCTGACATTGTCTTCACAGCCCCAGACGATACTCGTGTTTACATCTACAACAGTGCATAAAGAAGGGCTAGCGATAATTTGTATGTCCCTGGCAATTAAGTAGCTGTGGGGTACAGAGTCAGGCATGGCACTTGTAAGTGCTACTTGAAGTAGACTTGTTATTACTGGGAGACGATAGTGGTTAATTAGGAATAGCAATAGCACAGCGTATTATACAACAGCTGCATATGCATTCCAGACAAACTGTCGGAATTCCCTGTCTGTCCGTCTGTCCGTCGAAAACCCATGAACTTGTCTCGCTAACCGTCACACGACCCTCGGCGTTCTGTTACGTTCCATGGTCCTATATGCTCCATTCGCATACAGTTTAGGACCTTTCTTACCCTGACTACTGTGCGTCCTCGTTCCCCTAACTTTTGGCAATCTAGTAGCTGCCCTGCCAGACGCCTGGCACTATAGAGAACAGTACTAGGACTGGTTGGCCCGGCGTCAGTATGTGAATGGGTGGGACTGAGGCCCGTGTTGCGACAGCAGTCCCACGTGTGGCAGCACGTAAACTTTGTTTAAACAACACCGTCCTGATATGCACACAATTTGCGGCTGGACGTTAAGCAACAAATACCCCCCCCCCAACACACACACACACACACACACTAACTTCTGTGTGTGTGGTTTGCCGAACCGCAAACAGGCAGCCAAATTCGACTAGGACTCGCTTTAGTCCCGTTGAAGAAGGTAGTTCAACATTTTGCGATTTATTCTTCATATGCGCATGTTTTGATTGCCCCTGGCAAAGATAAACTTCTCCTGTCACTCAGCTGCTTGATCATATAATCAGGATAATTATTTTGAGTTTAAAGGTAGGGGCCGTTTAAATGCGCACCCCTAACTTTCGCGTTAACCGACTATTCCAAGATCATAATTACCTCACGCGTAAATCGCGAGATAACTGGCAACCAGTCGGACGGTAATGACACCACGCTCAAACGACAGCGAACGCAAAGCGAAGAGAAGTGGGAACGCCAGCACGAGAGTGCCAGAGATCGAGAGGAAAGGAGGTGGAGGGAAGCAAGAACAAGAAAAAGAAGATGGGGCAGGAGGATAGACAGATTCCGTTTTTAACAAGAAAGGTCGTGCCTCCGACAAAGGTGGGTGCAGAAATAATGCGACCTTTGACCCCCAACAGCGTGTTCCTCCCCTTTCAAGACCATCAAGCAGCTCCATGGGGAGCCCAAATTTTGTAAATAAACATATGCTACAAATCCACTTCCAAGGGTATACCCTTCTCCGTCAGAAAAAAAATCAGTACGAAAATAACTCTCTTCTGTTCCCCCTCCCATTCATCTTTTATCTGCCTACTCTCCAGCCTCTTCAGTACGTTCAGGACCGCCTGAAGCTTTTGTGTGGGCCCCGACACCTACCGACAAGCCGTGTCAACATCGGGCCAAGAAGATCTGACCCTAGCCCACCCAGCGGCATTAAAATCTCCGCCGACCCTTTTGAGCCTTGAAAGAAAGATGAAGAATAAAAAGCAGTGCAGGCTTAGAGTAGGCGGAGGGAGGCAGAAGTAGGCGGAGGGAGGAGGAAGTAGACGCAGAGAGGCAGAAGAGGTGAAGGGATGTGAAAAATGTTGCCAGTGCGTGGGTGGGTGGCTCCGGGGGAGGGGGAAAATGGAGGGCTGCCGTAGTAGTCTGCAGGTGCCGTCTTCGTCAAGTGAGGGAAGCGACGAAATAATATAGCGATAAAGAGAAGAAGAATTGAGAAAGGTTGGGAAGGAGATGGGCGAGAAGCGAAGATAACCACATTGGTCAGTTCATAGAAGACGTTTCAGGACGGGAATCAAAACATGCCTTTGATCTTAACTCCGCCGCACAAGCCTCCACCCACATCCAAGAACAAGACGAAGACAACGACGATGATAATGTCAGACACGTTAACAACGACGATGACAAAACTAGAAACGTTGCACCCACCCACGCTCAGACAGGTTTGAACTCCAAACACTAGTCATACAGGGTGGCGGGGCTAGTGGAAACAGCCGGTATTCGAGGGATGCACGTGCAGCATACAGCTACTGTGGAGGTCAGCAAAAGGTTGGCGTTGCTCCCGCCTAGTTGAACAGGTCTAAAGAGCAGGAACACGGATAAATATACCGTATAGTTTGTACAAAGTACGGTTGTACAAGGGCCGGAAGTCGTAGGCAAGGACACATCTAAGTGTGCGTCACCAGTTTAATTTTTTTTCCTTTAAAAGTCTTTTTCGTGGCTGTATCTCCAGTCATTAGCCACACAAATCTTTATCTCGACACGCTCTGGACAATCAACACCAAGTGCTTCATGGGGCTACCAGATGAAGATGACTAAAAATACTTCATACCACCTTCGCAAAATGCCGTAGTGATGAAAGTTAAGGAGAATTACGAGGCAGTTTGTATTGTCTGACAGAAACCCAGTAATTTTGCTCTGTCGGCAGCTGCATGCAGACTGGCAGAGAATCGTCTGCCATTTTAATCGTCTACTGCCTAATTAGGCGTGGGTTGCTTTTATAACTTTGTAGATGGGCACAAAGAGTAAGGAATGGACTTCGCAGCTTAATATGAGCTGAATTTAAGCTGCTGTCAATCTTTTATTTTAAATAGAACTCTGGTCTTAAGCCATTACTTCCATCGTAATCAGAAATTACCAGCTGAACTATTCAAAAGCAGTCGATATTTGGCAATTAGGAAACCAGAGCAGGTCTGTTCTGACGTCATGAAGGTGAAAAAAAGGCCACAGCTGCAAGTGCACAGAAACAAGGTCTTAGTTCAGCGGGTTTTACCTTCTCTGTGCTCCTAGATCAAAGCAAGTCTGTGGATCCTAACCCCCATTTGCCCCTTTCGTTGGGATGAAGAACAGATTAATACAGAGTAGTTTCTATTGATGCTTACTCCAAAGAAACCACAGTTTCAGAGAAACCTACGTTTCTTACTTTAATGGTGTAGCTAAGCCACTTTGCGGGCTGTTATGTACTTGCTGGGATTCAGAATCATGACTTGGAATCATTCTCACCCTAAATTTCTCACGTTTGCGTCTATTAAATCATTTCAGTTTGAATAAAACCGGTTTACACGAATTTCTAGTGTGGGTTTGTTTTTGTTTTTTTTTTAGCGTAACGATTGAACCAAAATATCGGCAAAATATCGATGATGATGACTGAGGATTACGCAGAGATTTGGATTCCGAAATTTTAAGAAAGAAAGAAAGAAAGAAAGAAAGAAAGAAAGAAAGAAAGAAAGAAAGAAAGAAAGAAAGAAAGAAAGAAAGAAATCTTTGTCTAATTATAGGCAGGCAGTGTGTCCAGCATTGCTGGACTATGTGTTGGGGGTGCAACGATCACTCGCCCCCTCCCACCCACTTCAGCTGCGGTCCCTGGCAGACGATCGAATTCCCGAAAGAATAAAGACGAGGCGCGGTGGCCGATCAGCGTCCCCTTGAGGGCGTCTCAATAGAATTTTTTCCCCTTCTTCTTGTTGTGGGCTTTCTTGTGTGCACTTTTTTTTTTTTTGTTGGGGGGTGGGGGACACTCGACTGGCCATCTGTTCTGCTAACATTCCTTTTCATTGGGTCTTAACTTTCATGAGTTGGCTGGGCGCCGGCCACTTGGACAGACAAGGAGCAAAGAACTGTGCGCCAAGGACCGAGGTCCGCTGTGAAAGAAACCAGCTTTCAAGTGACAGCATTGCAAGTATCTGCAATCGGAGGAAACGAAAAAATAAAAGTCTAACTCATTTTGAATTAAAGAAGATAGTTTTCCAGTGCATCTTACAAATGTTTACCGTAGTTATTATTGTTGTAATGCTGGTGAGTGGCATATATTATCAATTTACCTAAGTTATTACTGTTGCAATGTTGATGAGTGGCATATAGTATCAATTCCCCGTAGTAATTGTTGTAATGTTGAGTGCCATACATATCAATGCACTCCTTGCGTGGAAATATGCGTGCGTGCGTGCGTGCGTGCGTGCGTGCGTCTGTGCGCGTGCACTTGAATTGTCTCTTTCCTTCTCCTTTTCTGCCCACAGTCTCTCACGTCTCATGGCTTTACTTCTCTTTGTTTCTCTTTTGTCCAGCTTTCCCAAACCCATTTCCTGTCGAATCTAGCCATTCTGTGCTCTCATGGAGCGCTGTACGCCACATGTGCGTGATAACCACAGACTGACGGTCATTGCGCGTGCATGCGCCTGCAGTCGATTCCATGTGACGTGCAGCACGACTGCGCACATGCCTGTCCTTCACTGACAGACGGGGCAATGAAATTGAATATCATTTGTCAGCCATTGGTCACGGTGAAGCATTTCAAGAGCCCGCGCTTTTAACAGATTAACTGTGTCATGGGACGTGGTAGGTGTCAGTATTTGACGTCATTCTCACAGTGATCGTCGCTGCTGTCTGTGTCGTTATTGTCCAGTTCTTCCTCTTCTTTTTTCTTTTACTCAACGTCTGGCTCATGGATGCCACAGTTCGTTAATTGGTTCGTTTTTTCGTTTGTTCGTTCGTTCGTTCTTTCTTTCTTTCTTTCTTTCTTTAGTTAGTTAGTTAGTTAGTTAGTTAGTTAGTTAGTTAGTTAGTTAGTTAGTTAGTTAGTTCCGATGTAGGTAGCTTTTTTTAGACTTCATACTTACTTTTAGCATACATATCGGGTTCCAGCGCGGATGAAACATAGGTCTTGAGCTGTTTCTGTAGAGTTCTGTTTGGGTCTAATGGGCAGCGAGCCGGTCTCCAGTTGGCGGAGCGGAGTAATTCTACTTCTGGTTACAAACCTCACGCCTCCAGATGGTAGAAGACATGGCGTCTGGCCAAGTCCAAGCAGCTGCTCAGCTTTTCGGTGGCGTGGAGTGGATCCAGGGCAAGGGAAGACGGCCAGGAAGCTCTGGGCGAACCTGCGGGCGGCTTGAGGCTAGCTGACTGAGAAGATTTGGAGGAGACTTTCAGGGTGTCAGGTCTGGGGTCATGGAAGGTCGAGGGTCAGCAGACGACCTCGGGTCGGGTCAGGCCCAAGGTCGCGGTGCAAGATCGGCGATTATGTTTTTGTGAATGGCAGGCCAGATCGTAAGACCGTCCGTCACCAGAGGCGCTTATTATTAGCGTTGTCTGTCCAGCACGGCGCATGCGCTTTGCCGCGCTGCTGCTGTTGCTGCTGCGCTGTCGCATCTGCCCGGCTGTGACAGAGAAGGTGAGAATGACGTATAGGGTCAGAGGCTTGGGGACGCATGCTCCAGGAACAGCGGCCTGTACAACTGTTCTCTGTGTTCGTCCGCGCTTTCCACTCCATCTCCTTCAGCACCCCCTCCCCCAACTCATGCCCGTTTCACTCATCGAGCCATTGTCTAGTCCCTCCTGCCACCAAATTTTCCACCCAACGCCATCACTCAGACTACCCATCAACCCACCCACCGCTAGTCCGTTTGGTGGCGCTCTATTTCCGCTAAACTCTTGTTCCATGTGACCACGTGACCACAACGCCGCAGCTGAAATCAGAGGAAAATAACGAAGTCGGACAGACACGAGCCCAGTGGTCAGACGTGGGGGCAAGCTGGGGAAAGGCAGGACGGGTTATGAATGAAGCAAGGTCAGGGTAGACAAATCTCAGGGTGACCCCGCGCATGCTGCTAGCTCCTCGCCCGGCCCTCGGGCCAGCCAGCAGAAAACAGCCCAGGAAGGGTCAAACCCCGTCCAGCTGACTCCCGGATCTATCGCTTGTCCAGCTTGACCCGCAGAACGTGTGGTTTGGCTGGAAGCGCAGTCCTTTGCTCTACTGCGCTCGTCTCTTCCAGCCTGAAGGCGAACGAACACGTGCAAATGGCCGCTCGTGGCCGGAGTCGTGGGCCGTGTCATCTGTCTTCTCGGGACCTGACCGCAATGACCTGCAGCCCGACCCCTAGGGCAAAGACCTCCAGACCCTTGCAGTTCTGGGTTCGGACCTCTGGCTGGCAGGTCCGGGACCTTTGAAATGATTGTCCAGCGCGCAGAGGAGAAAGGGGGTGGGGCTGGCAGATTGGGGTGGGGTTGGGATCAGTCTTCTGGAATCGATCGTCATTTTCCTCACTAGGACCCTTCCCTTGCACTAGGGACGAACACTCGCGTGGCTGGGGGGGGGGGGGG
>SMGT01011173.1:173543-190052 GCA_004794575.1 Lanistes nyassanus
GGGGGGGGGGGGGGGGGGGGGGGGGGGGGTTAGAGCACCATGGCAATCATGCAGATAGATGGATAGAAAGAGTGAGTGAGAGAGGGAGGTGGATAGAAGAGGGAAACATAAAGCGAACTTAAATCAGACATATTTGATGAGGAAAGTAAGAAATCTGTTTAGTAGAACACCCATAGAGAAAAAAGTAATAAAAAAGGGTCTGCCAATCAGTGTGTAAATTACTCAGTCTCGGTCTTGTCATTATAAGTAAACAAAAGGGAGATCACAAGGAGAATTAGAGGCTGACAGGGAATGAAAGAAATGGCAGACAGGAAGGAGGATGGAGAGAGAGGACCCGCTCAGTGTTGGAAACAGGTGAAGTTTCGACTTTAATCAAGTTTTAATTAGACTTTAATCTGTTGATGCACAAAAGCAACGAAAAACTGTAGAACAACAAAACGCAAAGTAATCAATTTAGGGCTTCCTCAATCTAGGTTTGATCACCGCAATAGTAATAAAAAGGAAATTGAGAGAGAGAAAGCAATATCTGACTCTGAAGTGACATCTGTGATGAGATAGGTAAAGAAGTCTTTTGGTGCCAAAAAATCAACAAATCATCGAAGAGCTTCAGGGGATAATAATTCGTGAACGATTTCCTTAATCCGTTTTGTACCCGAGCTAAACATAAAAAAGAGTTCGCTAAAACATACACAGACGCACGCACTCACGCAGAGAGAGCTAGAGAGAAGAAGAGACAGACAGAGGAAGTAAAGATGGCAGAGGTATTTTTTAATCACACTTAGGCTCCGAAGAAATGGCAGCATTCTTTTTCTAGGAACAGACAACCGCGTCGGCAGAGCTCAGCGCTTTTCAACGCTGTCCTGGAAAGCGGCAGAAGGGACGAGCGTACGTTGCTGTCACGTGATACGTGCGGCACGTGCTTCATCATCACTGTCTGCCTGCCGACGCCATCTTGTTTGCGCACGCGCTGAGATGCTGGCTTCATCTGTCGAAGGAAGGGTGATTAATTCCAATAAATACACACTGAGCTTCACACAACCAAGGCCTACGAAGAGAATTTGTTAGCGACTGCAGTACGGTCTGTGTCTGGGCTGTACGACCATTCGGAACTGTCCTGATCGTAAGACCGTCGTAAACCGACCCATGTCATCGGCCTCGCCACTAAGTTTCGCTTGCGATTCTACCGTTTATTAAGTCCGCCTCTGAGCACCTAGTGCCGCACATAGAACGCAACGGGTCCGGGTAGGCGGATGGTGGTGTGTATGGGGTGGGGGCTGGGGGAATCGGTTCTGGTCCGGTGGCCTTTAACAACTCGCTAGGTGCCGGTCACGTGTCCTGATTAAGCCTGCCGAACGGTGACGCGGCATTCACGAATTGCTCACAGACTTTCGCTGTCTCGGTTCTGAAGGCAGGAGACGCTACTGTCCTTCAGGAAAGTCCTGCACGCGCTCCGCCACGTGCCGGCCATTGACGAGGCGGACTGAGATTGGTTTCTGCAGGAGGGCTTCCGTTCCTGTGTGCGGACCTTGCGAACAGTTTGGTTGGTAGCAAAGTCGTCACCTCCAACAGGACTTTGGGTGACGTTGAGGCCCTGCCACTTCACACGAGGAGGCGCAAGAGGAGGGAGGGGGAAATGATGGGGTGGGTAATGGAGGAGCACGAGAAGAGGGGGAGGCACACGGAAGAAGGGATATCTTTGATGAGGTAAGTAAATACGAAGTCCGTTAATACAGAAGATACTACGAAAGCAATAAGGGGGGAAATGGAAATGGGGGGAAAGGGCGCGAGAGGGAGGAAATGGGTGCTCTGGGTGCATGCTTCTGTACAGAGGTGCTCGTTAATCTTTTAACATCTAAATAAATGTGGAATACATTTTCTAACGCTATTTACTTGTGCATGGCGGAGCAACAGTCAGTGGTGCGTGTGTGAAAGTGAGTGAGTGAGTGAGTGAGTGAGTGAGTGAGTGAGTGAGTGAGTGAGTGAGTGAGTGAGTGAGTGAGTGAGTGTGAAGTGAAGTGAGGGGGGTGGGGAAGAAGACTTAGGTTAAGGGAGCCGTATTATCTGATAATCAGCTATTTAGGCAACTGATTGTAGGCCCCTATAAAACTACTCCTTTGAAAACCACATGAGAAAAAAACAGGATTTCTTTAGCTTCAGTCGTCCAGTAATCGCCAAGCTTTTCAAAAACAAGACTCCTCCTCTCTCTCTCCGTTTTCCTTACGATTTTATGGATATGTGTCCTCATATAAGGGAAATACAGGCATGTGTGTACGTCCGTATGTGCGCGCGTGCGTGTAGATTTCACAGGCAATACTTTGGGAGAAATCTGAGGTTTACACCCACCCTCCCGCCCCGGTAAAAAAAAGTCTTTGCGCGTCATTAGCCTTGGAAGACCCAGTTACAATGAGCAGAAATTGCGGCTGACGTTGGAAGACAGCAGGTCGGGAGCTCGTCTCAGGCTTGTTCTGACCTCAGGCGCCCCCGAAATGGGATGGAGAAGACAGACGAAGATTAACTCCCGGAGAGGAGAGTCCCCCAAGGGGACAGCACCGGGCCATATGTAATTCGCGCTGCGCATCCCTGGCGGGCTGGGGGGTGAGCCAGGTCGACCCAGAGGGGCCAAACATTGATACGGCCAATCTAGCATTTCGAACCAATTGCATTAATAAGCAACACCATACCATGATCCCACCGACCCTCTCGTGCGTTGCAGCTATCAGAGCCGAGTGCAGCGGCAAGCGACCATGTTTAGCCCCTGTGCTGCCACCTATCACCTCTATCACGGAAGTGTTAGAGTGGCCTCCTCGCCTACCCGCCCTCCCGCCATCTTGCCAGCCCCCATCGACTGCACGAATGGTGTCTGGCCTTGGCTCGCTCCCAGATCATCAGGGCTAGGGCCACGGGAACTCGTCTCTTTCACGGTGCACGTAAGGTACGCAGGCCAAACGGACATCCAAGTCCATTTAAGAACGGAAGAACGACTATGAACGCTCTTGCTAACACCAGGCTAGGCGATGATAGCTTTCTGTGCATCTGAAATTCGTTCCCTGGGTTAAAGAGAGAGACGAAGCTACTTGAATCGGGAGGAAATGGAACAAGCGGTGTCAGAAAAGAGGGAGAGAGGATTGGTGCGGGTCCATTGGCAGCCAGCGCAACGCCTGTGACCCACTAGGTCACTCGGGGGGGGGGGGGGTTACCATGTCAGGTACCCTGACGCCCAGGGCATGTCCCAAGCCTCTACCCTACTGCCAGAGCCTTCGATTCAAAATATTTCACGTTGGAAAAACTTTAAGACCTCCTTTTCCACCCGTCCAGAAAAGTTTTCTGATGAAAGAAGAGACGAGCACAAGATAGTTTTATGGTATGTTCGTTATAAATTGTATTTCCTGGGACCCCGAGCCGCTCATTGACGGTGATTTGGAAGAAAGGCGGAGAGCGATGTCCGAGGTAAGGTAGAATCTGAAGCCGATCCAACAATGAAAGCTGCATCTCTGCACACATCGGGTCCTTTGTACACACGTGCTGCATTCATAGGAAAGGTGTGTGCCGAAGTCAACATTTGAACCAACGACCCAGGATTTTCACGGATTTTGGTAGGTAACAAAGCCATAACTTTTGCTCTACCGTAAATATTTTGAAGAAGCCAAATAAATATACTAAACCCATTAAGATATCTAAAAGAACACAAAACAAAAACAGCATCAAAGACATCCATCTTACCTATGTACACTGGCGTTGTTGTGCTAGAAAAAAATAACAGATGGCTTTGGAGCAACGTGAAAGCAGCTGTGAAATAATTTGCTTTGAAGCGAGCAGAGGGTGAGAATGTGAAAGCTGAGCTCATCACGTCTTTGATGCTCCCTCACCCTCATCGGGGAAAGGAAATATCCCATTAGCAAACAGCTATAGTTCTGTAAATAATCGTCTGTTTTTATAACTTTCAAACATGCATGAATGAGAATAAAAGAGTGTTTTCTGCTCAATACCATGTGTACGAGATCCTTCTTTCTTTCTTTCTTTCAAGGGTCCCGTGAACCCTTTAAGATATCCGATAACCCGAGCCCAAGTTTTCACTCCCAGTCAGTTAGCTCTGATCTTATAAAGCAACTAGGTATAGAGCCCAGCCCATTTCTCCATCCACTGCACACTTTGGCCCGAGCCTATAACCTTCTGCACACTTTGGCCCGAGCCTATAACCTTCTGCACCCTGCGCCTGGCGTCTGACGCTGCGAGTGTCTGTAGCAGTGAAATGAAGGAGAAGATCGAGTTTCTTGAATCTTGTTAAACGTGCGCTTACATTCTCTAGGGTCTGCATTATATATAAGAACTGGTCCGGAGTTATTTATTTTAATGGTATTTATAGAAGCAAATGCCTTGCTCGGGAGAACGAGCGGTTTGGCTGGAAGCGCCCCCCTCTGTTCAATCATTTCCTCCTCATCATCTTATTGTCGCTTTTATCGTCATAGTCCTTGTCTTGAGCTCGTCGCAAACTGAGGTGTGACAAGAAAAACAGGTGACTGCCGCTTGGAGTAAAATCTATCTTAAATTTAAAACAAGGGAACTGAAGGGGTAGTGCCCCGAAACATGTAGATTGTCTTTGTCTTTGTCATGTCTTAGCTTGGTCCAGTTCCCTTGTTTTAAATTTGAGGTGTGACAGCCACGTAAGCAAACAAAATCTTGCCTTATTTGTGGTCTTGGAGATTTTCTTCTTGCTGCCATTGATGTAGATGAATATGCTATTTAAGACTCCATCCACGCGCTGCGCAGGCCTCGCACCTGCATTGTTTTGACTACGTCTGTGACCTCACTCGTCTGGTGCGGGGCGAATGTGTGATAGGCGCCGTGTTCCCCCCTCCCCTGCAGAAATCTGTTTACTTATCGTTATCGCATGTCAGGAAGAGGCTGGCACGGCCCGCGTATCATCCTCTTATCCCTTGGCTTCAGAACCCTACGAGTCGTACGTGCGGAGGAAACACGGGCCGCGTGGGCGCCCACGTCTAGCGAGTTGTGTTCAGCGCGCTTCCGCTGGCTCACAGGGCGACTGGGCTCTTTCCGCCAAAGCTAGAAATATTAGGTAACAGAGAAAAACAAAAAATTATTGGGGGTGACTCTTTAAGAGCGGTCGTTGAGAAAGGGCAGTCTTCTTTGCGGTTAGGCCATTGTAAGCATAACTTCGAGTCCACTTGAACGTCCCAAACAGAATAAAAATGAATTCGCTGAAAACCTTTCAGTAGATGTAAGGAGAAAAAGAAAAAAATTAAAACTTTATTCAGACCCAACCCCCACCCCCCAAAAAAAGTCAGTAAGACTGACGAACGGACAGATGGACAAACGAGTGAGTGTGATAATGTCTTGGTAAGTGTGTTTGCTCGTCTGCTGACATGGAGCATGGGTGTGCGTGCTTGGATATGTGGGTATGCTTATGTGCATGCATGCGTGCGCACATGCTCTTATAAAAGACGGAAACATCTGGAACATCAGCAGGTCACACAAAATGTTCTCGTACAAAATCGACGTTAAAATTCAAGGATCGTTCGGGGAATACACCCGATGAAGATTATCGCTTTGTCGAGAGCCCTCCAGCACACGTTATGGTATATAGACTGTAGGGTTTTAGACTCAGTGAGGCACGAAACCACGCTGCTTCTAGAATCGTAAAGTCACAGTCCATTCTGCACTTCCTACGCACTCACCAAAATCAATAATGTATCAGAGCTGTTGGTTTGACCTACACTGGCAGAAAGGTGTCACAATTAAGTGACAAAAAATGTGTCAAAATGTCTTCATTTCTTCTGTATTTTTAATTACTGATCTAAAACTTCAATTCCCCCTTTCTTCCATCCTTTTTCGCAAAAAGGAAAGAAAGGTTGCCTCTACTTCAGGGTTCAACGGCGCGGTTTAATTTAAGCTTTTTGTGGCTATGTTGCGTTTTTTGGCACAGCCCCACAGAATATACACTAGACAGACTATACATGTACAGGCTTAGTTTCTATGTTGTCCGTTTACTCAGAAGAGATAAAAAGCTGACTTTCAAATTAAGTGAGAGCTGTTTGGGATTAATTAAACTGAGCGAGTTTCTTTTCAGATGTGTGTTTGAATGTGACAGCTTAAAAACAAAAGAAATTGAAAGAGCACATTTGCATATGCCTTTTTTTCCCTATACGTCTTAAGCATCGCTTTTTTTAAATCCTTGCCGTTTAATATAGCCTATTTCTGACACAGCTTTGTTGGTAATAAGTGCATTATATATATAATATGAATGTGCATGCATGCACACCATGCGTGCACGAATGCAGCAAAATTTGTGAGAGAAGAAAGAATTCATGTAACTGAGGATGGGGCTTTTTTAAACTTTTCTTTATTAAAATTTGCATATAGCAGCAAGTCTTTTGGAATTTCTGGATCACCTGATGTAATACAGACTGTTAGACTCTTGTGTCGACTATAGTCTAACTCATCATTCAATTTCGTTGGATTACCCTCTCTCTCTCCCTCTCTCTCTCTCTCACGCACGCACACGCGCGCGCGAACGCTCGCGCATAAACAAGCATACATGCAAGAGTGCATGCAATCACACAGAAAAATTTCGTGTTCATACCAACGTGCCCTTGCTTATCAACTGCAGGACTTGCTCTGGTTCTATGTTTGTAAATGTGCTGTGCAAAAATAGCAGTGGAACAGGCAGATGGGGTAAGCCAGCAGATGACCTTTCACCTCTAGTGCCACTGGCCCATTGGGTCACCGTGACCTGAAGGTGACGCCCTGCGCTTGCATGGGGCTACAAAACTTGTCTAACCCCTGCGTGCATGCGTTTTCTTTCTGGCTGTATGCATGCACGTTCCATTCACAGACACATGGCTTTTTTCATGCTTATTAGATGACGTAACTGGCGCGGGGATACATGTGCACCCGTACAATTGCAACTCCACTTTGGCATTACTGCTGACTGTTATTCATGTCATATCTAAAACATTTTCTCGTCTCTATTTCCACCTCTCAGGCGCACGAACCAGAAGTATCCGTTCCCAAACAACGTTTGCTCTCCCGCCAGAAAGTAATCTGAGACTGTGCGTCACGCAATCTTCCCATTTCTGTTAAAAATGCATCTCCATAACCAGTACACTGCAGGAGAAATTGTGCAAAGGTGAGTTATTCAGGTTTGACACAACCTTTAGGCTTAACCATGGAATAAGGATTTGCACACATGCCAGGATAGGTTCATATAAACTTACCACCTACAGACTGGGTGGTATCCAGTACGTACTAAAGAAGATTGCGCAGAATCCAAACAACCAAATTTGGATACCCGCACGTATGCACGACACTCTACCCCCTTGTTTCAATACCCAGAATATATTCTCAATGTTGATTTCAAAACGTTAGTTCAAAGTTGTAGGTCCCAAAAATAATTAAGTTAGACGTGAAAAACAATCAGCAATAATAACATTCCAGTTGAGGAACAGCTACCATATCCCGAAGAAATCATGTGAAATATACACATGTATTATTTAATGGGAGCGAACGTGGATATCAATATTCGGTAATAAAAATTCAGTCTAGAACTTAAATGTCGGAGGTCTCTTCTATTAACAAGTTTTTGAAAGCCTTTCAACAAACATGGAAGCGGCAAGGTTTGTATAACCCGGTCGTTAGAAGAGATTCATTCAAATGGTCCTGGAGTTTTTGCACGCTATATGCAAAATGAAACGTCCCCAGCCGAAACCTGACTGCAAGGACTTGGTAAACACCTATACACTGAGGTTGACTGAACTGTTGCTGCTTTTGTAGAACAACTGATTGGCCAATGACTCCCTCTCGTGGAGGTCAAAGGGCGCACCTGAGAGTGGAACTGAGCCCAAGAAAGCCGTGGTCCAAGCGCTGTGGTAGGCGTCAAGATCACGCGGAGGACGCGACACCTAGCGGAGACCTTCAGCTGGGAGACGTTTGGCAGTAGCGCAGGTCGCACAAGCCAGAGAAAAGAAATATGAAAGGCTAATGCTTGTTTTGTCGCGATGACGACTTCAGCTCGGCGCCTCGTTAAGTCAGTCGTGTGGGGCATGTGTTGGTTACGATGTTTTGGAAAGAACTCGCGGCTTGGATCGGAGGACTGGAGGGGTGGCGTGGTGATGGTTGGGTGCGCCATTGAGTTATCTTTTCCTTTCAGCCGCTTGTCTAGACTCCACTCGCTCTTTCTCTCTGAAAACAAAACAAAACAAAACCTCGCTGGTTGCTGCACTTTACTTGGTCTAGGGTTTGCCTGATACGAAAATGATTGGAGGCGAGGGCAGAATCCTTCACATTAAGTGAGCCAGTACGTTTACTAGTTTACTTTTCTTAGCTTACGATAACGCACGACAAAGAAAAACAAATAAAGAAAGAAAAGCAGTTTAATATCAGGTCACCAACAAAAGCGGTCTCATGAAAGGGGCAGGAACTGTGGAGTGGGGGACAGAATGCGGAGGAAAGCAGAGTTCCCGGGCCCCAATCCCCGACAACGATCCCCATGCCATGAAAATACTTTTAGCTGGACGCGGAATTTGAACTCGCGACCCTCTGTATCAGTGGCAAACACACGTTACCTCTACACTACAGACTTCCCCGACAGACAGCAGACGATAAACCAAAGCAGACACCGAAAACAGAAAAAGCAAAACCACAACGATTTCATCCCTGTTCTCGAAACAAAACAAAAACTAAAAAAAAATTTTTTAACCAGATTTTTTTGTGTCCAGCGGAAATAAGATCCGTATTCGAGATTAGTTTTCGTTGCAAGCTCCCTCCCCTAACACACCTGTCTTGCTCTCCCCGCGTCTCATTGTGCTGCAATATTTTGACAGCACACCTGCCCCGTGTTGGCCGCGGCACGTTATATACACCTGTGCATTCAAGATACGCATGTCTGGTGCTGAGAGCGCCGTTCACCTTGGGAGCATAGGGAGCGCGCCCTTCAGCCTGCGGTTCGCATAAAGCACAGGAGAAATATGATTACAGCACACGGGAGAGGTCGCCAGTTTGCAGACGGTGTGCCCTGGAGGTGGGCCGGTGGGGGAGGAGGGAGGAGGGTAGGCACACCTTCAAGGAAAGCAAAAATGTGTAGCAGTGGGCTCGGGAGGGGATGGTGGTTGACGCAAGAGTGCAGAAAGGGGAAGTGGTAGAGAAGTGGC
This sequence comes from Lanistes nyassanus, assembly GCA_004794575.1. Lineage (NCBI taxonomy): Eukaryota > Metazoa > Mollusca > Gastropoda > Architaenioglossa > Ampullariidae > Lanistes > Lanistes nyassanus. Next base: position 182,708 of record SMGT01011173.1, read on the forward strand.
GATGATAGGAGGTTTTAAGTGACAGGGTCGGGGTGGGGAAGGGGAAAGCTAGTCTGGAGGTGCTGCATGGGCATAAAAGTAAATGGGGTAGAAAGTTTTCCGCTGGACAGTCCTTCCCCCCCCCCTCCGCCCCCCAGATTTAGACTGGTTTCCTGGCTGGAAAACCCATTCGCTGGAGGAAACCATGAGTGTTACTAAAAATAGTTTTTGACGTAGACTTCCGCTCGTATCATCTGCTCACTCTGGTGTCTAGTTTACTGCAGCTGTTGTTGTCATAACTATTTCCGTAATGGTGGAAAAGTTACCGAAGCATAAAAATAGTGATAGATTCTGCTGCTCTTACAACTATACAAAGGTGCAAGATGCACTGGGTCCTGTACGCTTCGATCAGCCAGCCGACTGAAAAGGTGCAGTGTGACTCTCCCAAAAGCTACCGACAACCGTAAAAAGTAGTTGACTTGCTTTGACTAAAATATCTTCCCAACATTTTAATTATTTGTTAACTGCATTTTGGGGAGGAAAAGCCAGAATCTAGAAATCCCTTGCCACAGTTCTATCTGGGTCCCAAAAAAGCCTTTCAAGAAAGCTTGTTGGATTTTAGTGAAACTGCTGAATAAATATTGGTAGTCTGTTAGAACTCTTCATTCCTGGACTCTAAACCTCTTGAAGGAACCCAGTGGTTAAAGATATCGGGGTAGATAACCCTTGCCCTTGACGTATTTGTCATAATCACATTCTTTTACTCAGCGAGAATTTATTTTAAACTTCCTTTAAACAAAACATTTCTCGACCGTCCTCCCATGAAAACGTGCAAGCCATCCTGCAAACTTTGATTCGATAACACATGCATGTAGTCACTTTCCGTACCCGCATGTGATAACATGTACACTTGCAAAATGACTGAGCAGACGACCGAAAGTCTACATCAAAATTTCAAGCGACGGCCTTCACCTTACCGGGGTTAGGTACGAGAGGTCACGGGATCAAGAAACCCCATTAATTGTTGCGTGTGCCGAGAGTATAGGACCCGAGTAAAGTTTCACTGTTTCCGATACTTGCGCAGTCTCAAAGAAATTCCAAGAATGGTTGAGTAATTTTTCAGTTCCTGAGGCTTATCCAACCACAAACCACAAGATTCCCCCTCCCCCTTTTTCAGTTTCGTTCTGAGAAAAACGAAACTCAAGTACTTTTTTCAAAAATATCTCGCGCTTAAAACAGCCACATGGGCCGACCGCACTGACAGTTCCTGGGCTGGTTTGCATGAGCGTTCGTAGCTACTCTTCTGGGCTAGCTTGCATGATGGTTCGTAGCTGCTCTGCCGGTCATAAGGATGGTCGTACGGCCCATTCGTTCCATGTATTTTAAGTGCACCTTTACGTAACGGACAGGAGATAAAAGCGCTCCTTCAAGCCAGCTCTGCTCATACTTTATGTACGCATTGACGAATGAACAGCAAATAAAAACGCTTATGCAAGCCACCTCTGAGCTGTCTGCTGCAGTGTTTAGTAACTAAGGTATGTCCCCAGGGAACGCTGATACGTTTGGTGCTGGTGGCGACGGGTGCATACGATGTCGAGAATACGCGTGAATTTAAATGTATATTTTAATGCAGCAACCTGAAGGGGTCGATAGAATCTGGCCACCTAGAACATGGATATCCTTTTCACCTGTTTAATCGGGCTACCTTAGCTCTCTTGTCGCCTCGTTTTCATGAGGAAGAAAGAGACCTTACTACGATCTGTTGCTGTAAAACACCAAAAGACGCCTTGTCTTCACCCCACCACCTCACTTACTATACCCCTTCCTTCCTTCCCACTATTCCCCCTCCTCCTCCCTTGCCTTCTCCCTCCCACTCATACGATATGCAGGTTTGCATAAGCAATAAATGAAATAACAAATGGCAAAAAGCCTCATTTCAATCCTCAGTCGAAATCTAGTTTTTTAAAATCTGACTTGACGTAAGCCAGTGACGTTTTCCGTTCATTTTGAAGAGTATCAGTGTTTTTCCTCACAGGTGTCATATGCTGTGACAACGACTGTTAGGCAGAAAATGACAATAATGCCACAGCTTGACGACAATGCCCTCTTTCTGCCCTGTATTCTGTGGTGTACCCCTCGCCTCTATCCTGTCCCCCCCCCCCACACACACACACAAACACACACACTCCCTTTACTTCACCTAGTCACGATCCTTTTTCCATTCTTCTTCCATTTTTGTCCATTTTTTCCATTTAAAAAATCCTTCGTCCTTTTTTAAAATCACCTTACTTTCTGTAATTCGCACACACTCCACACCTCATAACGTACACTTTGAGCTCTTCTCGACAAAGCTCTGCACTCGCCATTCAAGGAATGCAGGCTGGGTAAGCATGTTTATAATGCCGGCTGGGTAAGCATGTTTATAATGCAGGCTGGGTAAGCATATTTTTAACGTAAATCCTCTCGTTCTTGTATCTGCATGCGTAAAGAAGGAACTTCAGTCCCCCCCCCCTTCCCTTTGCCCGCCCGCCCTCAGCATGCTCAAACAGCGTGATTTATGCGACGAGAAGGCCGCGATCTCCTTTTGAACAAGAGAGGGCTGAAATTTAACCCTGTCGGAGCCCCATGTAATCAGGCGGCGTAACCCGAGCGAAGGGCGGCGTACTGCATCGGTTACGGGGATTGCACAGATCTGGTGCAGGGGCGGGGACCCCTGCGACCCCGCTCACACAACGCAGGTCCTTTGCCGCGACTCTGTAGGGGTCTCCGTCGTGCAGCAGACGCACAACGTGGCGTAAGCAGCGCCCCACATGTCGCCGTTGCTACCAGGTGAGATTTTGCGCGGTCCTGATGCACCTTTTCGGATCAGCAGGGGAGCGGGGGCCTACAGATATCGAACTGTACGTTTCACCTTTCAACATGAAGTCACGAGAGGCTGACTGGCAAGCACTTGAGCGTGGGTACGGCTGGTTTGTGACTTCAGGACAAGCAGATATGACACTGACCGCGCTAGTGTATCTGCCAATAGTAATACGATGGGCCACACCAAGACCTCTTGAAGACTAAAACTGACTCCCAGAACGTGCCTTCTTTATTTGCACCTCCTCCTCCTCCCCCCTCCTCCTCATTATTGTCGTCGGTATCGTCCCTGTCGGCACAGACGTGCGATTTCTGGTTGGCTGGTTGGTTGGCTGCTTGATTGGGACCGATAGTGCTTCCACTTAGCAGTGATCGATGTCGCTCGGTACAGGATGGAGTTCAGAAGCAGCTTGTTTTATTTTCTTCCTTTTTTTGCGCTCTACCCACTCACTTGTCCTTGCACCATTTCGTGATTGTCCAAATATCAGGTCTCCAACCTTCACGACGTGAAGAACTGTAAATTCTATTTTATTAATATTATGCAGTGAACTGCTCCTGCAAATATGCATGCGTGCGCGCGTGCAAAACGGAAAGAAATGGGAAAGGAGGGGGGAAAAAGCTTTAAGAGATAAACCCTCACGAATACCACATGAGCCATTACTAACCTGATTCAGCTTTTAAAAAATGGCATAAGAGAAAAAAATTTCTTAGGAAAGCTGCTTTCTTTTTTATGCAGAGGAACGTGGTCAGCAATCCTGAGGGAAGGATTTAACGACACAGTGAAATACAGAATGCAGCTGATGTGTTTACGGTGTTATTACCTTAGAATAGTGACAGAGAATGTAGAAGGGACGCTATGTACGCTTTTCAACTTTGACAAAACTACGATAAACTCACTTTCAATAGGAGGCTTGGAGCACTTTATTGTCACCTTAGTATAGACAGAGGTCAGATCGTCAGGTTTTCCTATTGAACGGACCTGTTCAGTTAGCTTTTTCTGCCATTCTGTCATCGTCTGTAGCCTTCACTTGAGCGCATCCAGCCACTTAAACGGCGACATGGTTTTGGCATCTTTCTGTGACACCGCTGTTCCAAGGCTCGTGAATTTTATTAGGTCAGAGTTGAAAGTGTAATACCTTCACATAAATGAAACCATAGTTTGTGATCCCCACAGTCGGAAGTGACTTGCACACAGTGGTGCACGGGAATTGATACTTTTACGCACTCACTTGGTACATCTCTCGTCATGTATGCCAACGATTTAGCTATGGTGTCAAATCGGTTGCAGATTGCCAAAAGAAGACGAACTGTCCAGAAAGTTACTGCAAAAAGTTGGGGCTGTTAATAAGTATCGATAAGATGAAGATGTTAGTTTTTAAAAATGGAAGTCTTGTCCAAAATTCTGAAAATGGCACTATGCAGGCAGGACAATTCAGATCGAATCCAGTTATTGTTATCCTGGTGTCCTATTTTCGACAACCCTGAAGTGGACGAAATGTGTCGATTGTGTACTATTTATGTACTAAAGTAAGTAGCTTATAATCTTTGGAAGGTTGCGCGATGTTTATACCAATGACAACAATGGTGGCTGTAAGTTGTATTAGGAGTGGTCAAAGAATTGCGTTTAAATTCCGTATTAAAAAGTCCAGTAAAAAAACCACGAAGGCCAGAGAATCTGGCCTACAAGTTGCAACAAACACTATTTCCCTCTGCGCCTTTCGTCACTAAATATACCCCCGAATTCATGAATTTCGGATGCAGCAAATATAAAAAATAAAATACCCTCGCGTTGTGAATCTGTTGGTGGTAAGTATGCAGATTTTTTTTAACCACTAAGGATGAGCTGCAGCTGCGACTACGCTGATGACGTCACCTCATGGTTCGCGATGGTTGCGTCAGCCAACGTGGGATCATCTCGCATCTCGCGCACGTCCCCTTAGCAGGTCCTTATGCGCGCGCCTGCCATTCACCGTCGCGCCATACGTTCGAAGGTTACGTTACGCACAGCCTCCAAGATAAACGCACCGCCGTGAGCAGTCGTTCTCCAACGGATTTTTTATCTCTCGCAGGCGGATGTTTTAAATTCCGAGCCGAGACCGCTTAGAGGGTCACGTGACATCCGGCTTGCCGAGCTGCCTGTCTCGAATGGCGCAGGAGAAAAAAAAAGAGGCCGGATCTCTGTGTTTTGTTGTTTCGAAGAGCATGTATGCACCTTTCCACTTCACTTTTGATTTACGCGTTCGTGCACGTTCCCAGGCGCTATCGAGGGCGAGCCAGCTAGCCGGGCACCGTGTCTCAGTCTTCGCGCGATGACAGCAGAATGTCGGGTGTTCACTCCCCAAGCGCGTGTCTGCACTTCTTTCTTTCTGCGTGCGGGTGTGGGAGCAAGAGAAATAGAGAGATGAGAGAAGGGGAAGAACAGAAGTCTTTGATGTGTCATAACTATTAGCTGCAAAACACGGTTGAAACTCGAGTTTATAAATCAAGACTGATCCCCTGAAAACCTCACAGGGGTATGGAACCGAGCGTAGCTCAGTGTAAAACAAAGCGGTTATTTATAACATGGAGAGTATGCACTTACGGAGAGTATATGCATGCAATATCATATCAATCGTTGATTGCTGACGACGACGATGACAATGATGATGATGATGATGATGATGATGATGATGATGATGACAAATTTCTTACTTAAGCCTCTGCCATTTTCATTTGCAATCCAACGCAGGCTGGGAGAAAGCCGATCATATGATTGCGGGAAAAGCGGTGAGGAGGGAGGATTTAAAAAAAAACAGCCAGTGCAACAACGAGCCCCGCCAAGGGCGGACTGAATGAATAGCTTGTATCATACTGTGTGAACGTGTCGGTGGTGCAGCGTGCACCAACCTTTGGCAGGGGCATGAAGGGGGACATCGAGGAGGGAGGAGCAAGGCGTCATGCTGTCGCCAGGGTTAGTCATAGTTTGTTTTCCACGCACCACTGTTTTGGCACGAGCGGGGGTGTAGCGGGCACCGTTGTGTGGCTGCAGTGCAAAGTTTGGTACACAAGCTGCGCGTCTGGTCTGGTGCCGGTGTAAAGAACGCCTTCTTGCCATAGGATTTCCGGTGCGCCTGCACTGTCTTCAGCACCGCCGACAAATCGTGGTAGCATCTTTAAAGAAATTTTCGACTCTGCTCCAGCTAAGTATCTCTCCCCAGACCTCCCTGTCTTGTTGTCATTAAGGAATTCCTTCATACATCTATATCGCCCCCCACCTCTTCCTTCCCCTCTTCTCCCCATCTTCCCCCCCCCCCAATCTTCTCTCCATCTCTCCTCCACCCCAGCTGGTCTATCCTCATACATGTTCACCCTTTTTCATGATAAATGATGTCATATAACATTCGTGTTAACTGGTTTTCTGAAACAAAAGAACCCCAGAAATAAATACTTTTAAAAAGTCATTCGCATCAAAGATTACCTGCTACTTAAATACTGTACTTAAACATTGTACATGCGATAATCGTTTGTGACATACCGAGTGGTAAGCAATATTTTGATGGGCTAATATACAAAACTAGTGATACAGAACAATAACTTACCATCCCCTGTTGATTTTTTTCTTGAGAAAACATACCTCGTAAAAAGAAAGCACCCACTCATAATCTTTATTCCCTGTGTGGGCCCGTGAAAGAGGTTATGAAATTTTAACATGTCCTGTGGTGTAAGGCTGTAAGCCAGCGGGCGACAGACTGGACCAAACAAAAACTAATTTTGTTTTCCCACGCAGCGTTTGAGGCTGAACGCATCGCTGAATCTTTGATTCAGGCATCTCTTGGTAGTGTGTTGACGCTGCATGCGAGAGAAGATGGAACCCCGGGCAAAGCAACAAAACCAGGAGGGCACGAAAACCGTCAATGAAAGAGCGAAGAGGGTTGAAAATATCTGTCGTAAAACATTTATTGAAGGAATGCGTCATATATTTGTAGGAAGAAGGCACTGAGGTTGACAACGATGTCAAGCGTAATTTTCTTTACCAGCTGAAGAACGATGAACTGAGAACCACGTGCTGTGCAACGAAAGTAAGACAAGTGTAACAACAACAACAACAACAACAACAACAACAACAAATGTCTACCGACGGTTTTCGCAGTTCATACCAACATCGACATAACAATGTGCGATTTAAAGAAACGTTCCCGTGTCTTTTCAGAAGAAAAAAAGTGGCTATGTCTAACTAGACCTTGGCTCTATTCCTCGCCAATCGTCATTATGACATCGTAATGCTGCTGCTGAAAGCCACCGGTTTATGGACACGTATTCGCCTGCGATCGAAAGTGTAATCCAACGCGGAAACTTTCCCAAAACACGAGAGGAAAGAAGGCCCATAATCGATGGTAATTCACGTTCCTACACCGTCACTAGCGCGTCCAGCCACATAACCAGTGAGTGATAATTCTGATTCCACACTTCTGGGTATGGCCGAAAAGCAATATTCTAACACGTAACGGCGCTGCGGGGGGGGGGGGGG
>SMGT01011173.1:196635-211070 GCA_004794575.1 Lanistes nyassanus
ACTATCATATCCCCCGTGTCTCCATGCTTCTTTGCCGCGCGCGTCACGCGAGAGGCCAGGCGGACATGTCGCGTGCGGGCTACTGCCGCGCCATGATTTCCCCATCACCAGACCGCGACCTGCCTGTCACCTCGCGCTCGCTCTCTGGCCCTGGCGCTAAATAACCAGCCCGGTGCACGCGCGCGTGCCTGCGCACATGCACGGTGAGAGCCGGAATGCCGGATTACATGCAAGATGAGACAGGCCCTGCTGGCTGGGTGGAAAATCTACGGAGGAACGACAAGATGTACGAGGTGGGGGTGGGGGTGGGGGTGGGGTAGAGGAAAACACTTTAGAGGACAAGTCAGTTGAAGCGAGGCAGGGTGGGTAGACATGTAGGTAGGTATAAATGTCACGGGGTTTCCACGGCGCCGCTAACGATGGCTATATCGCGGCACAAAACACATCACCGAAACGAAAGTAAGTGGAAGATAAGAGGAACAGTCGCAAGCACGCAAAACAATTAAATTACCTGTGTCTGTCTTTCTGCCTGTTTGTCACACAGCAAAGTATTATATTTTTCAGTAACAAAATGTTTCGATTTTTTGTTTTAGGCGCACGTGTGTGGGGCATAGGGGTGGAATTGCTGTATTTTTCAGACGTTTCTCATCTTCCCACGTCTTCTGTCAGTAATTCCTACCAGCAGGACATGTACATGAAATTCAAAGAAAAGGAAAACAGAAACAAAAGAAAGAGAGTGGAGTTACAGAAAAACATTGTAATGCTTTATCACGCCAAGAAAGAAAAAAGGGAGGGGAAAACGGGATGGAATTACAAGTTCTTGTCAAAACTGTATCCCAAACCAAATTAATTACCTATGTGAATTTTTAACTTGTAACATCTGGCGAGAGGAATGGTAAATGCCTCGAGTGAATATAATGTGTGGTGTACACCTTGGAGTCTCTCTCACACACACACACCACACAGCTTCCTCGCCATTCATCAATCCTCACAACGATGATAACGAGGCAAGCGCGTTAAAGCTGCTCACTATTTTCCACGATACAGCAGCGACGTGGCATCTCTCTTCCGCAGAATAATGAAGGGCTTAGTGGCAGTCACGAAATCCTGCCCACGATTATTGGCGCAGCAGACAAGAGGCAGGGTCGTCTTACCTCCCTAATAACGACATTTCTGCGCCATGGATTCTGGGACTGACGGCAAGCATATCCTGCTGTCAGCCCCCTTCATCCCTCCAACCACCCTCTCAGAGACGCGGAGTGCTCGCCCGCCGTCCTTAGTGCCAGGGGCTCTGGAAGACGTGTAAGCAGCATCTTTGTTCTCTGCCTGGATCCGTGGAGATGCGTGTGGTGGCGACAGCAACGGTGACACCACAGCAACGTTTGAGCAAAATGACGACAGAGCGCTGTCCAGTCATGGTCGCCTCTGACAGGAAACTCGGGAAAATGCAAAGGAGGGGGAAGGAGAACTTTTCTCTCCTTGTCATCATCTGTGAATCTACAGCCGTCGAAAGTCGGCAGTGGTCACATTCACACAAGACAGGCTGGCAGGCAGGCAGGCAGACAGACAGGAAGGCAGGCAGACAGACAGAAAGCACAAAGTTTTACGACTGTTAGTCCGCCCAACCCCACCTTCCGTCTCTCATTCCTCCTCCCCCTCTTTTGAGAACACGCAAAGGCTACAGTGCCAGCCAAACGTACTTGATATTAAAATTAATCTCGTGAAAATAAAGGCGATTTCTCTCTCTCAGGCTAAAACAGGGGCTCAGCAGCGAAGCCGTACATGCGTAAAACAGAAGAGGCTGCATAATCAGACGGCAAATTGAAAATCAACATCCGAACGTCACGTGCATTCGTCACGGCCCACGTCACAGCCTATTGACGTAGAGCGACAGTCGTCGACACTACTGCAGCGTTCATAGCTGAGTATCTGTCAGCAACAAACCATAAAAATGGGATGTAGGCCGATGACGGACACCGTCGGCCGGAGATCCGAATTAGATCGGCAGGAATTGGACTGGAAATCGGCCGACATCACGGTGGATGCTAGGCGAGAGAGAAGTTTACGCGTGTGGCTTCTAACATAAATAAATAAATGTGGATTTATACCACTCGGCATTTCGCTCTGGAGAGGGGCAGACTATCTGCGCCTGACAGAATTGGAGAAACACAGGAAACCCTATTTCGATCTTCTTATGAGATTAGAAGACAATGTGAAAGGTGAATGGATAAACATTCAAGTAGGAAAAGGTACAAAAAAGTAGAAGGATTAACTAAAGTCACAAATAGTCTGATTACAAGACTTAAATGCACACTCCTGTCACATTCTTCACTAAACATTCATAATAATTGAGGTGGTTCTCATTATCAATAACTGTTGCGACTTGGTGTTCTCATCCGCTGAAGGGGAAAAAATCACACCAACAAAACCTCAGACAGTGTCCTTTCATTCCCCTTGACTTTTTCTTTTGACTTTTTCCACTGACTTTCCTCTTGACTTCCTAACATCAACTCCTTACAATCGTTCTAAGAATCATTGCCACCCGGCAATGAGACATTGCCCGAGGTATACGGCGCATGCGCTTCCGTCCGAAGGTCATTGCTGCTCTTTGGAGGGTCATTTACTTTGAGAGAGATTGCTTTAGTCTGAAATACAGGAAACAGTATTCCATATGTGTTAAATATAACTAAAAGGACAATAGTTAATAACATTAACTAGCTCAAAACTAATCCCAGACGTACACTATAGTAATTTTGGAATATATTTAGTAGATAAATAACATTTCATATAAAGCATTGTAATAATTTTAGGTGTCAGCTGTTTAATTTCAACACTCGTAGACTGTGCTGAATTCTGATTGATACGTGCCCAAGCTTATTTCGTCTAATTTAACTTAAAAAATCATTTCTAAGGCAGATGACAGACCCGGAAAATGATTTCAAGAGAACATGAATGTCACGAAGATATAAAGCTATCTCAGTAGCTCCCTGAAAAGGAAATGACCATAAAAAAAATTGATCTCTTAGCGGAAATGCCATACACTGTGATTACTCATGCAACGATTGTTTCCCTTTATTCCCACTTCCCACCTCCCGCCCTCTACGATTCTCAGACCACCGGCGTTAAAGTGTTGACTACACCTATGTACACCGACAGAAAGTGTCCCAAAGATCTTTCGCTACTGAAGTCTCAGTTCCGGTTCCAGAAGAAGTGGTGTCTGGAAGGAAAGCTTAAATGTTCGACATCCGCAAGTAGATGGCACTGGAAAGCGCCATGGTCCTGCCCCTACCCACCCCACCCCACCCCGCACCCCCACCCCACCCCACCCCCACCCCCACCCCACACCCCTCAGCAGCAAAGAACCACAGCAGCGCTAAGAAGAGCGTCCATGCGACAATAGATTTCGTGCTGAAGTGATGAGGGTATCAGGAGGAAGGCGGGCGGGGTGAGGGCCTTGTGAGGGCTGGTGGAAGCAAGGAGACGGGGGGGGGGGGNNNNGGGGGGGGGGGGGGGTGAAGGTGCAGACTTCACACCACCGCCAGGAAAGAGATGCGTGGGTGGGGGGGGAGGAAGAATGGGGTGTGCTAACTGGTGAAGCCATCATTTCGCACGCCATCGGCAGAGGCGCGTGGACGGTCGCATTAGCGCCCAGGACGTCAAATCAAGGCTCATGCCGACCATGAATAGTAATCGCTACAAACCGCATCCTCCCGCCACCGCCACATCCTCCCCACCCTTCTCCCGCCTCCGTCATGGGGGCCGTTTGGCGAAACCGCAACTGGCGCGAAACCCACGGACACTTGCCGCAGAAGCTTCCAGTCATGCGAGCCTGCCAGCCTGGTCTTTCATCCTGACTTTTCTGCACTTGTGCGTCTAGTTTGTTCAATGTCATCTGGCATCGACTGACTGAATTCACTGGAAGAGCTTTTCGGCAAGAACTGTTCTTCGTTCGTCTTGCTCCCCGTTAGAAGCGCTACACGCACTCTGCCAGACGATGTTTGTAAAAGCATTATCATCTTTCGTTTATTGGTCAGTCAATAATAATTATGGTCTGCAAAGCAGCCAGTTTACACACAAAGAACATAATACAGCCATCGTCTGATCATCTCGAGTACCTGACGGCCTAGAACCAAATTTAATTGTTTATCTTCTAAAATCGTTCTGCTCAATATACTTGTTAGCTTGTTTGTTTGTTTCTTTTTGTCGAGACTGGTAGACAATATAAGTAGACTCATTGTTTGTATTTTTTCAATTAGCCTTAGTTTTGTTTTGTTTCATTTTTAAGTATACAGACTGTTTTGTACACTTCATTCTTGTTGATTACGATTTAGAAACCTCTGTTTATGAGATTATTATTTTCTGGGGCTTTGTCTCAAGAATGTTTCTCTTTATTCCCTTTATTTCCCAGTCATGTGCTATGTCATTTTTCTGGTACGTACTGCATTGACTACCAGTAATACTTTGTTGTCACGTCTAAGTTTACCATGCCAGCCTGTCGGGAGGTATTTTTCAATGGTCTTCATGTTGTCTGTCACATGTTTGTTTCACTTACTATGTTGTCCGTCACGTGCTGTTGCTATTTGTCACGTTGTATTATCTGTGTTACATGTTAAGTGTTGCTGGGTCAGCGTGGCTTCACACAGGTCATGTTGCTGTCACTTGTTATATTGTCATATGGCATGTCATCTGTTACTGTTGTCACGAGTGATGCTGTCAATCTGTCAATCAGTTTTGTATGTATTGTAGTTTGTGCTGTCTGCTACGTGTAATCTTTCGGCTGACAGCTTTTCTGTGTTACGTTGATTTCTCTGTTCTTCATCTATGTTGCTGCTCATACTTGTGTGGTTGGTTGGAGTGTGTGTGTGGGGGGGGGGGGTACGTTCACATCTGACATGTTCTTCGCCAGCCAGCTTCATGCAAACCGCTTCGCCACACCACAGTGTCGCGGCAAACGCCAGCAATTCCCAATTCATCACCGACTGTTGTCATCAGCAAAGCCCCCAAAACACTGGCTGCGCGCCTATCTCTCCAGCCCTGTCGATTCTCGTCAATTTTTGGGCGAAATCTTCCCTGCATCCATCAGGCGTTCCCATGAATCTTAGTAACTACTGGGAGTGTGTTGCAGTCACTGCGGCTTTAACAGCCCGTCGGGCACCTAATGCGCGACGTAATTCATTTAGGGGAGATAACTCAGTGTTGAAGGAGGAGAAAACAGGAAGGAACACTGTGTTGCTGTTTTGGACACGTTATGATGTTAATAGATGTATTAGTCTGTCGTGCTGCCATGGCTTTCTATGAGGTTGTCTTGTTTATGGCGGTCATCATTTGAAGGGAATCGCAGGCATTTGTTTTCACGAAGACAGCATGGGAGAGTATTGGAGAAAGTATTGAGAGTGGATTACAGAGGAGTGTTTCAGATGCTGGCTCTGGTAACGGTAAAGGATGTCCGATGACTTTAAGGTCGAAGGGGGCTGGGGGTGTATGAGACCCCGACTTTTCTGTGGGCCAGCATCTTAAGCGGGGAGCCCATCTCTACCTCGCTGCCTTACCTTCGATAACCCATGTGGTAAGGTATTCATTCGCAACTGGCTGAACTGGGTGACATGTTCTTCGGTGCACGGGTATCAAACCAACACATTCTGGTTTTCGAAGCCCTCGCTCTAACCACTCGCCATTCTCGGTCATTCGCTTCTCCACCCTCTTTGTTTAAAGGGCTAAAAGAAAAAAAGCTCTTGAAGCGGTCCAAAACGGGACAGTCCCACATCACAAGTACGTACACATGGACAGATGCAAGCAAAAAATAGCTTTCACGTCTTTTATTGCCAGACAAACTATAGTCTTTTACCGTTCAACACCACACTAAATAAGCCTTGAAAATCTGCATTTCTTTCTTTTCAAGAATTTCGGTTTAGCATACCAAGTTTCCCAAATCATCCAAAATTTAAACGAATAGACTCTTGTCGCTGGACAGATACGCGTGTCTTCAAAGAAAGACAGTCTCGGGGGGAAACAGAAACCACTTTTTTATTTTGTACACGAAGTTCTCATAGGTCTCTGTAATACTTTGGTAATTTCTCACTTTGGCCTGGGTCGCACGAAGGTTATTATCTTCACTTCTGGTCATATTAGCAGTCGTAATGCCACTTCACCCTGCGTATTTTACGTGCACCTCCACGTTTGAACAGGAGATACGGCACATATGCATCCCAGCCCTGATAACAAGCAGCAGAGTGTATGTGCAAAGAACCAGTATAGTACGCTAGGCCACACCACGTTGTTTCAGATGCTGGCTCTGGTAACGGTAAAGGATGTCTGCTGCTGCAGACCTGTTCGTAAGACAGTGACAAAAATCAAGTCCCAGATAAATTAATAAACAAGCAGCGACACAGTTTTTGGTACCTGTAATAGGAGACTGGAACAATAGAAAAAGAACTCGGTGTGCCTTTGATCTTCACTTGCGTCACAAAGGTCGACCACCTGCACGTGCATTTCTCGTTCTTCACACGGACAGGCTCGGTGATGTTTAGTACACAAATGGAATGACAACCGTTCGACTAGCTAGGCCTAGCCACGCCCCGATTTCCTTTGACTAGGAAGTGTTTTATATAAGCGCGGAACCTAAGCGACTCAGGGTGATGACATCAGAGGTCTCCAGGCGATCGTAGGTGCTCTGACGTCACCATCTAGCGTCGCTTGCAATCTTCGCGTCTGTGATACTCGCCCGGGGTCTGTAAGGTAGCTCATCAGCATCAGCGGCAACAGCAGCAGATACGACAGTCGCCGATGTCGGGCCAGAAGACAGTTTGTCGGCACAATCTGCCCTCTTGTCCGTAGACGGCTGGAAAATCGTTTCTGTAGAAGAGTTGTCGCTGTCGTTCGGGCCACAGTTGTGAGGCTCCCGCTGGCGTTGTCGCCAAGACGCGGCGCTGGAAAAGACGGGGTTCTTGTGGGTCACTTCCGCGTCACCAGCAGACAGCAGTCCACGCTGACCAGGGAGATAACTCTTGCCAGCAGACAGTCGCTGAACTGGAAGAGCAAGTCCCCCCACACCGTTCCTTTCTCCAGTACAGTTTTCTCTGGCTGAAGTTTCTCCACTGGGAGCAAGGGTTCGTTTTTCATCGCCCTTGTTCACAAGATGCACTGGAGCTGCCTGCTGAACTAAAGTCACCCCTGACGTGAACGTCCTTGATCTGTTGAAGGGAAACCGGGTGGATGTCCCTTGCGCCACTGTCAACAGGCGAGACGGGGCCTTTGCCAGCCACGAAGCCGCAGGCTTCTTAAAGAATTTGCTTGGACTTCGTGATTGCTGGCCCGGGAGCGCTCCAACAAATGTAGGAGAGCGTTTCATGTTCAGCTGCAAGTGGAAAAAGGTTGCAATGTCACTCACAAGCTTTAGATCCTCAGCTAAAACGTTCACTTTACGAAATTCTTTTTGGTCACAAGATTGGTATAGGCTTGTCAAACAAATCAAAGTAGCTGCTTACTCGTTGGCAGACCTTACTCCTTCGGCGTGAATAAATAAATAAATGATACAAAGTCAATTTCACACGTTTATTTTCCAGACAGGAAAATAGCAACCCTAGTCGTAATGGTTAGTTTGTTCATCTAGAAATTAGCAACATTTATACAGCTTTTTGTCGGCCCCAATAACGCTGTCATATATCTTTATCAGGAAATAAGTAGCAATATCTCTCAGTTTTAGCCCTGACCAGAAACGCAATCATTTCACAAACTCTTGTCAGGCAGAAAAGTAGCACCCTCACTTGTGGACATAACTTTGGCTGGTGAAACCTACCAACCCTAATTCGAGAGCTTAGTTTATATTGTCGACCCAAAACTAACAGACATTCGTTCATATGTCACTCGCAGAAGAAGTTATTTTGTTTCAACAAGGAATTAGCAAATTCAGTCATTCATACTAATTTATCAGGCAAGGAAGCGGGCACGTCAATCACAAGATTTTAGTTTGTCAGGCAAATTGTTATCAGCCGCTTCCAAGTAATTCAGTAGCAGCCACTGTCGTGTACTTCAGTACCAGCCACTGTCACATACATTAGTGTGTCAAGCAAGAAGGTTGCAAGAAGGTTGCCACATACTTTTACTGATTAAAAAAAAACAACAACTTTGAAACTTCAGTCAAAGACCTTGTAGTCTGACTGACACGAGAGCAGTAAAGCCTGTCACAAATCTTAGTTCCATCAAGGGTGAGAGGAGTGGGCGGGGGAGAGGTAACATCGGTTACAGTCAGCCAGGTAAAACGCCAAGACATTTACCAGGTAAAACGCCAAGACAGTTACGCGAAACAGTTTCAATGATAAGTATAAATACGAAAACTCTATATTGCAAAGATGACAATAATAACAAGACAATGTATCAACGTAAAGCCATGTACCTTAAGTTAGTTGTGAGTTCCGATGCTATCGAAAAATCTTCTCTTTAATGTTCGGCACTTAATTACTCAGGTAGAGAATAGTAAAAGTAATAACATGCAATTTGGGAAGTCACTAAGCACAATATTTATACTTCAGCTTTATTCCAAATAACCGTTTAAATAGTTTGTTCAAAGAATGAATAGTAGTAGGAAAATTGAGCTTTTTAGTGTTGAATGAGTCTTAAGCAGATGCCGCTTGTTTACGTGGGCTGCTTGTCCAGAGTTGTTCAAGAATGCAGACTCCAGTTTTTAGCTGTGAAGTGGAAAAAAGTCTAAAAGGACATGAACAGATACACACAAATTGATTACGAAACAAAATCATTTGAATATAAGGTTCATGAACAAATATACCTATATAGCTAGCGCAATCTGCTAATATCACTCCCAGACTGACTGACTGACTGACTGACTGACTGACTTACGGACGGACGGACGGACAATTGCAATGACGAAGATGAAACGGCAACGACACTGAAACTTGGACTTTTGCTTCGGACTGGCTTTCTTTCTGCCCAACTGGATCGATTGCTCCGGTGACTTACACATTAGATCGCTCTCAATCAAAGGTAATGTTTTCGTCTTCAGTCATCTTGCATGTTCCTAAGGCTAGCTGTTAATTAGGGAATTGCAACTGCGTTATTAATAATTTTTAAAATCCCTAGCTATTTCTGAATCTTTTATTAGCAGCAGAAACTCTAAACACAAAGGCGCAAGTCGCCAAGCGAACTCAAATATATAAACAAAAAAATTTGTGGCATTTTGACATGATTCACCATTCCACGCATCATTGTGTACCGGGGTTTTCTTCGTGAGTGGCCATTTGCAGGTATGAGTACTTTACACAATCTCACTCTCTTTCCCGTCTATCCTTGATGGTCTAGTGGTGTAAGGTGTCCGCTTCCGAGGCGGGAGGTCGGTTGTTCACTTCCTGGCCGAGCCAAACAAACTCGCAATCTAGTAGCTACCCTGCCAGACGTCTAGCACCATAGGGAACAGTACTAGGACTGGTTGGCCCTGTGTCAGTATAATGTGACTGATTACGACTGAAGCCAGTGTGGCGACAGCAGTCCCACGTACACTTTGTCTAAGCAACACCGTCCTGATTGCATCCTGTTTGCGGCGGGACGTTAAGCAACAAATACCCTCCCCCTCTATCCCAATATACCATCTTAAAAACGGAATAAGAACAAGAATAACAAGAACAAAACACATTCCCCTTTTTCCCTCTTTCTCTCCAACTCGCGTCCAGACGCACCTGACCAACTGCACCTGCAAACTGGGTCCGAATCGCGCATCAGAAACACGAAGGTAAAGCAGGAGAACACTTGACCTGATGCGTCTCTCTTTACATGTCTGACCAGCCGGACAGATCGAAAGTCACCCAAGCACCTCTTCCTTCCCACCCTTCCAACCACTTCCCCAGCTGCCCTCCCCATCATTGCGTTCGACACCTGTGTGTTTGTGCTTGCGTGCGTGCGTGGCTGCGTGCCTGCGTGCAGTGAAAAGAAAAACGTGGGCGAACAAAGATCTAGACATCTTTATACATTAGCTGCAGGTCTGTGACTTCTTTCATTAAGTGTGTCACCTGTTTTAGATTTTGAGAACAAAAGAATAAATTAATACTGCAAAGAAGAAAGATCTCAGGTTTCTGAAGGCTATTAGCGTTGGAATCAATCCGAATGTGGACAGTTTAAGAAAAAGCTGAAACCAATTACGTGAAAGCAGACTTCACAGGTGTCGGATGAGAGAGAACATTGCGGGTCCCTGCCTCAAAAACTCTGCGATTGCAAGGTTTAACGGGCTTGCCTGGTAAGAATACAAGATGCCAAAGGTTGTTTCGTACAATGACTCACGAGTTTTAATTTAAAACCTCGTTGGCTGCATCGCAACTTTGCATCACCTTTCTTTTCAGTACCCACATTAGCCAGAAGCATTTAGACAGACGCGAGAGAAACAGAGGCAGATTTTTGTTCGTCACCGCCGACAAGAAAAACATGAAACTGGCAGCGGACGAAATTGAAACTGAGAGTTATATCCCTCTAATATCGAAACAAGAAATGAAAGTGAGAGTTATTTCCCCCTAATATCTTGTAAAAAGTCATTAGAGATCGATTGAAGTATTCATGACACAGTTCAGAGAAATTGGTGAAGCTATCGTCGTCACCCTTATCATCATCGTCATCGTGGATCATCAACAACAACAGCAGGCATGGTTGCGACCCTCAAACAAGTCATGAATTCTCCATAAAGTTCATTAACAACAGACGCAACAGTACTGTTGGTAGGCGCAACAATCAGATGTTAAGCATTTATATTATATCTTTATGTGTTGGAAAAATACAATTAAATGCTAAAAGGTATAGTACAGTGTTGCTAGTGATGCCATGGTGACGTTAAGTTAGAAAATTCTCAGAATTTAAATATCACGTCGCTGATGAAGACAATGACGTCAATGAGAGAATGAGACAACTAGAAGGATAAGGTCAACAGACAGATTAACAAAATCCACAGAGAATCTTGCCGATATGTGACGTTGTTGAAGAAAATTTAAGTTCGTCTTGATTGGTTCTTTAGCGTTCCTACGCAGTCGTTTGTCGAACGGGTGAAGACGACTTAAAATAGAGCTGTCACGACAAATTGCCGGTTGGCGACGCATCATGACGCAGATAAAGGCCACACGGTTGTGGTGGCTTTTCAAAAAAAGGGTTGACATGGCATGTTCCGAATGTATTCGTGTCTGTTTTTCATTGTTAAATTTTACCTGTACTTGGGATCTCTTTTCTCTCTCGAAGGAATCTGACCCGGATCAATATAGGGCTTTCATTCCTCAGGCGTCTACCAACCCAAACCGAGTGACCTAGAAACCTGCACGAAGTTGGGGCCTTACAAGGGAGATCACTCTCTTCTCGACTTCCATCAGACGACTTCCTTTAAAGTTTTAGCTTCCACAAAATGGTAGGAACTTCTCAGACATTAGTAATCTAAGTATAGAACATCGAAATGTTTCGTGCATCAACAAATCTCTTGTTAAAAAATAAATGGTGCAGACAGAGCATATTAGAGGATTTAAGGGTTTTCCTTCACTTCCCATGTATGAGAAGCAGATGGCCGAGTGATTAGCGCCTACGCTTCGGAACCCGAGGGCTCGGCCACAGGCCGGTTTTATACCCCTGCACCGCAGCACACTTTCCCCAGTTTCCCCAGCTCCGAATGGGTACCTGGGCCTATGGTTCAGGGACAATTAGGCATCGAGGAAGAGGAGATAGGCACCGTCCTCACGACGCTGGCCCACAAAAAAGGAGGTGGTCTCAAACATCCCCCTCCCCTACGACCTAAAAGGTCATGGGATATCCTTTACCTTTACCTCACTAACAGCACTAGGTGTCCACCATTTCACTACAAGGGAAGCCACCGCGAAAGAAATACAATATTTTGACATGAAGCAAAATTTCAAAGCTTTTCTTCCTAGTGCTCAACTGCTTTACTGCAATACACAGATACAATAAGTGACCGACAACAGAGCACCTACTCTTGTCACTACTGTACCAACGGCTTTCCTGCAATACACAGCTCTAAAGCTATTCAACGACCAACACTGAAGCTTTGACACTATCACGACTGCACTTCTCTCTGTAACCTCTTGGCCTACTTGCCCGGCCACTAGCTTATGACGTCTCCTATCTCCGGCAGGATAAAACCACATAGCTTAAATCAATGCAAGTCCCAGACTCTAAGATAAGTTTATGGTAAGAGTAGTCCTTACTTATAAGGCACGTCCAGGAGTCCCTTACACGTCAGTCCGTCGGCATGTCGGTGAAATAAACCCTGTGTATCTGGCGAGAGGACTGGAGTCCTTTACTTCTTTCCACGTCTTTGGCTAAGATGGCGAGGGAGCAGAGGTCCGTGGGTCTACACGTGTCCGCTTCTCTTGGTCTTCCTACATTAACTCTCTCTCTCTCTCCATGTCCTATCCCCGTCTGTGTATATCTGCCTATAATCAAGTTTTTTTGGCCTCCTTAAGTACCCTGCCTCCTGACGCCTTAAACTCGGCTAAACCATTTCTGGTCAGGCTAGGTGGAGCAGGGCAGCTGCAATGACCAATGGCGTAGCGCTCGCCTACCTAGGTGTGAAGAGAAGGGGAGGAGCTAGCAGGCTAAACTAAGAGTGACAGTTGATAACCTAAGAGTGACATGTGATGTTGTGCTCTTCTCTCTCTCTCTCTCTCTCTCTCTCTCTCTCTCACACACACACTTCTCTTGCCCCTTTCAAATGTTCTTTTAAAGTGAGATTTCCGGATAGTTACCCTGTCCGAAATTGCCGAAAACTTTAGTAGGAAGCACAACAGCAGAAGTGACGTCATTTCGAGAAGGCACAAGCTACCCCTACTATTGTTTAGACCAGTGGGTAGCTTTTTGCAATGGGTTCATACTAATCATCATGGGACTTATTATGGGATTGTTAATATTATGAGGAAATAGAATCGAAAGAGAAAGTTCATTATATGTTTGAGACGTGCCCTATGTTGAAATCTTTTCTCTTGGTTTGCACAAACCAATTCCATGCCAGCCAAGATTACATGGAAAACAGTCAAGAGAAAAAAGTCGTTTGCTCTGAGTACAAAGTCATCACAAAAATCACATCACTGTTTCCCTGTGAGAAATGTGGAACTAACAATAATACAGAAGCTTAAATAGCGCAATATCCCAGCAATATGAAGGCGCACTGCGTTTTACACCCTATGGCTTAAAAAAACAACTTAAGTATAAAAACATTAGCAGTCAAAACCTTTACAAAACACTCATTACAAAGATGGAAAACTAATAAGTACAACAACAAAAAGCTAATAATGAGAGCAATAAAAATGGACATAAAATCAAACATGGGTCTAAGCACAAATAACAAATCGGCCAAAGATAAAAGGGTGCAGACTAAAGTATTGAAAAAAACAAGTGTCACAACATTAACAAGTATTGAACAGATGGATACTGAAATAGTGCGACTTTATCTCTTTAAATGTGATTAGAGCTTCTATACAACATACCGATGTACCTTCTTCTGGCATGACTCGGCCTCGTTTTCGACTGGACGTCAAGCTCAGGGTTTGCCAACTTTTATGGGAAATTGTATTTTGTATTTTTTGTTCTTGGCGTTAGTTTCGAACTTTACTGGTAAACGCAAAATTCCTTATAAATAAATCTAACTGGTGACAGATTAGAATTCTGGAATAACAAATATGAGGGTTTACACTATAATCATTAATGAAATATTTGACTTTACGTAATTTCGTGAATGAAAGTTTCGTATCCACTAGCTACACTTTAACTTTCTGTACATACAGATGCGGCCCTCGCTGTGCAGCCTGTGTCAGGTAAGCACGCCTTCCTTCATCACCTCCTGTGACCCTGCAGTCTCTTGGGCCCTGGATTCTACAGAGATACGTCTGGCCGCATCTGATGACAAGCATATTCATTAATCATGTCCCTATCGCTGATCCCTGCCGCTGTCCAAGTGCGGTCTTCATCCACACGTCTCTCGGAGGCCCGCGCTCTCAAGGGGATGCTGTTCCTCACCTACCTCCATCTGCTTGCCCACGCACAGTCCGCTGGTTATATGCCCCAGTGTTCATGATCTGTCACTGCTGTTGCTTCTCAATCCACCTGTCACGTGTTGGGGTCTGGTGGGTCAAGGAGATTGCACCATAGATTCCAGGTGTGATCCATCCTCGACTCTCAGGCCCTAATTAAGGTCTATTATCCCCTTGTTCAAGCCGCCATCTAGCCGCTCACGTCATCACCAGCCCAGGATTAGTTCCCTGTTTACACTTATGACCGGGGGGTACTGGCCCTAGAAACCAGGGGCAAGGTGTTAATTACCTGGGGCTGCTAGGGTGGGATTCGTGAAGATGTCAGGCTCACCAGGTGTGCGTTAGTTGTTCAGGGAAGATTACGTAGCTGGAGAAAACTAGCGACGCGTAGTGTCGAGCATCAAGAGCTTTGATGTAGCC
>SMGT01011173.1:218474-243199 GCA_004794575.1 Lanistes nyassanus
CCCCCCCCCCCGATCCCGGGCCCGTCACTTTGCCAGCAGTTTTGGTTTGCTGTAGGGCACGAGCGCTGGCAGCAAGAAGCCACCGCGCGAACCCAGACCGTTCCGCCCTTTCGCGCAAGCTTGCGCCCAGACTAGGGCAGCCTTATCTAATTAGAACTCCCGTGGCAGAACCCCTGTTCGCCATTCTGAATCATTACCCACTCTTCTCCAGAGGATACCCCTACTGGGACTTCGGCACGATGCTCCAGGGGAAAGCGAAAAAAGGGGCTGGACTGGTTGGAACAAACTAGCCGAAAGAGAAACACCCCTCCCCACCCCCCAAAAAAACTCTCTCGAAGAGCTAATAAAATTAGTTTTAATCTCTGGGATCTAATCAATCAAAAAGCATTACTTGATTAGCCCAAATTTCTGCCTTATCTTATTCTTTTTCCCTGCTTCCGCTGTTTGATGGATACGGCGGGAGTCCAACCGCAAAGCACGCCCTGAGACAAAACAGAACTCCGCCGGCGAGCAGGCCTGAAAAGGCGCACGTCCCAACGCATGATGGTTCTCCGACCGGCGCGACCCGGGATCAAACCGTTGGACCCCCGAGTGATCTCATCAATCGGCAGGCAGGGGAACGTACAGTCAGGGACAAGGTTCGTCTTTTGGTTTCGACCAAACAACAATAGATGAAAGGCAGCAACCGTCCCACGACACGCTGCAGAGAGAGAGAGTAGGATGGCGAGAGGTTTTGCAACTCTCTCCCCTAGCTCCCACCATAACTCGCTCAGCGCGCTTCTGGAACGCTTCTCTCTCTCTCTGCCATGTCATAATTTGGGATTGGCTCTTGCACTCCTTTGAACTGCGTTCTGTGCGGCAGTTTCCAGGGACGCCGATCAAAAGAGTCGTCTCCAGTTAGGTCCGATACACAGAGGACGGCATCCTTCCCATGATTGGTACTGCTGTTTTCCGGGTTTAAAAATTACTTTTTTTACAATTGATTTTTCAGCATTACACGAAAAGTCTCGAATTTAAAACTCAGCTCATAAAGCTTTTATCTTCAGGTCTTTCGAAAGACTTTCTTAAAATTTTTAACTTGTAGGTTCTGACAGGGACATGGGTTGACACCCACGCCTTCCCTTAGGCTTCGTACCCACAAGGTGATAAGGAAGGCAATCGGATTATCCCGATAGACATCGACAGAGGTTTAGTAAAAAAAATAATAGTGGCGCTTACGAGACGGATATTGAGCAATGTGGGCTAAACGCTGATCTTTCTCATTGCTACTAACCTTTTAGCTTTTTTCTTTTCTTTAGAACTGTAGGACGTCTGTCTTTGTTTTTTTTTCTTTCTTTCTTACTGTCGTAAATAAACACATACTAAAACTGGCCCGTTCAGGTCACCTTCCTGAAACCTAACAGTGTGGGCAAATGACACACAACTGGTAACTTTATGGTGGTCCGTTACGGGCACCGAACGGCGTGTTACATAGATCACACATATTTCAGCGACAGTGTGAGACGACGAACCAGAGGCGAGTCTTATCGACACAGTGATCACCAGAAAGGCTAAGCAGGGAGTAGTGACGTCACAGCGACACTGCAGGCCCCACTGACGGTGTCTGGAGTCACTGACTGCGTCCACAGCTCTTCCCTTCCCGTCGTCCACCACAAACGCGCGGGTGGGAGAACCAGTACCGTTTCGCGCGAACGTCTTGCGGGAGTAGGTCGGATGCGGCGCCCAGTAAACTCAAGAGATACAGCGACGTACAACTCAGTCGACCTTCCCCCCTCCACTCTTCCTCTCCACCCGCCCGCTCTTGTCTGTCTCTAACTCCCCCGTCTATCGACCCGCGGTTTACTTACTGCCCGCACTCGCGAGGAGACGTAACTTGATCAAGTGAGGTCTGGCAGATCAAAGGCGGCCGCTAATTAACCGACACATGCCCCACTTCTAAGAGCAGCTCGCGCAGGCCCAGGGCTTTCCGGATCAGAGGAGTGATCAACATGAATCCCAGCAGGGGGCGCTCCCCCAGCCTCAACGGCGAGCGTCAAAGAGGAACAACCGCGCGCCGCAGGGCCCAAAGGGCACTCGTAAAGCGAGGACACCCACGAATGTGGGTCAACGTAGCAGTAACCTTTGACTTCAGGCTCGTGACCATCACCGTGGTAGGCGCAGCTACAGGTAGCTAAGAACATAGCATGGGACTCGCGGTTCACCGGTTGTGGGCTCCAATCCATCACAGGCCAAACATTCCCCACCCCCCACACCCCGAGTTAAACATCGCGCAACACCATCGGAGGCCGTCTCTGAACTAATCATCTTACTGCAACAGTCAGTTTTGTTGGTGTTTCAGTGCATAGTTTAGTAATAGGATACTAGCCCCACTCCCACCCCCCACCCACTGGTCAGAAACATCGCCAGGCAAAGCATTTTCTCTCTAAAATAACCAAAAGATATTTTCCCTCAACAAGCCATAGATAGAGGCAATGCTGTAGCGGAGAAACACCGGAGGTAGTCTGGGTCCAGTGAACAGTCCACTGACGCTCTCATGCGTTCTCCTTCCCCCTTCTTGTCACTTTTCCGCGGGAGATGAGTGGGGATGCAGAGAATCTTTACTCCAGTCTCATTTATTAACATACTCTCGTACCCGTGTCAGTACCAAATCCGCACTGTTATTCGCTCTTGCGTTTGTGTTTCGTTTTCCTTCCGATGTGCTGGCGATGGAAGACGAGTTACAAGCCATCTCAAGCTCACCACTACGGCAGATGGAGGCACCCCCATCCCACCTCTCTAAAAGCACGCGCTGTTTGCATGGCGTGAGCCTATATTTTAAGAAGGTCAAGACCGAGACTGTTGATGACTATATCTTGTCGTTTACTATCAAGAAATCCATTTATCCCGAGGCTAGGTTGCATGAGTGTTCGTATCGCCCTTCCACACGTAATTTATATCCGCTTCCATGTTGGGAATAGGGACAGGAAGGTTCAAGCAGACCTGCCTAGCGATGCGTTGTACAAGTTGTTCGTTATCGCCTTTCCACTCGAGAAAAAGTGTGCGGAAAATACACGGCGAACAGAGCTCACGACCAAGTCTGCTATGAACGGAAACTATACGATCACTCTCGTGCCACCCAGTCAAGACTCTTTTGGCCCCAAGGTAAATCGCGCTGAATCTCGCTATAAATGGCGCAAAACTTCGTGAAACTGTAAACTGCGCTAAACCCCCTTGTGAGCTGCGTGTACCAAGCTGTCGAAAACAAAGGAATTAAGGGTGCGCATGCGTAGATGCTTTTTGTCGCTGCCGCCAAACGACAGTCCAGTTGTCAGAGCTAGCGGTGGGAAAATATCTGTTGGTCGACAGCCCAGGGAGAGTGTGACCATTTTTTTAAAAGTCTTCTTTCTTTTCTTTTCTTTTTTCGCCAGAGGAAGAACACTCTTCATTTACGAAACACCGACCAAGCCCCAACCAAGATCAAAGAAGTTTTACGCGCTTTTCACAAGTTACGTCAGGGTACAGGCCATGTGAGAAGGCAGCAGGAAATTGCATGCTTCGCAGTTACCTTCGTGCGGTATTCTGTAATTCCTGCTGGCAGACTCCTGCCTTTAAAAAAAAGTTGGTAATGTTTAGTAAGCTTTCAGAGCCCTGCACGCCCTTTGCCTTATACATCCATGCATTTCTTGACTGTAATGCTGAACAACCCTCAATATTGCAAAATAATATACTCTTCTTTTAAATAATTACCTATAAAGTGGACCTTCCAAGTTTTTGACAGTGTACCTTTACTTAGCTGTTTCCGCACTGTTTTTTTACTCGTCATTCCATTTTAATTTTTTTGAAAAAGAAAATGAGGTATTTATTATTTATCATTATTTATTATTCGTTTGTCAATTATTCCTTTATTTTTATTTTTCAAAAGAAAGGGAGCAAAATACGAGTGAGTCAAAGGGTTCAAATTCGAGTTTAAAGACCTTGGAGGCTGGGACTTGGTACTGTACCTGGAAGCCAGGGATGTGTGGGAGGCTGCAAACGAGTTTCTCACATAAACATTGACTAATTGGCCAGCGAAGAATCTTGGCCATCATAAAGCAGACGTGTCCTATCACGCCGCACCACAGAATCTCGCGAGAATCGCTACTCAAACTTCCTCTTCTGCTACAAAAATACACCAACGAGCAACTCTAACTAGGCACCAGGGTTGTCGCAAGAAGTTTAGAGGGTAAGGTAGGCAAAGAGGGGTGTGGTGGAGAGGGCTGCAGAGGCAGATAAAACCAGACACGAGAAGGGGAAATGCCTTCCTCGTCCACAATTTTTGATGAAGCCCAGGCCAGTAAAAGTATATACATCATCGCACGCTAACGATGTCTGCTCTCGCCGCGAGATTATTCTTCAGGCTGAGTCTTTTTGACGCCAGACATGTGACGACAAGAACGAGACGACCCTTAACCTTCCTCCGTCAAAAATACAAACCTCTATTGAAATACATGGTAAATCGTTCGGCTACGAGGGGAGGAAATTTTAACCGTTAATATTTATTAGTGAACAGATGTTACAAAAAAAATTGGTAACTCCATCTCGACCTTTGTACGCAAATAAAGGACAGTAAACAAACTTTTTAAAATTGTTCGACAGATTTGTTGAACTTTGTGAATTTCCGTTTCCAGACGTAGTCAAAACAAGTATAATTTTGTTCAAAATGACAGGAGAAAAAAATGCGTTGTATTATAGAGATCAAATCAGGTTGCGTTAGATGTAGACAGATAGTACGTACATCGCACATGCTCTGTTTGTATGAAACTTTATCGTGGCTCCTGTCACCTACCTGCAGCGAGCTGACCCAAGAGTTAACGCTGTCAATGCTGCCATTGTCCGTGTCTGCATCTGTTTCTTCTGCCTCGTCGGAATCAAGCAAAGGTTCTGAAATAATCGACACTGCGCAGGTTAGAAAAGCCAGGCGGGAATGCTACAGAAGTGAAGCGAGCTCAGTTTGGTTTTGAAACAACTGTTAATGAGCCACCATCTGTAAGATTTCACGGCGTTTGTCGGAACATAAAACAAAAAACAATCAAAGAAAAAACACACAAAGCAAAAATGAAAGTAAGCTTTCAATAAAAATAACCAAAGACTCCTTCAAAAACCAACCTTTCGAAAACAAGAGACATTTTTACTCTAAAGCTGTAAATAAAATGGTTTTGCATACTAATATGTCTGCGTGAGACGTTGATTCATTGCACTCCTCGGGTGCAACAAAACAAACACATCTGTACCCCCCAATAAAACAAAAAAAAAAACCAAACAAATAAAGGAAGTCAAGGTGACTATCAACAATCAACAAGAGTACCTCCTAAAAGAATTTGTTTTTAGCACACTGATGTGTTCAAACATTTTGTCTCTTCCCTCCACACTATCCTCATAACACATTCTGCGTGTACAAGATGACTTTATTGGTTCTGTAGCCGTTCGTGTAATAAAGTGTACACAGAGATCCTTAAAAGATAATTGAGGGTTTTTAACTGAATAAAAATCATAAATGTAGTTCATAATAAAATATATAGGTCCTTGTCATTTTCTTTCGAGGATTGTGCCATTCGTGAAGATTTATAAGAATCAGTTCTACAAACTGAGAAGGGACACAGCGCAATTCCATAGGATGAATATATTTAATAATAATTACAATATTTTTCGTTAGCAATAACAATGGCAATTATTAATGTAATTTTATTTAGTTTTGCATCCGTAATTTAACGGGCGAACGACTTTATTTCGTTAGAAAACCGATCAATTGTTTTCTATTTTTGGAAATACTTAGTATCTTACACATCTTTCGGTCAAAGAAAGAGGTTACAATTCTAAATAAAACAACAATTTTCGTGTAACAGTAGATGCAATCGCTTCTCCTTAGTCCACCGGTACTTCAATCACCATTATAAACACTGGGATCTTTAAGTAATGTTTTGGAAGAAAAGTAATTATTTTACTGTTGCTGGTGCTTCTTCTACTGTTGCTAAGACGACAGATCAACCTAGAGATGTAACTGGAACGCAGGAACCAGCCGCCATAATTTTCCAAGATAAATCGCAAGACTGAATGGATAACCCTGAACTGGAAGGCGACCTGTGTCAGCATGACGTGAAGATAGATCAGCTGACCAGCAACTCGTTTTCTGGGGGGACAGAGGAACAAGGCCTGTGCATGCGCGTGTGCACAGAGCAGTCTGGTTCACACCACACCCAGCCAAGAGGCAGGTTTTTGTGCCTTCTAAAGGCCACATCCTTCCCCTGGATTATGCCGCCCGACAGTTTATGACGCAAACGATTACGTAATTTACACTACAGGAAATCTATGGCTGGCAGGTTTATACTTCCGGTTGAAAAAAATTACTTATCACCTCAGGAAGCGATAAATCTGAAGACTGTAAAGCTCCATCTTGTAAACATCACACAAGGGATTTTTATGTGGAAAATCTATATTTAGATACAGTCCTCTCCTATCCTAGCGTTTGACATTTGCTTTGTTGCTCCAGACCCCCATCTTCACCCCACCTCACAACCAGGTCATACATTCGGTAATAACAGGTCGGCAAAGACGGACAGACAGAAACAGGCTCAGTGAGTTAGTGTGACGAAAAAAAAAACACCGGCCAGGACAAGATAGAGTTACTTGCTGAGGATTAAGTTTATGATAAATATTCATAGTTTGACTTTACGAAAGAAAGAAAGAACGAAAGAAAAAGGCGTTTCACAACAATATTATGTATATTTATCTGGGCATTTACAGTCAGAAATCAGGAGCAGTACGCTAACTCACATACGGCTGGCAACAGTAACAAAGCAAGCGAAATAAGAATGTGTATCAAGTGTGGGAACCGAAAAATTGTGGAGTTAAATCTAGAACTAAAAGGGAGAGTAATATGGGGCAGACAAGCCAGCCAGTCAGACAAAAATAAAGCACAACAAAGCAAAGCAAAAACAAAGCAAAACAACAGAAAAGCATAAAGGGAAGTCAGACAGACAAACATAAAACCAGAACAGCAGGAAAGCAACAGGCAGACAAACAGGCAGGCGTGCAGACAGCCAGCCAGAATGTCCCTAGGTGTTACCTGGAACCCCTAGAAGGGCCGCCGCATGCCAAGCTCCACAGTGAACACTACGGACAGACAGGGAACCTTTGAGGTTTGAACCCGGGAGGTTCATGCGGCCGCCTCCTGTCTCTCTGTTCAGGCAGCGAGGCTCGAACAGCCGATGCTGAGATCCCAGACCCGTTTCAATCGTGTGGCTGTTGCGTCCCCACATACAGAGGCGGCCGGTCACTGCACGCAAAGATCAAGGCAAAGACTAGACAAAGCAAATACAGTTCATGCTGCTGATGGGTAAGTGGTCAATCGGCTGTCTGCAAGAAAAAAATTTGCGTTTTCTGAAAACTGGATAACATCTTCCATTCGGACACTCACTATCGCTAAAGCTTCGTTGAGAAGAATTTGTGGAGAAACCTCTCGACTGCTGTCAGAGAAAACGTTTGTTGTCACATCTGTGTTCATTCTACAGTAGACTGGCGTTCTTATTCAGCCTCATCCAACAGTGTGCGATAGGCTTTAGAGTTCTGACGACAACCACTGTTGGTCTTTCAGAATATCTGATACTGACTTATATTGGGTCATCAGTCGCACTCACGCACTCGGTCGCTCGGTCACTCACTCACGGCATCTCTCTCTCTCTCTCTCTGTCTCTCTACAAATATATCTGTCAAAAGAGAGACATAAAAGGGGAAGGCAGAGAGAGAGAGAAATAAGAACAGATACAAAAAAGAACGACAGAGAAGCACTGGAATCTCGAGTAAAAGAATAATAACTCAAGGAAAGAATTAAGCGAAGAATTCCACGTGTGACACAACGGGTTCCCGTTAATCACCGTCATCATCTCAAGAAACCGCCAACAAGTCTGTCAACTTTTTTTTAAAACCCTCGTTCTCCTTATAAGCTGTTTTCGTAAATAGCGCTTCTTGAGTAATGAGATTCTATTTATAGCCACTTCCTAAGATTTCTCCATTCATTACCTTGAAACTGGCATTAAATGCCATAGTTTTGTTATGATGAAGTGTTATTTTCTGACGATTTAATGCACGAATTAAATTAGAATATATTGTTTTGTTTTCATGCTATCACGTCGTGTCAAGGCAAAGAAAATGCATTCAGCAAAAGCAAGTGATGTCTGTGAGAAAGAAAGAAAACGACAGACCAGCAAACAGGGCAGCATGCAACCAGACAGAATCTAATCTTTGGTACCTGAAAATTTTAAAGCAAAATTAACTCTTTTTCTGTTACCAAAATGCACACTTTTTACGCACCTACAAGTGCTTAAGAGATCCTAAAAGTACTCAATGTTCAAATCTGATACTATAATATTTTAAAAATTAGTGAAGCAGCCGCAGGCCTTGTACAGTTTGGGTAACAGCGTTCATATAATCCTCTCTAACGTGCAGACAGATATAGTAGAAGAGAGGCGAAGGGACAAACCGACAAAAGCCCCGACTGATGCAGAAGAAGAGAGACAAAGGAACAAACCGACAAAAGCCCCGACTGATAAAGGAGAAGGGAGGCAAAGGGACAAACTGACAAAAGCCCCGACTGATATAGAAGAAGAGAGGCAAAGGGACAAACTGACAACAGCCACGACTGATATAGAAGAAGAGAGGCAAAGGGACAAACCGACAAAAGCCCCGACTGATATAGAAGAAGAGAGGCAAAGGGACAAACTGACAACAGCCACGACTGATATAGGAGAAGACAGGCAAAGGGACAAACTGACAAAAGCCCCGACTGATGCAGGAGAAGAGAGACAAAGGGACAAACCGACAAAAGCCCCGACTGATGTAGGAGAAGAGGGGCAAAGGGACAAACCGAAAAAAGCCACGATTGATGTAGGAGTAGAGAGGCAAACGGACAAACCGACAAAAGCCCCGACTAATGTAGGAGTAGAGAGGCAAACGGACAAACCGAAAAAAGCCCCGACTAATGTAGGAGTAGAGAGGCAAACGGACAAACCGACAAAAGCCCCGACTAATGTAGAAGAGAGGCAAAGGGACAAACCGACAAAAGCCCCGACTAATGTAGGAGAAGAGAGGCAAAGGGACAAACCACAAAAGCCACGACTGAGTTCTTTATCGCCTGTCAACCCCCCTCTCCAGTGTTTTACCGGTGACAGCCGCCGAGAAAGCATCTCCGCAGGCAACCTGAGACACCCCCTCGTGCAGCTGCACGTGGCGGAGACAGCGCGGTGTGCAGCAGGTGAGCATCTCGGGGCCAAAGCCAAGCTGACCGTCAGGTCCAAATCCCCAGCAGTAGACCTTGCCGGAGGCTGCAATCAATCAATCAATCAATCAATCAATCAATCAATCAATCGGTCAGTCAGTCAGTCAGTCAATCAATCAATCAGTCAGTCAATCAACACACGGTACTGATATTTGCAACGTCTTACCCCCATAGGCTACGACATATACAACCTGAATAGACTTAAAGGTGACTTGATAAAGGAAAAAAAAATAGTCTTTGCAAGTCCAGCGTGAAATACATTCGTATATACACGTGTAGTTCGTAGAACCGTTTATTGCACTTCTGATTTTTCAAACTTTGAACATAATACACTTTCCATTGAAACATATTCTGCCAGATCCTCCGGATGAAATACTCATGTGCTGCGTAACTTCTCTCGCGTCATTGTAAACTGTATCGGACTTTCACAACCTGTAAATGTCAGCCACCTTTCTCCCCAAGGTTCGCATGCCACTTAAAAATGGTTACTTATTACAACGTGCATAGGTGACACATCGAGGGCTGACACTTTAACACCAATCCTTCAAAAAAATGTTGGCAATCTTTTTCCATCTACAAACATAAAATGTGATATATTAGGACTACTGTTTTAAAAAAATTCAATTTGTTAAGCGACACTAAGTCGCAGGCTCCACATTTCCTGCAACACCTGTTGAACTTGAGCAGGACAGAGATAGGTAAAATGATGCTGACAATTTTGACGTTTTAATATTTCTGTCACAAGCACCAGTGGCTAGTTTCAAAGAAAGTGTCACATCTGTCTATATCGCTTGTCACTAACCTTGTGTAAATATAAGGCGGTGTTAATCTGACGTGGCCCTGAATTTGTACAGTGCACATAGATCGAATGAACAGCTATCGCGTTTTCTCTTTCCCCTCATCATCAACCCCTTTCCCTCCCTCTGTACTTCCTTCTTCTCGTTTATCGTGGCTACACTACGCATGCGTGAATTAATATCAAGGACATTTGTTGGTTTATGCCGATGCGCACGCCATCTTTGGGGAACACAATTCTGCTGGAGATAATAACTCATCCATTGATTGAACAGAAAGAAGAAGAAATAAATTACTCCACCCAGCCCCTCAAATTCCAGCCATTCTGTTCCTGAGTTTCTTTGCTGTCCGTTCAACATCATACTCGTGTTAGCCGGGACGTAATTGTATGTTTTCTCTCCTTTGGCCCGGACGCATCTTCACAGGGCTGTCGTTTGCTCGCGGCCCGCGCTCCGCGGACACGGAGATCTTTTGAAGGTCGGTCGGAAAACATTGGCAGTTAGGTGCCGAGAATTCGGGCCTGACCCCGGCGTGCGCCTTTCAAATCAGCGCAAACCTGCCACAATCCCGCCAATCAAACAGAGCAGCCAGGCCCCGGTCCTCTCGGACCAGACCGGTGTTGGGCCAAGGTTTAGTGGTGAAAATCCACTTAGTTTTTCAGTGCGTGCGTGTGTCTGTGTGAATAGACGTGTGTGTGTGTGTGCGTTTCTTCACGAGCAGTCATATTACACGAAGCTCTGGCCAGAGAGATGGTGAGAAATGGAAGTTCTCTCTCCTTAACCCGCACAGTCTTCCCTCCGTTTCCCCCTCACACACTTTGCAGAGACGAGAAACGAAGTCTATTTGTCCACTTTGATCATCACATAAAATGCCTCGCTATCCTATAAACATGTAACCCTGTAATACATCATGCTAACCCTGTAACAACTCCCGCTAACCCTGCAACATGCGCTGCTAGCCCTGTAACACGGCATACTAACCATGTAATGGGTCGTGATAACCCTGCAACGTGCACTGCTAACCCTGTAACACGCCTTGCTAACCTGCAACATGCCATGCTAACACGGCAACAGTTCCTGCTAACTCTGTAACATGCCCTGTTAACAATGTAACATACCATGCTTACACTGTAACAAAAGCTACAAGCTGGATAGGGTTATTTCAATTTTGTCTGGGGCACGTGGGGGTTGGGGAGATTGGGGAGGTTGGGAGAAATGTTTATCTGTTTATCACATTTTCTCTAGGAGAGCACGAGTTACAACGGAAAACTGTACTGTGACTGTATTATTAAGTATTAAATGTTTGTAAAATAATTAATGGAGCCTTCGCACAAATTCCTTTTTTAATCCCTGGCATTAAGAATTCCTTGTTGACCCTGTCATTACGTGAAGGTGAAACCAGCAAGAAGGCAAGAAAATCAAAAGGACAGAGAGAGAGAGAGAGGAAGGGAAGAGAAATTGAGAGAGAGGGGAGTAGAATAGGGAAGAGTGAAGTAATGAAGACGTAATGAGGACAACCATGAATTATGACCCCAAAACGGAAAGTTTGGCCTTGTTTACACCCGACGAGAGTCGCGAATGAATCCAGGCAGTGACTCCACAGGTCCGTTTTCTAGGTCATTTCTCTTTAATTGCAGAACTGTTATTTCTTAATACAACAACACGACTGACTTTCCCGAAGCTTTTTTTTTTAAACGAAGCGAGGTGGGTCGACCAAATAAAGGGCGCAGCAGAGGCCATAAAGCTGCTTGCAGCGGAGGGTGAGGATGAGACTAGTCAAACATTTTCAGAGATACATCTCTTTTATGTTTTTCACATATCGTACGTCGTGGAGCCTTTGGACGCCAGCGGGTAACATGGAAGAATATGGCCAGCCACGAATCGCGTCATCATGCAAGGACGCTACCCGGCAGTCTCGCGAGTCAAATGAAGATGTTGAGTAAACCCTTAACTGATGCAGTTTGGGACAAGGGTGGATGGGAATGGGGATGGGCGAAGATGGAGAGGAGGAGACGTGCTGAGGGCATTCTTAAAGAAGTACTGCGATCAAAGACAAAATTTCGTCTTTCGATGCCATTAAGGGAATAAAATAACAATGCGCACATTATTTTGCGAAAACCAGAGGAGTTAATTTATGTTTAATTATTACCTGGTCAAACTCAAAGAGCGGAAGTGAGATCGCGTGGCGTCACGATTGTGTAGCGACTATTAGCAGACGACACTCAACACAGCCACGCAGGCATCTCGTGCAGAAAACAGATCCCAAAAGCGAAAGACGGGATTGGCTGCTGTGTTGGAGAATGTGCACTTACTCTGATAGTGTTATAGTTTATATTCCCTTTCTGCAGACCCGAGAAAACCCGACAAGAATGGGTTCAATTTGTGCAAAGGTCCCGAGCCTTTAGTAGCTGCTTCTACTAATAATTCCAAGATTCGTTTTGCATTTCAGCCTAGACTGCCATCTGCATGCATAGAAAAGAGAGTTCATTTTGGATGTGTGATATAAACGTTTGCTGGAAGGCTCTGTGTTTTTATCATAACACCACTTGTTGCATCAGAAAACAGTCAAATGCATGTACATTTGTGAGATTTATATATATATATATATACATATATTCATATAAATGTGGTGGGACAGTCTATGTAAATTACCTGCCACATTCAGATTCAGTTAAAATAAGAAATTATATTGTGTTTTAATTAATCTAGTTTAAGGATGTACATATCTGAGCACTATACAAGTATACTTGACACTTTCACATGTTCACAGTCAAATAATTCTAAAACGGCTTCGGGCTTTTTCATTTGGTTTGGGTATTCAGTACTGTATTTGTTAATGATGCTTAACCATTTCTTAAATAATAACGTGTCGGTCGCAGTACCACTTTAAGGGATGGGGGGGGGTGGGATGCTGGAGGTTTGTTCTCAAAAGGAGAGGGGTACCACTGTCGAAGAGGCATCCGCTTCTAAGCTTGACGTTGCCCGGATGTAGCACGACTGTCGTATCGTGCTTTTCTTGAAAACTATGTTTTCCCTCAACGAATTCGCTAATTTAAAAAAAAAACTGTGGTGTTGAACTGTGGTGGTAGAGGAAGGGGGAAGTCCACTTTATCCTCTCCTAGCTCCTGAAATGTAGATTGGTCTGTTTCAATGTTCCAGCTGCTGGGCTGCAAAACTGCATCTCCTTTCCGTGTTCCTTGAAAACAAAACCCGGCAGTTCACGAATTGTTGTTGCAGTGAAGAAAAAGGTGCGCTCCTCATCTTCATGGCGTCTTTCTCTCCCTCGCCTGGTTTCTATGGAGCAGTGTTATGTGAACAACGTAGGATCGGATTCCAGCAGTTGTGTGCACGACTTCTTGTATATGCGCACAGCGCTGCTTTGGCTTACGTGGTCAACCATATATGTCGATCGGCAAGAAGTTCTAACGTTAATGATTTCCGCAGACTGTTTTCTTTTGCCTTTTTTTTTTAAACGAAGACCATGCTTCAATATTAGGCTTAATATCCGTTGTACCATATGCAAATGACCTTCTCTCCTCCCTATTTTCATTTCTGCGTTCTTTCTTTCTTTCTTATCTTCTTTCTTTTTTATGTGAGCTGGTAGCTGTGTGCCTGAGCAAACAATGCTTTGTTGTTACGATGTGGACGTAGATGCTCTCTCTCTCTCTCTCTCTCTCTGTTAGTATTTTGTATTCATATAACATTTAAAATACTTCTAAAGTCGTACATAGCATACGTCTCTCTTTTTGAAATGCATTTCTGTTGTCACACAGGGCTGAGGGTGTTGCTAAGCCCTGCAATACTTTGTTCTCAAATTTATTATCTAAATATGGCGATAAACTACAGGTACTTTTTTTAAGCTAACCTAGGGGATGGGAACTACCCAACCACTAGCTGCTTTCTATTGTTCTGTTTGTCTCTCACTTCAGACAAAGAAAAAGACGTTTTATTTATAACTTCTAGGGACCATATAAAAAATACCTGCAGTACAATCTCACCCACAGTGCAAACAGCGTGTAGACTTCGACGAACATAACACTGGGTAATAGTCAGCTACTAAATATTTACTTTCGGTGAAAAAGCAAGAAGTCGCCCAAGAAAGGTGATGGTCAACCAGTCTGCTTCCGGCAACTGGTCACTGCTGTCAGCACACAGAAGACAAGGAGTCCTGGGGGATCTGCAGCCGCTTCATTTAGTCAACGTACGGCGTTAGTCCTTTTCTGGCTCTCACCTCACATTTCTAACCCCACCACCCTGTTTCAGACGTCCCTTACAGTAGGGCTGATGGTTTTGTTTGGGGGGGGGGGTAACAAAGTGATTGTATTTCGGTAGTTCTGAAAACTGTTGAAAAGTCACTTTGTTTCGTCCGATTCGCCCCGGTCCGTAACTCCAAGGTCGGGTAGACACAGTTACGTGTCGTTCACACTTTCTACCCTAGCGAAACCTAAGTTAGCCGCAGGCGTCCAGCTTTTACGTATTTTAGGTGTCGCCGCTGGCCTGCAGGGATCGGGTATCACTTCTTTGGTCTGAGAAATTTGACGTGACGCAACATACGCCAGTCTAGCAAAAAATCTGTGATCCACAGCGTCGCAGTGAGATCCACAGCTGGTTAACTAATTTGATATGGGGAAGAACGAGATGTCACCACTCAGTCGGTGCCTGAAATGTTTAACCCACTGTAAGCTGTGCGAGTTGCAAGGGGTAGGTAGGGGGTAGAGAGCTGCTTCACATTAACGTGTGATCTCAGTGATTAATATGCGAAAAACGTGTAGTTCAATGGTAAATAAAAAAAACAATTTCAAAATATGTGTTGCAGTTGGCTTCCATGCTAACGTACATGCAGATGTGTTTATTTCTCACCCCATCCATCACCGTACATTTACCTACTAACGGTTCAGTGCAACTAGTCCTCCATTATAAGACACCTCCATTATAAAACCTGATTTTGGCTCTTTTTTTTCCCACAGTCCTGTATTGGAGGTTTTACTGTATTTTTCTCTCTGTGTGTATATAAATCTTCACCCCGCTATCCCTCATCCCACTTTTCCATCCCCACCCTAAAAAAAACTCTATAAAGCCCACATTTTCATAAAGGGCAAGGTTGTTTTTTTTTAAAAAATCGTCTGCGTTCGTGACACTCATCTTAATCAACTGGGGTGACCTCCCCTTTTTCGTAGAAGAGGAATAGACGAGTAGGGTGAGAAGTCGCCGAAATGTTTGCGCAGCGCCTTCTAATAATACATCTCTATTTTCTCAGTAGCTACAGCCGCCCTTTCCGCGCCAGAACTTATCTTTATGGAGGTATTATATATGTCTGGCAGCATCGATCATCGTCGAAATGCACAGCTTATTCCAGCAAATCCGACCGCGCATGCACACGCACGTACAGTCACACCTGCGAGGGCTGGCGGGCGCGCACGCACGCACGGGCCGGGGGGAGACGGCACAACCTTCGAGTCAACAGCGAAGAAATGTGTCCACAGAAAAACAGCAGGCCCGCAGCCTCGGTCAATATTAGCTGGAAGAAACGGCACAATACCTGGCGGATCAAGGCCGGGTAAAAAAAAAAAAGCGCGCTGGGTTTCAGGTGAGACCGTTGGCGTCGTGAGTAACGTGGGCCCAGCCTGCTAGAGGGGGCCGGATCTGGTGACACCGTTCCTGTCATGCCTTCCGTCCGTTCGTCTTCTTGCCGGTTATTAACGGTTATCTCCCCTTGCAGCGCTCTCTATAGCGTCAAAAACCGTGACTGTGAAGTGACGCAAGAAACTGGTCCTGAAGCTTCACGATGGGTGGTGTTGTCCCTTACGGTAGGCCTTCAGTGTGATCTGGCAACAAGACATGTCTGACAATCCTCACCATTCCCTTCATTTCCTCCGCCATCCCTTAGTTAGGTAATTTTAGATGGGGGGGGGGGGGGCTTCGTGATGAGGTTCTCTGTTTTCGTCAAGGGGAAAGATTTAGAGTTGTTGTTGTATTGGATGGAAAATGCTTCCACCTCGCAGTGATTTCGCACTGTTGGGGAGGGAAAAGCCGTCCGTATATATATTTTGTTGATGGACTCGTTCTTATCAGAACACCAACAACATTAGCAGGACTGTAGTTGCCTGCGCAAGGGTTGCACCCATTTCGTTCCACATGACTGATCCGGACGGTCACTCAGCGGCCTAGATTCACCGGGCCGCCACGTATTTACACCTTTCTGGGTGTTCGCGCCCACGGTGTCCCAGCCTGGTAAGAAGCACATCTCTTTTACATGGTTCTCATTGGCTGGCTAACAAGTTGCGAATCACAACACTTTACATTACAGGGAGATGAGGTCATATTACAAAGTTACGCACTGAAAGAACCACCAGACATCGGGGACCAAGATAGCGCAGTTGGTAGAGATGCCGACTACCACGTGCATGGATGTTGCTGGTTCGAATCCAGATGTGGCCAAGGATTATTTATTGGAGTTGTACAATGTACAAACTCCATCCGGCCATCTCCCTGCACATTATACTGCCGTACTTGCCATCTTAATGCAGTGCATAGCTTAGAACTCCATCCCCCCTCCCGCCCCACCATACTAAATCACCGCCAGATGGAAGCACTGTCCCTTGAAAATAACCAACCAACCAACAACCATCAGGCAGATAGCTGCAGTAAGATGGCCAGTACGGAGAACAGTTTAATGTGCAGGGAGATGGCCGGATGGAGTTTGTACACTGTATAACTCCATTAAATAAACCTTGTTCACTCCTGGATTTGAGCCAGCAACATACAGAGACGCATCTCTACCTGCAGAGCTTTCCAATCTTTTCCAAAGAGGTATTTTTTAAAGACCTCCTCCTTTTCCTACCTAACTTTTACCATAAAATCCTGCAGTGGAGGTGTCACTCATTAATTTCCATCGTGGCAACAAGGAAGTGTATCGATGCCTATCCCTCCTTCGTTCTGATAATGTTGACAAGGCTTGTATACGCCCAAATCTATCGCTAATCAAACCAGAATAATTAAGTATTTTTAAACGGACCTACATGTTCTAATGAGTCTTAAAAAGGCGTTTCTTAGGATCCAACTGTAATCGCATTCCCCACACCTTGCCTTGTAGTTGCATATTTTCTGGCATATGACGTGAAACTCCAGACGGTGGACCGAAAAAACAGCAAGTTAGGCACTGTCGGTCCGGAAACCACGAAAAAAAAATAATACACAGCAGCTGGGTCGCGCTGCGCTGGGGCACTTCGCCTTTCTTCGAGAAACAAATAATGAGCAGCGAGCAGGGTTAAAAACCAAACAGGGGACACCACTCCCATTTACTGGAGCCAATGCTGGTTGGAAACTAGCATTCGTTTTTGCCTCCATCTTATACAGAATACCGCACAGGACTCCTCCGCGAGCGAAAAGAGATCCCATGTCCTAGCAGAATTTGTATTTAAAAGAAAACTGAAGGACACTTACACATTTGGGGCTTGTCATGTCAGCATTTTCTGGGTGCAAATACGGCTTGCAACGTTTAACTCCGTAACAACACAGCGCCTACTGCCAGAAAGTATAACGCGACATTTGTCATTCCGAGTTCGACAAACGACTGAACACAACTACGATGAAAACGAGACCACACTGTAGAGTTGTTCTGAATGCTCATTTCCTATACAAGACATAAAATTACATAAAATATCCCCTGTTCTTTTTCTCTTTTCATTTTCTCATTCCTTTTCTCCTCTGTCTGTCCTCTCATCAATCCCTATCCTTTCCTTCTTTATTTCCGTTATAAAGTTCTTTCGTAAGGTAGTTGATAAGCAGCCTCTGAAAGTGGATCGTAACTCATTTCAAAATGCATTTTTCATATTTGAAAAACAATTTTGAATTTGATGGCAGTGTGTGATCGATTGTTGTAACTTCTTCATAAGCGACAAATAAAATAAAAACAGGCGTACGTGACGCCATTGTTTTTGCTCCTGAATTTGTTTGCTTGCTTGTTTCCTTGCTTACTAGTTTTTTTTTAATCTTTCCTATTCTGTCTTTAAATGTCCTTGCCTGGAACCTAAAAGTGTTGAGCGTGCATCGATTTGCATGCAATACAGGAGTGTGTTGCGTCTCTCAAAGCGTAACTGTAGGTTGGCTGGCTGGTTGGTTCTTTTAGAGGGACAGTGTGGATAGCCAGTTTAATTTGCTGGGAGATGACAGAATGGAGTTTGTACAACTTGAAACTCCAGGAAATAATCCTTGGCCAAACCT
Organism: Lanistes nyassanus; assembly: GCA_004794575.1. Lineage (NCBI taxonomy): Eukaryota > Metazoa > Mollusca > Gastropoda > Architaenioglossa > Ampullariidae > Lanistes > Lanistes nyassanus. The sequence goes on from SMGT01011173.1 coordinate 236,781, forward strand.
GGAATCTATCCAGCATCCTTCCACATGCTAGTCCACAGCTCTACAGACAGAACTATCCGGGCCCTAAAGAGTAATTGTACCGCATGAATATACCTACCTATATGCAAAGAGGTCGATATCTTACTAAAGAGTTATGGCACTTAGGTAAGGAGGAACTGTCTTGGCTCTGCGACACAAAAGCTGTGACCCCTAGCAACATGTGAAAGCAGAGGCTGACAACCGTTTATTTCTTGTTCCATGTCCTTGCGCAGACGGCGGGCAGGAAGCACGGAGATCGTGGCAGCAAAGATCCCGGGTCAACAATCTCCGGCAGTAGTCTCCCCTGCGTAGGAGGGTACTTATGCAAACTTATCAGGTGTTTAAAAGCCCGGTTTGACAGCGTCAACACACTAAACTCGACACCTAGGGACCGCCGTTGAAAATTCCCGGCTGCCAGCTGCTGAGAATAATGTGGACGCTTGCACAGCCCATCACCTGTGTTGGCCTGCTTTGCCATGTTCTTGTCATCTTCTGCGTTGATGAATTCGGGCTGAAACTGATGGATATTTCACAGCTCATTTGCACAACGATCGCTTAATGTGGATTTTTTTTCCTGAGGGGGTGGTAGAGAATAAACTTCAAAACTTTACTTTATTGTGTGTTTGGTGTTTGTGCCGGGATACTGGATGTGGGACACGTGTTTGCGTTTGCTGGATATGTATGAGCATGAGGTGTGAGCCGGCGTTTCTCCTTAACTATTGCCACCCAGCTGGTGCTTTTGAAGCTACGCAGAACATGTATTTAGGTCGTGTAGACGGAGTACTGTGGCGGGGAGAAGGGTAATTCTGATATTAAATTATGCGCAGCTGACTGGAATCGGGGAAGAATTTGTTTCATGTATCGGCAATTACTCTCTCGCAGATGGCCAAAAGGCGCCCAGAGAACGATTCTGTGATTTAGACTGCTTCCTACACCACCCCAACCCCCAGCCACCGTTCCACCTCCCTCCCCCCTTCCTCCCACTCTATGACGCTCAGCGATGATAAATGGAGGCTAGGACATGGCTGACATTTCGCCATTCTTTCGTATCGCTCCTCCTGCGCGCTGACCTGCTGTGTTATCGAATCATTAACCCGCCACTCGGCGCGTAGTATCAAACATCTACGTGCTCGCTTCCCCCTCCCCCTCCAGCACCCGACATCAAAGCTGACAGGACGCAGACGAAAGTCAGAAGCTTGTCCACAGCTCTGGCGCGCAACTCTGCGGCAACACAGACCTCTGTGGAGAGTAATCAGCTGTAATGGAGCCATCACCCGAATTTCGGCGCTGGGCTCACCCCCCCCACCCTCTCTCTCTCTCACATACACACAACCCTTCCCTTCTCCACAGCAACCACCCCACCTCTTTTTCGCAATATGGCATCATTTACCAACAACGGAACTGCTGATCCTTGCGTCAGATAACCGCTGCAGCCGACTCTTTCAACAGGGCTGTGATTTATGTGCGAAATTGCGGCAAGGTTTAAGGTCACCATTTTAGAAGCCCTTAGCGGACGAACACTGGGTGGGGCAGACGTTAAACCCGCACACACGCTGAAAACCTTGTGCTGCTACCAACAGCTGTCCTGACCTTCACGTGCAAAACCTTTCTGACAACGTTTTCTAAAGACGCATGCCGGAGGCATTCATTTACGATTTACCAGACATTGCTTTTCTCCACGCAAGTGCTCCCTCTAAGATTTTCTAGGTGAACCGACCTTCATCTACTTTCCAGACAACAAGAGAAAAAATGGCGTCCAATGTGCATTCAGTAATCCGTTATGCGTGCACCCTTTCTTATTTATATGCACATTCGCGCGTATGCACGCATATCTATATTAGACAAGAATTAGCTCAGCTTGCGACTGAGTCCTATGTAAACTGCGACAAATACTTCCATCAGCGTAGTTTTATATTTCGCCAAATACCTCAATCTCATAGAACAAGTTTGCACATTAGGTTTACATTCTAAGGGTAAGATTTCTTTATGTTTTTAATATCTATAACTTCGTTTTTCAAAAGATAACTCCAACAAAGATACTGGCAGCGCTCGTTTTTCAAACCACATCGTTTTTCGTTTTTCAAACCACATAGAAAAAAGAAAAAACACAAGGAGTTTTGTGTGCTTTATTTGTTCTTCGCACGTTTTATGGCGACCACGAATATGTTAAGCTAGAGACAGCAACGTGTTTGCCTGCCCCTGTTGGTCAGAAGTACTCGAAAAGTGTTGGTCTTTGCTCTTGAAGCTCTCCCGAGTATCATGTCATCCGCGTATCGTCGCAGCCATACACTGCTTTGTGGGTGAGGAGAGGGGTATCCAAAAAGCCCATTCAAAAGCCACTGACCGCAGATGGGGTCATAGGTGAAGTTCCCACGCCGAAATCCACTGACCGCTCTTATGGAAAGGGGGGGGGGGCAGCGGAATAGAGGGTGGGGGAGGCTAAGCGCAACAAAAAAGGGTCGGGCTCCCCAGAAAATGAAAATCATAAAGAAATGGGGAGGAGGGATGGCTGTCTGCGTGATGACGACTCCTGCCCAAGGGCAAGACAATGGCGAAGGGGATACCTTTCTTTTCTTGCTTTTCTCTGCCCTGGCCGGGTGGTGGATGAAATCAGACACGGGAGGCTTTCTCAGGACGAGGCGTCACCACCGCTTCACGCACCCAGTACGGTACATCCCCAGGTGGCCTCAGGACCATATCGGCAGACATGGACAGCCAGACGTCCAGCCGGCTTGCACTCTAACCAATGCGCACGCGCTTGTCCGAGGACCCCTGTTCGGGTCACCTCGCCGGACACTGGTCAAAAGGGCGCGGCCCTGGCTTCCAGGCTACGACCTCATTAGCTGACCTACGACCCGTAGGTCTGTCGGCCCGTGATTACTTCTTTCAGCAGCGTGGGCCGCGCAGTCTGCCACCTCGACATTCAACGAATTAAACAACGCTTGAATAATTTGGGTGCCCCTGTCCATCAGGGCTGGAGGCTCTGCTTTGTCTGAGGTGAAGGAGATGCACAGGGGGGACGGTCACGAGAGCTTGGGTTGGGGGGCCTGTCCAGCGTGAGAAAACGGCCGATTGAATTTCGCTTTTGGCGTCAGTGGTCATTACAATCCAACGTTTGCGTGTCAGAGGAGGAGCGGGTGAGACCAGGTGACAGGGCGTTGATTACACCACTTCTAGATTTGAGGACTCGAGAACAAAAATCTGTTGAAAACGTCTTTTGTCGGGGTATCTCGTCCTGTACTAGGACTGGCCAGAATAGTGAGACCAGAAACAAACCGTCAATGCCCCGGATGTGGCCGCCGTGGGAGGACAGCCGTGTCATCTGGTCAGCCGATCGCAGGATGTGCACAAAGCCAACAGTTTGACGAAGGGACAGGTGCTTCAGAGTATAGAATGAGGTTTGGAAATTGTAACGAAAACTTAATGTAACGGGGGAGTGGTTAGCACGAAACTTCACCTGTATGATAAGCTAGGACTTCAGCAACAGCTGGCCCAGTGGACGTGACCTGTGTTCAGTCTGAATAAATCAAGGTAGATTGGAAGCGCTGGCACAGGCTCAAACAGAGACAAAAGACATATCTTGGAGTTACACGTTGGGCAGAACCCACTTGACACCGCCATAGCAAGCAAGGGCACAAACATAGTGCAGATATAAGACAGCATTATGATTTTCTCCCCTTTCCATCCCGATCGCGCACTGCTTAGTCTCCAAAGCGCTTAGAGACTGTGCGCTCGGTTTTGCGCACGCGCACTGTTCTGCTCGTGGCTAACGTGACTGTGGGGTGCGTACATGACTCAGACAAATGTAATAAAAAGTGTCGCGCGCTGTGAGGAAAACAGGGATGCGAACATCACCCGTTACATACCCCACGGGACAACATAAGAAAGTTCCGAAGAGTGTTTTGGCAGGTATTGTTTGTAGACACTGCACATGCGGGCAAGAGCCCCGCCATTTAAAAAATGTGCGCGCGGTAACTTGACTAACCCCTCAGACATTCACGAAGAAAGCAGTGGAACTAAACGGGTCCAACACGAGGACCTAAAGCAAAGAATTCATTGGCATTTCGTGATCTAGCCGACTGCATCATATCTCAGTCTCTTTCACCTCCCTTATGGGGCGCCAAGAGGGGTATGATGCTCATGGTTTATAAAGAATTCCTTTATATAACTAAAATGTTTTCTATAAATAAAGAATTAATTCTATACTAAAGAATTCATTCTATAATTACATAATTCATTCTATAGTTAAAGAATCAATTCCTTTTAAAGGGTCGCTTGGCACCGAAATAAACCCCTAACATCGTTTTCGTAAAGAATTGGCATGGTATATTATAGAATTCATTCTTTAGCTGCAGCCTTCTTGTATGTATAGAATGAATTGTATAGCACTTTCTGCTCAAAGTATAGATAGAATAAACTGTCTTTATAGAATTGCATTGGTACAGTTCTATAGTTCAAGAATGAATTCTATAATTATAGAATGAATTCTTTAGTTGTACAATGAATTATATAATTAAAGAATGAATTCTATAGTTAAAGAATAAATTCTATAGTTAAAGAATAAATTCTATAGTTAAAGAATAAATTCTATATAAATTCTATTATTATAGAATGGAATTGCTTATACACCATGAGCATTATACCCATTCCCCTTTTGCCCCCCCCCTCCATACTCCCTCTCTACCGTTTTCTCTCTCCGCTCGCTCTCTCACCTCACCTCTACCTTTTCCTGTCTCGCCTTCACCCCTCTGTCACTCTACTCCTCTCCCACCCACCTACACACACACTTTTGCTGCAGTTCACAAACACAAAAGCCGTGTACCATCACTGGGTCTGCCCTCTAACCTTTAAATTAACCCTCGCAGACTACGCCAGACGCTACTAGATCAAAGTTTGCACGTGATACCCACCGGACGCTGGCGGACGCGAGCCAAGGTGGAAAAGTTAACGGTTTGATCAGTGGGATCATAGCGTCTCTTGACCTCTCTGTAGATGCAGCCTGGGCGTAAACAAGGCTTAGGCGAGAGGTGCATGACAAAAAGAAACAATGATTTATATTTTTTGGTAAGCGGGACGTTACAGGCTGTCTCGCCCAGCACAGGTTAGACGGCTGTTGGACGGGTGTTGGGGGGTGAGTGTGCATATAATTATAGTCTTCACCTGCCTGTACAATACTGCCGCGGCCACGCGAACGCCCCCCCCCCCCCTTCCACTCCTCCACAGTTCGGAATAACCGCAAGGTGGAGCCACGCTCCACCCAAATAACAACAGACCTACCGTCCTCAAAAGAGCACATCCCAGGCCCCGTATACAAGGAACCCGGACAGCTCGCTTATTTCAGAATATCACCTATGACAGGAATAATTTCCTTGAATTTCCCATGCACGAAAACCGAATAGCTCATTTCCCCCTCGCTGTTCGGTAATAATTAAGTTCTTCGGTCACCCTAGAAGAAAATAGGTTATTCCAAATTTGTCAAAACAGCGTTTTCAAAGACGGAGAATAAAATCCGCTATTCGGTAATAAATTTAGTGTAGTTTACATGCACACGGGCCTTGTAGTCTGCGGTAGCGTGGAGGTAACACTGTTGTGGAACAGGGACAGACCGAGGAAAACAAATTTTTCGTGACTGTGGAGGTTTCTTATTTCCCTAACCCCCATTAATCTCTCTACACCCCACCCCCCACAGAAAAGGTGCGGAAATGGCATTCTTCCATTCAGAATACAGCACGCCGGTTTGAGAAACGGATCTTGTGTTGTACCTGTTAATACACTCAGACATTTTTTTTAAAAAAGGAAAAGACGAAGATATTTAGGGAAATCTCTCTATCTCTCTCTCATACACACCCTCCCTTGAGTTCAGATCCCTTTAATGACGCCCTCTCCTGTTTTGCGACTGCATCAGTTTGTCTCAGAAGTGATCGAGTTGCAATTCCTTTTTCTTTTATCCTCTGGGCAGTCCATCCTTGCTGGCTATTTTCTGCGTCTGGTCACTACACACGCAACGAACGCGAATCGCTCCTTCCTATAAAGTCAATCGTAGATTTCTGGAACGCCTAATACTGGTACTACAATTAAAGCTGAAAACTTTCGTCAAGGCACCCGTTGATTTGCACAGCTACCGCGCAGCCTTGAAAACATTTTCCCCATTAATGGACGCTTCTTGAAGCCACTGTTGGTTGTTGCGTGATTTATTGCAAACGAGGCGCACATAAAGACCGTGTTGTTGAGATAAATTAACGTGCTGCCACTCTAAGACTGCTGTCGCGACACAGACTTCAGTCCCACCCAGTCACATTATACTGACACCGGGCCAACCAGTCCTAGTACTATTCCCATTAGTGCCAGGGGTCGGGCAGGGCAGCTACTAGATTCCCAATTTTTAACTCTTAGGTATGACT
>SMGT01011173.1:265591-282968 GCA_004794575.1 Lanistes nyassanus
GGGGGGGGGGGGGGGGGGGGTCAGTGAAAACAGCGCACAAAAGAAAAACTGTAATCAGTTGTTGACGAGATCAATCAGTAGGCAATAAGCAAGTTTTTTTCGTGTGAAGCAAGCTTCAGAAAAATATGTACAGCAGCTTTAATGCTAATAGCTAGAAAGGACGTGAAAGAGAAGCTTATTTAATAATAGCCTGAGCCCTGTGCGCACAAGTAAATTCGTTTGTTCAGATTCACTTTATTTTCTAATCAGCGTGGGTTGTAAATCAGTCTAACGTTTCATTTAAGAAAACAAAACACGGACGCAAGCGTTCTACTACGTTGGCCTGACAAGTGTATCGTTTTGTAAGAAATAAATGCGACACATCATCATCTGCCGTGTATTCCGGCCTCCTGGGCCATCGGCTGCCTCTGAGTCCTCCAGGGGCCAGTTGCACGGTTCTGGGGTAACCCCTTGGTCCAGGCGTAAGAAGAGACTAAAATAAAATGTCGACTGAACGGCTCCTAAGGAAAATTTAGTCCGGAAAAACTGGCGTAAATTTAGACCAACAGGGGAGGAGGCGTATGGGCGAACTAACTTTGGCCACTGAAACGGCGTCTGTAGCAACGTGTAGCAACACGTACAAGACCCACAACCAGCGAAAGAAATCCCCACCCCTAATCCTTAACATTACCCCTCCCACCATCGCCTACCCTCACACCCTCCCATAGGTACACTCCGAAACCTAACCCACCCCGCCCCACCCATAAACATCACAGTCCCACCCCTAACCATGACCGACCCACCCCTAACCATGACCGACCCACCACTAACAATCCCCGACCCACTTCCCGCTATCACAGCCCCCACTCCTCTCCACTCTTAACCCGCACCGCACCATCCTACCCCTATCCCCACCCCTACCCGCTAACGCTCCACCCTGATAACTACCCGTCCCACCACTATCCTTGTGGGTGCAAGGGTGAGCATTAGGGGTGAGTATAGCGAGCAAAGTTAGGGCAGGGGTGTGGATAAAGTGGTCGATGGTAACAGAGGCACAGTTAAGAGTGGAACGGTGTGGATTAAGGGTGGGAAGTGATGAATAAGGGTGGGGAAGTGATGGTTAACGGTGGGGAGGTGATGATTAAGGATGGGGCGGTGATGGTTAGGGGTAAAACGGTCATAGGTGGGGAAGGGACCGTTGGTACCGCCACACCTAATCCTCGCCCCTTTTCACTAACCCCCTCCCAGACGCCACTGCTTTTCACTGCTGTTTGTCATTTTTGTCCCAGTAGCAACAAAAAATATAACATTTCGGAGTGGATCACGCCACGAAACAATCAATGATTTAGTCGCTTCATAGTCCGAGAGACGTGGCTCGTCTCAGCCTCAGGAGCAAAGCAACGGCCGCATATCAGCATGGCGTACGTAGTCTGGACTTAGGGGTTTAGTCGGGCGTACGATGGGCGTAGGTTAGGCTAAGGCCATGCAACTGTCCCCTGGACAGGGAAAGTGCACTTATTTTTTCCGAACCGCCCCTCACTTTACAGACTGCGCGATATTCTTTCTTTTAAAGTAAATTCTCGCCATAGGGTCTAGAATTGTGATGATGCTTGCTAAAGACAGATGAAAAACATCACATATGCTTTGACTCCTAATCAATCTGTGTTGACGCATACATGCACAAATATTCTGTCAAAATGTCTGGCATATGTTCGGCGTGGTTCCTATACCATCTGATTATTCGTTTTCGCCTCTGCCACATAAATGCCGTTGAAAGAGGTCTTTTGACAGAATGGGAAACCACTTAAGCTGTCAGTCATGAACTTCAGCCGTTAAAAGCCTTCAGATTTCGGAGAGATGATGGCCGCCTCGTCAAAGACTTGACAAGCCCCAGAATGAGGAAACGCCTGACAAACTTTTCACGGCGACTAATTTCCCCTTCTCGCGGTGCTCTCCCTTCTCGGCTTCAAGAATTGGCCTTTGATTAAAGTTGTAATCTGTCTGACTAGCGGGCACAATGCCGCGCGCAAGGCGACAAAGCGGGCGTTGCAAGACGGGCCGAGTGCCGAGCAGAGGCGGTCGACTCAATGGACCCACGAAATTAGACAGAAATTGTGCAACCACACCGGACCTTTCAGCGTCCAAAGAATGGCCTCGTTTTGACGAGCGCCTTGCGCCAGGTTAGCGAGGGAGGGTGGAATCGAACGTAATCGATGCATCTGTACCACCTCGCCTTCCAGAACAAAAAGAACTCTCCACGTGCGCTCACCTTGCCCCGTCTGGCTTCTCGGGGTGTCCTGCTCTGCGTGGGAAAACAACGCCTTTCACCCTTCGCCCCTCTTTGGAGTTTCGTTGTGCAAAGTTCCACGACCAGTCCTCTTCCCCTCATCTTTCCCGCGAAAACAAAAATTCAAACATATGGAAGTGGCGACATCTTTTTGTTCCGTGCAACCGCATCGCCAGACCTTGCGAGTCTTGCGTTGTGCGCACGGTGGGTGGTGACATGCTGAACGTGCAACAGCTACCGCCAGATGCAGGCACGACTGCACGACATTGTGCGTTTGGAAAATAATGAGTCACTTTTTGATCTTGCTAGGGGATGCCGTATCCATCAGCGTCAGCGACGACCCCTTCCGTCTGTATGGATTCCGTAATATATCCAGGTCGTCGGACAGTCGTATTCACTATCGTCGCAGCATCAACGCCCTGATCGCTGCTACCACCGCCACCACCGTTGTCGTCTTCGTCATCACCACCCGCCCGATATCCCCGCTTTCTGAGGCCTCAGAGGGTCCAGTCTACGATTGCTAGCAGGGGCCCGACGCGAGCTGGCAGAAGCCAGCCAGCGCGCCAAAACAATCACTTTCTATTCTCCCACCACCAGTAACCCCCACCCCGAACAAATAAAAAGAAATGTTACAATCGAGATTCATACACCTAACTTTCAGTTCCAAAAACCAACCCTTTAACCAGCCAGCTACGGAGCCCTTCGGCGGCTTCTGTTCATTCACCACCACCAACAACAAAAACAACAGCAGCAGCAACAGCAACTTTCTCATTTTTTATCACACGAGGGCATGATTCTTTCGGTTAAGCTCCTGTCGCACTATTTGAGCCAACTCATTTGACAAGTTATTTTAAAATATTCTTAGCAACACTGACAGAAACAGAACACGGAAATAAACATACTTCATCCTCCGCTTTTCAAAAGAAAGAAAGAAAAGCGGTATCTATTTCAGAGGTAAACAAAGATATCTTAAAATGCTATCAACACCGTACAAGAGCGGTAATTACAATGTCTTAAGAGGGCGTGATGAGAAAGAAAGAAAGCCCGTGCCTATGGTGTGTGCTAATCGAACGCGTGTCTTCCAGATCAAAGTCCTTCCTGCAGCAGCTGAGCCACCCCATCTGTTGTTAGCAAACTGGAAACCTAATTTTCTTTCTTCTCGGGCACTTGACAAAATAACTAGACAAATTTCCTTCGCACCTGACACGGTGAGAAAAAAATCTTGGCAAGGGATTCCAAAAAAACATTTAATGAAAATTTTTTCGTCTTTTGATACATTTCATTCTGTTTTCTCATCATTGTTCTTCGCTTTTTTATTTCCTACCTGCAGCTTAAGAAAAGACCGTTTGTCGATAAGGCCCGCAGCGATGTGCCAAGGACATGCTGCCTGTGAGCCGCAGGTGTGGAAGCCCCGCGCGACACAAAGCTAGCGGCCGGAATCATTCTGACGGCGAACGCCCGTCCGCCGACGACAAAGTCGGCCAACCGAGTGTCGTCCGTGTCAGTGTTGACGCGAGTCGGTCGTCGTTGCCTTGCCCAACCCTGCCGGCTCGCTTCCCTGGCGGCGGGGAGAGGGAGACAGTTGTTAATATTTGAAAGGATTTCTAACCTGCGGACCTTGGATAGTAATTACGCACTTTCCGGCGCGCACCCACCCCGCGCAACCTTTGCAGCCGACCGCATTGTAGAGCGCGCGCTGGCAGCAGTCTTTTGTCGAAAAGAAATTAAAAGCTGCCCACAACGTCTGCTTGCGCGCAGGCGCGTTTATTAACGCGATGTATTTCTTTGTTGGAAGGATTGTGATAGAACACGTCTCCCTCGCCCCCTCCCCCCGCCACGGGATCCCACGAGATTCTGATACACGCGCAGTGGTTTACCAATATGTCTGCAGATTTTGGAGTGAGAGCGACCTGCATCGTCTGCAGGCGTCGCCGTAATTCAGTGAGAGTTTTCGCGGTTTGTTTGGTCTGTATTGTTTGTAGATGAACCTTGAATTAATCTTCACGTGTCGTACATATTCTTCATCTGACCCGAGGCGAATTTTAATACGACACTACAAGGTATAAGAAGTGAAACTTCCCGTGGACGTACATGGATCTGTAATCGTCATGACCTAGCTTTATTCATTTGTCTCCGGTCTGTACATCTCGCCTGCGCTAACATGTACCAGCCGTACTTGATCAATCGCTGATGACCACCCACCCCCAACTCCCTTTCTTTCAAGTTCCACATCACACGTTTCCCACAGTGCTTTCTTCTTTCACCCCGAGTTTACACACACACACACACACAAGAGCAATATCGCCAGTGCGGACAAACACACACGAACATCACCTGAGCACACAATAGAGACCAGAATGTGTTTCACCTGTAATTACTAGGTTATGGTTTGGGCCACAGGTGATTTCCTTAATGGCGTGGTCCAGGGCTACAGGTCTGGGCACCACAGACTCCTGGCTGCTGCCATCGCCTATCTGCCCGTGGGCGTTGTTCCTGCAAATGAACTCGTGTCTTAGTCAGCCGGTGTCCTTCAGCAGATGTAATTCTGTTAATTGTCACGTCACCGTAATGGCGTCGTCCTGACAAAGGCCGACAACAAGGCGGTTGTCAACCGTCATGTGATTCCGTTAGACCTTTCAGATAGGGTTTGATTTTAGCATTAAATGTTTTCCCCCTGCAGTTTTCAACACTTCGTGTTTGCGGTAATAGGCTATTGGCGAAATTGCTTGAAAAAGCGAATTCCCGCCGCCTCCTGTATTTCGCGTTTAGCTGTGTTATGTTAGAAATGCTTCTGCGCTGTAAGCAAGAAGTGTTCAAATTAGTTTTTTTTACCGACACAGAACGCATTTTACATTAATCTAGAATGTTTTAGTGCAAAACGTGTCCTGGTCTGTGTTCTCGAAAGTGTTCAAATGACCGGAAAATGTATAAACGGTGTTCTGATAATCCCTGCAGCAAGTGTTCAGTAAAGTACGGGCATGCTAAGAACACTTAGAACACATGTAGCACACATCTTGCATGCTTTTTACACACTCAGCACATATTTTGAGGCTGCTTTAATACTTTTTACAAGTAATAAGTGTTATAATGTTTAGAGTTTTCATATAGTTGGTAACGTACCATTTATGCGTCTCAGAGACAGAGTTACAGACAGAGAGGCAGACAGAGAGACAGACAGACAGGCAGACAGACAGAGAAAAGCCGAGACAGAGAGAATCCACGAAACGGGTTCTACATATCCTCCGGTTTATGAAACCTACATCTGTGATCGACTTTTATTAAGTGTGGTCGCACAGCAGCCCTAACTATTATTCTGAAAAAAAACGAAGCTTAATTCTGTTTACCCCACTGCGGACACGGTGCCGTCTTCAAACAAGAAGAGCGAATGTTTGTCTCCACACGCAACCTGGCGGACCGGCCGACGCACGAGGAACTCCAGCAGATGAGGCCTCAGCTGAAAACAGAGACCACATACAGGCACTTTTATACGATATTGCTGACACCGCGGGTCTCATCACCAGACTAGGAAGTAAAGGCGTAAACACCCTTAACGAAACCAAAATACGTTTGTACAACTGCTATTTTCTCTTAAACAATTTTCAGGATTCCGTTTCACAATAACAATAATTCTCTTTCAACGTTTGTTATTGGCCGAAGAGACCCGCCACAAGCCAAACCCCGCGCGCTCAGCGGTTCAAGGGAAGCAATCCAGTCTCGCCTGTTGCGTGAAGAGTTGCAGCCAGTCATAAGGGAAAGCATTGCAAGTTTTAGGAACTGATTGAAAGGACATGTTCTTTCTTTCTTTCTTTCTTTCTTTCTTTCTTTCTTTCTTTCTTTCTTTCTTTGAGAAGTGAAGGCTGGCTCAGAAAGACAGAAGGAATGCCCCAATCATCAACATTATAAAGGGGCAACTGTTTGGAAATTCGCTGCGCAGATATTAATCCTGAAACGCATAAAATAAAATCTTCGAATCAGTTCTTCGAGTTTAAAAAGACTGTCCACCCTCTTATGACGGCGCAGATACATAATAGGTAAGTCGCACAGGTGGCGGACATTTGTGAATTGTTGACTGGTACAACGAAAGTAGTTGATCGGCCAGCATCTTCCATCATTCTCCGTAACGTTCCCATGTTTATTCATACGCTCGCTCCCTCTCTCTCTCTCTCGCTCGCTCTCTTTCTCCGCCGTCTCTTACCATCCCTCCCTTCATATATTATCGTGTTCCTTTTCTTCTTTTCATTATTCACGCGCGCCAAAATGTGATTCATACGGCCAAGAATCCATCATTACGGCGCGAGCCCCTGTCCGCGGACAGTTCAATAGATCACACGCGCTAATGACAGCCTCGTTCCCGCGACAACGCGCATAATCCATCCATACTCTTCACGGCCCCGCTCCGACGTCTGCGGTCCGCGCGCGCGCCGCCACATGTATCTGCCATTGTTAGACTGCGATTATAAAGTCAAACCAGGCTCGCGCTCATTTTTCTCCACCGACCTACGCGCTAAGAAGTGTTTTGTATTCAACACCGATTTGGTCTGTGTCTCGGGGGAAGGGGTGTGGGGAACGTGCTTCACAGCCCCCAATGTTGCTACCCTCTCTCCCTTTCTCTTTCTCCCCACGTCTGGTTCCATTTCAGGTTAGGAGCTTCAAGAAACAGTAGAAGAATGTTAGTGCGTGGTATCTACTGTAAAAATAAAATATGAGCCCAAGCAAACACTCGCACGCCTATGCAAGTGATACACTGACTTCCAAGATGACCTGCTTGTTTTATCTTCAAAGTTATGTTTGCTTCTTAGTCAAAACTTGCAACAAAACATGAAACTCAATGACAAAAATGATGCTAGGATCATTGCCCATTTCCTGGGTTTGGGTAGACGCGGTCAGACTTTGATATTTTTGCCAATAATGTTTAGCAGTCAAATATAACGAAACAGGCAATAACAAAACTCAAATATCATGTTATTCTAAAATAAGTGGCACAGTTATCACAACCAATGCCAGCACTATAATAAGAAATGCAAGATGTTCATTTATCGAGCGTATAAGGTGGACTAAACAAGATAACATACTGTAATACAGTTTGCTTCTTTATCCACGCATGGTGTGTGCTCGTTTGATTTACAAATAAAACAGCGAGCGAGAAACAGGGAAACAAGTGCGTAATACGGCTAAATAATGATAATATTTTTAGTATACAAAGGTCTCAGATTTACAAATCAAACGCCACATCATGCGGCGACCAGAAATGGATATGATAGCTTGAAACATAAAATGGCGTATGAAGTGACCTTGTGAGGTGTATCTGTACGAACACCGCTTTCGAAGGTGCCTTACGAACTGGACTTATGCGGACTTGGGGCCGACAAGGTTAGTCAGTCCCCCATAGACAGATAGTTGAGCACGACGTGTCTGCGCATGTCTGGCTCCACTGCAGCCAGTCAGGACAATGAGTGGATGAGGGTAGCGGGGGAAGAGCGGTGCTGGGGGGTCGGGGAGACAAACGTCACTTCTGACTTCTGAGCAAATCCTGCCAGGGCTGAGAACTGCTCTATCGACAGTACAGAATCAACGGAACTGTCTTCGAGACAAATGACTAAAGAACGTTATAGTGCAGACTCTCGTCTCATCTCTGTCTCTCCGCTTGGTCCTCTCTGTCCTCTCTCTTTCTTTCTTTATTTTTTTTCTTTCTTTCTGTCTTTCTTTCTTTGTCATCTGTTCTCTCTAATCTGTTGTCTCTCCGATGCTTTTCTGCTCTCTCTTCTCCCTCTCTTGCGCCGGTGTATGCTCGTGGTTGTCGGTGTGGGTGTGTGGTTAAGTCGGTGTGCCTGTATGCGTTAGTGTGTGTGGGGGGGGGGGGGCGGGGGGTCTATCTAAATAAGCCAGTTTTTTAACACACTCACCCACAAACACGAGCGTGTATGCCGACACGCACACACACCTCATTAGACAATCTTGCATATAGAGAAAATAGGAAAATTCTTTTAAAATATTCAGCGATTTAAAAAAGAGACTGAACATATTTTCCTTTTTTCGAGCAAGCCAAGATTCGATGAGAAGTACAGGGCCCCGACAGCAAAGCTCTCGATGCACAAGAAGTGGTCGAACGGACAGGGCCGAATAAATATGATCCAGAAGCGTCCCATCCACGACCTGCGATCAATATTAACCCTGTACGCAACCCGACAGCGCTGCATCCAACACCCCCTCACAACCACACACACGACTACCATCACCAGAAAAAAAGCTGGTATGCAATAACGGACAGAAGTCTCGGCACTCTAGCTGCGAACAAAAGGATTACAAACTTTGGTTAGGGGGCGGGCATGGCAAAATGTCTGTGGAACGACATGTGCGCATTGGACGAAGCGGTATAATACCCTCCCCTGCCACCCACCCACACACCCCACCCCAAATTCTCCAACGTGAAAACACACGAACATTTATAGAGGGGAATACACTCACACCGTACACAAGAAGTGTTCGGGTAAGGACACTTATTTTGTAACCGAACCAGAACGCATTTTACATTCATCTAGAACGCTTGAAGTTAAATTAGTGTTAAAGGTGTTCTAGTCTCTGTTCTTGAAAGTGTTCAAGGGGCTGGAAAATGTATAAATGGTGTTCTGATAATGTTCCAAATGTGTTCCAGCAGCCAGTGTTCAGTCAAGTAGGGGCATGCTAAGAACACTTGGAACACCTGTAGCACACATCTTACATACTATTTACACACGCAGCACATGTTTTGCACCTGCTTTAACACTGTTTACATGTAATTCGTGTTGAAATATTCAGAGTGCAGACAGGTATAGAGGGAGAGGGGGGGTCTGTTCTTGGACTACTCCGTCTACTTTATTCCCTTCTGTCCTTCTGTCTCACTGTCTGCCTCTCTTCTCATCTCTCTATTCTTTCCTCTACTCATCACCTTTCCTTTCCATTTCTCTCTCTCTGTCAGTCTCTCTCTCTCTCTCTCTCTGCGAGACAAAGCTCTGAAACGCAAAACTCACACTCACTCCAGACACCAAGCATATCTCTACCTGATTCTCTTTGTAGTTCTTCTCCCGGAAGTTGTAGCCCAGCTGTGCGTAGAAGTTGTTGCCGAACGAATACACGTGTCCGTTCGTCAGCACTACCATCGTGTGGCGACATCCGCAAGCTGCCGACTGAATTCTTTCCTCGGGCGGAATTTGCGGAGAAAGATGGATTTGCGTGGGTTTCAAGCGGGAATTCCGATCTCCACAGCCAAGCCTGTGGCATACAAATAATATTTTTTTATAATAAAAAAAGGCAGTGAATGCTATTTACTGAGGAAGCGTGGGTATTCGACACAACAAGGTTAACAAGCTGGAGCTAAAGTGCTGCATGTACGAATTAGCAGTCACGTGTCCAGCCATTGGCTATAGGCCCTATTTCTTTATTCGATCTTCTGGAAAGATCGCTCGTCGAAAATATCTAAACATGATTACTTAATTCTTCAGTGTAACCTGTAACCATTAATGTAGAAAATAGTACACGACTATATAATTAAAGACTGTCCCCTGTGTAGGACCGACATTCCTAACATTTTTGCGCAATAGCTGTTCCTGTTTTCTCTTTCTCTCTCTCCTTGGTCAAACGGTCCGCTTCCGAGGTCGGTGGTTCAAATCGCGACCGATTCATACCTGAGACTTTAAAATTGCCCTGCCAGACGCCTGACACCACCGGGAACAGTACTAGGTCTGGTTGGCCTGGTGTCAGTATAGTGTGACTGGGTGGGACTGAAGCCTCTGTTGTGACCGCAGTCCCACGTGTGAGAACATGTTCACTTGTCTGTGGTGGTGGCGGTGGTGATTTAGAGGAACATTGCTTCCACCTCGCGGTAATTTCGCACTATGGGGGATGGGTCCTATTAGTAAACTATGCACTGAAAGACCCACCAGACTGGTGGCTGCAGTAAGATGGCCAGTGCGGCAGGCAGTTTAATGTGCGGGGAGATGGCCGAATGGAGTTTGCACAATGTTTAACTCAGGAAATAATCCTTGGCCACACCAGGGTTCGAACCAGCAAGCTCCATCTGCTAGTCCGCAGCTCTCCCAACTGAACTAACCTGGCCCCCGTTCACTTGCTTCAAGCAACACAGTCGTCATATACACCTAGCCTGCGGCGAGAGGTTAAGCAGCAACCAACTAACCAGCTCTCTCTCTCTCTCTCTCTGGATTCCACAGACAACCGTAAGTGCTACAGCTGCTGAGAAGAAAGGGGTCTGGGCAATGCGCGAGAAAGAGACAAGGCCCACCATACTGGCAACAGGCACAAGTGGACAGGCAGAGAAGCGGAGAATGGAAACAAGCGTAAGGATGCCGCTGAAGTAATGTATAAAGATGAGGCCCTAGCTTACTCGACAGAATAGATGATCGCCACAACAATGATTTATATCGTACAAGGGGAAATTACTCCTTACAAGGGAAATTACTCCTACTGGCACTAGCTGTGGGCCTTTTGCTCAGTCCACTGACTTTTAGCCACGACGACGATGACGACGACGACGACGACGATGATGATGATGATGACGATGATGACGACGACGACGACGACGACGATGATGATGATGATGATGATGATGATGATGATGATGATGATGATGATGATGATGATGATGATCGGCAAGCGAGGACGACGATGACAACTAAGACAAGGTCGAAAAAAAGGAGGAGGAGGAAGAATGGTTTAGTATCCCCGGATGATACTTACGGCCCTCCAAAGTGGCGACGAGAAAAAGAAGTAAGGATTCTCTTCCAGTCTTTGGGAGAGTGGTAAGGTGGAAGGGGGAACTGGGACCGGAAATAGATGGCGACAGGGGAAGCTGGCAAAGCCATGCAGATAGCGCCGACCCGGAGCGCGCGGGGGCCAGAAAGAAATCCCAGTCATTTACAGTCAACACACAAGGTCTTAGCTGTCCGGCTTGCCCTCCAGACTCAATCGTGTTTTCAACCTTCGCCCCGTCGTCCTGACACCCTGGGTTTAGGTCGCAACTAGAGAGATTGACTTCTGAAACTTTAGAGCCATCGAACGAGACCCCGGGAAATATCTTGCATCAGCGCATGCAAATCAGTATGATGAGCGCACGCTGGCCTCTGACCTCCATCATCCCTTCGATGCAGTTTCCTTGCCCTCCCTCCAACTCTTGGCTGCTGCCCGTTCCCTCCTCCTTTCCATTTCGACGAGAAATCCAATAGGCCAGCGGAGCAAAAACATGTTGTCATCGGTTTACAACGGTTGCCTAATCTGCCGCCACTAGAAATGACACTTTATTCTGCCAGCGGCCAGGCAAGAAGGAAAAAAAACTCACGGTAGGAACAACCTTTTGGTGAAGAAGCTCAACCCTGCGAGATGCTCAGCGCTGCCGAGCGACTTTTCCTCTTTCCGAAATTCCTCTCATCAGGGCGAGACCCCCGCGGCCATTCTAATCTACTGGTCGTGTTGCAGCAAATTGTTGTTCAATGCGGTCCTGCCCTCGGGGCCCTTCTGGAAGGACCCTTGCCTGCACGAGTAGCTCTTCGGTGTTGATGGGAATCAGACGGAACATGGTCAGTTAATTACCGGCAGGGACCAGGGAGGGAGACGGCGGCAGATTACATAGTTAACCCGTGCCCGACGGGGCCATCAAGAGTGTGATGGCAAAGGACCCGAAGTTTAACCTGGACCACCGCTCGCAGAAAATATACTGCGGTTACCACGCACCCGGATGTTGCGTTCCCAGCACACAGCTGAACGAGAGTTTATGCCCCCCCCCCCCACCTCTTTGTTTTAAAGAGAGAAAGATGTAACGCGCTCATGAACGGTTAGAAACATCCACTTCTTAATACGCTTGTTACCGGCATTATTATCGATCATTTAGAAATAGCGATGTGGCAGGAGAAATGGCGGGTTCCACTGGCTCCTGCTGGAAACATCTAGTGCAGATGCACGCTATGTCCTGCTGGGTTAGAACACTATGTGTTCCTGTTCAGTAGCCTTGGGTGTCGCATTTATTCTCGTGCTGGTTGGAAAACAAGGGCGGCCGGGGGAGTGGTGTGCTGGACGGTGGGGGAAGCATGAGCCGAAAAAAAGTTACGCCCATCTTGGAGTGTCGGATCGATTCCAATCGGTTCCTGTCATTCTCGTGACCCCGCCGTTTCTAATACGTGTTTACATACAACTGCCGAGTCGTTCGTCTCCCCTTGACAGGTCGGCACATGTACACAACAAAGTGAGCAAGCGTCCTCTACGGCGGGCAGGGGGGAAGGAACAGGGGCGCTAATCGTGGGATTAGACAACAAACAATCCCTTTTGAGTGCTGTCTCACCGACGTGACAGTCTTGTCCAAACTCCTACGGCACGGAAAGCGGATGGGGACGACAGCCGAAAAGAGGGAAGGGTGTGGGGCACAAGTCTAGAAGACAGGAAAAGACACAGAGGCTAAAGCGAAACATATCAGGGAGAAGAAGGAACGAGAGAGAATCGAAGAAAAGAGAGAGCCAGGCAATGAAATAAGGTACAACAAGGGAAGGAAAGACTGATCAAAAGTCTTGCCATTTTTTTAATGACTGCATCTCCAAGCCAGTACAAGATCTCTCTCTCTCTCTTGCACGCTCGATCTCTTACTAGCCCGTTCCCTCTCTTCCCCTCTCCCCTACCACTCCCTTTCCCCCAACCGCCACTCCACGCCTGGTGACAAACTACGAATTGATAAGAATTCATGTCAGAATCAATGCCAGCAATCTCCTGACTTCTCAATATCCCCGTGACAGATAAACGGGACTAGGGAGCTGGTTAGAAATTCCTTTGTTTTCACAGACACGCTGTCTTCCCCCCCCCCTCCCACCACTCCCTTCTCCTTCCTCTTTTTTTTTTAAAGACCACGCTCTGGCAACAAACCTCTTCCTCAAGCAGGGCCGAGCGTTGTCGAGAGATGGTATCAAATAAATTGCACGAAAACCCCCAACAGTTTTACGGAGCCATCTGCGCTGCTTATTAGCGGATGTTCTCGCGGAGCTGTGGTTGTAATCTTAGCACAAACAGAGGTGTCGGCATAGGCAGCGTAAATCATTGCTTCCAATCAGGCGAAATGTTGACTTTTTCCTCGTAAGGAAATCTCCGCGAATGGCCGCTTTGTTTTAAAATGGTAATCAGCTAAACGCAAGGTGACAACAGCGAATAATTCGTGAATTGTTGACCTCGAGGATTTTCCCGCTCGCTCTTAAACGTGCATCTCCACAATCTTCTATCTCAGCGAGAGAGAGAGAGAGAGATTTTAATTTATGAACAGGAAGTTCTTATTCTGTGTTTTTCATGTCGTTGTTGTCGTCGTGAACGTTATCACTATCAACGTCAGAAACAAAGACAACAAACAATGGCCGGAAAAGACTAAGCGATTTGTAAGAGGCAATGTAAACAAACAAAGTGAGAGAGAGAGACATGTCGACGTTGGCAGTGAGCTACCAACTTTTCTTGATCTATATTATTGTGTTCCGTTACCTGAAAACGTAAAGCGCGGTTGAGCTCCTATTTTACTTTTCCATCATTTGTCAGTAGACGCGTGCATTTTGTGGCTGGCTTGCATGGGCTTTCTTAACAGCTATACGTAAACCCTGTCCCTTAGTAGCCACGGACCTATAACACCACGGACCTATAACATCACGGACGTAATAACACCACGGACGTAATAACACCACGGACCTATAACACCGGATGTTCCGCATCGTGTGGGCGCACGCATCATTATCATAGCGCGTGCGCACACATCGGGGATTACCGATGGCTAAATTAAAACCACCTTTCACTTAATCCCCTGCGTGTGCGAACTCGCGGATATACATGTATGTTGCGAATACAGCTTTAGTTATTCTAGCTGATGGGAGATGAGGTTCTAAGGTCATGAAAAGAGAATACGCCGGTCGGTCGCCCTGAGTATGATCCCAGCATTCCTCGACTACTCGTCCTGTAGACCAAAAGCACAAGGCCCCTCCCCCATTCCCCCGCCCCCCCCCCCGGCGATCTTGGAATAAGCTATTCGCTCCTGGGACGACCGAATAACTTAAATATTACCGGATGACGAGGGGGAAAACAGGCTATTCGCTTTTCGTACGTGGGAATTCAAGGAACTAATTCCAGAATATCCGCCATGACAGGAATAAGTCAGCTATTCGGTTGTCTGGCATACAGGGCCTGAGCAAGATCAACACGGCTACTCACTGGCCGCTGTTTCCGTTACCCCAGGCGAAGATCTGACCAGAACCTGCAACACAAAGGACAGAACTGGTCGTAAAAAAATGAAAGAAAAAGAAGAAAAAGGCAGCAGACACAACAGTGAGGTAAAGAAGCAGAGAGGGATGCTGTACTTTTATATAGACGTACTTCTTTGTTTTTGAACTAAAGAAATTAATTCAGCGTTATATGCGGGTGTCGGTGTATTCATTCATGTATATAACGTATATTCACTTTGTCATATCAAAGTTATAGTAATGCGGTTTCTATAGGCTCCATAAAGAAGCATAAGCTTAAATCAGTGGTCACCTACAGGTTATTTACAGAGAGACCAACATAAATGACGGGTTGATGTACATATAATTGCGGCTGTTCAGTTTAGGGCTGGGATAGCTTTATGTGCTGCTGCTCTGGGGGCTGGGATAATTTATGAGCTGTTTGCAAGTACTTGATTAACTTCTTCCCCGCCCTTCCGCCTCAGTGACTGGATACTGAATAGTTTTGTTTTATCTCTAGTCAGAGTTATCAGTGTTCCCAGCGTCAAAACAGGTCCAGATTTGGCCCCTGCTGCACGCGCGTTGACCTCTATACATAAAAATACTGCGCAGCACAGGTCATGCCCTGACTTTCATGTATAAGAAGATTATGCTGCTACAGAGCAAGCAGTCCGATCCTGAACTGTGCGAAGCAATACTTTGTGAGGGTTACAGAAATACTTTGTAACGGTTATAGTAAACCACGCGGAGAGGCGACGGCAGCTGACCACAGAACGTTGTGGACATTGGCAGTAATAAGATTCCGCAGCCGTTTACCTCAAGGATAGTTCTCTTTCTTTCGCTCTTTGTCATCGTGGCGTCCACGTATGACTTTCTCGTCCTCCTCGCGTCAGATTCTATCCCTGGGGAACCCGAGTCTTTCTCGTGGGAGATTTTGCTTTCTTTCACGTCTTGCAGCTCCTAACCTCTTTCTTAGATGAATCAGCAAACTGACAGGAATTCCTAAGAATTAAGCCTCACTTTACCCCTGAGTTGTCAATATACAGTGGCATTACCAGTGTCTTTCATCCAAATGCTACAGTTTCGTGATAATGACATAATCTGTTTTGCGCGGAGACCCTATATCCCTGTCAGTAAGACTTTGCACCTGTATTAAATGTTTCCACTCGTTCATTTTGAACCCTCTCTCTCCCACAGTCTACGTTAGGACAAAGTGAGTTCGTAACGAGACCAGTATTCCGCTTTCATTTGTTCTGCTGGACTAATTAGCCATTCACCAGTCTCTCTTCTCTCTACGCAGAAAGGAAGGAAAGAAGAAGCAGTGGATAGATAAGCCAGTAGAGGTTGCTTAAAAATTAGTATTCATGCTCTCTTTCTCTCTCTCTCTCTCTCTCTCTCTCTCTCTCTCTCGGCTTATTGCTTAATTCTTCGTCGTGCTGAGGGATGCCCTTGATATTTTAGCAAGTAGATAAATAGAAGCGAAGGCTTAAATGCACTTCAAAAGAAATCCTCACATACCTGCCTTCAAAACAAGAAAGGCAACACACTACAGAAAAAAATGTAGAAGCTTCACATCAGCTCGGCATTTCTTGAGGCAGTCTTTTTGTTCTGAAAATCATTTTTATTTCCTAAGAGGAGTCACCTGATAAATAGATAGGTAAATAGATAGATCTATGAGACGAGGAGGGCGTATAAATCTGCCTCACAGCGTCAGTGTCTCAAATGACCAGGATTCAGCCTGCCCAAGAGAGACGTACGTGAGACCTCGGTGACAACCTAATCAGTGTGTAGATCACATGCATTTCATCTCCCTGCGTTTTTTGTCTCACCCTTGGCACTTATTACCACACCCGCTTGCCTTCCCCGCGACTCCTTAATGCTCTTCCTGCTCCCGATATTAAAAGAACGCGACACCATCTCCTGGTTTCCAACTCAATATCGGCCACCTCCTTACGACCAAAAACTTGATTTGCCGCCCTTGAGAACGGATCTGACCACGACACGAGTCGGAGGTAGTGGTGGGGAGTGGAAAGTGGGAAGGAGGAGGGTATTGGAGGGTGAGGGTGAGAGGGGGTCGAGAGAAAGACAGGAAGGAGAAGCGTGAATTTATGCTATCAGGACCGCAGATGAATGAGGAAACTCGAGGATGGCAGTCTTTCATCGCCGCATCAGAACTTGGAAACGTCGTTTCCTTCACCACCAGCCATCCGATGCTTTTCGTCCTCCCCTCCACCCGCCCCCTTCCCGCCATGGCCGACGTCTCTCATCGTGCCAGCCATTCTTCATTTTCTTGCTCATCCCTTTTCCCGTCTTTTCCAGTCCTCCTCGTCCGCCCGTCTCACCTTCTGCCTCCTGCTTTCCCGTGCTCTAATAACAAGGCCCGACTTGATTGAATGTGGGGCCGCGACACCGTTGGCGGGGGCCGAGTATGGAGCGTAACCCACTACAAATCTAATTTGTTCATATCTGCCCGGTGACTGAGCCGCGCGCCCTATTCTCGAGCCTTCCACGCGGCTTCGTGACCGGTTTCCTGGCAGCTAGCCCTGGCCCCACGGCCTTTTGCGCCCGTGGCGCTCGGATTAGCGTCTGCGGAGAGGAACCGCACAGACATGAGGACACGCGACAGACGATAGGCTTGTGACGTCCGAGATCTTGAACTGCGCCACTTAGCCTCGCGTCCTCGGGTCTGCAAATCTCACCTCTCGTCGTCCGTGCAGTGGGGACTGAGGAGCTAGAGTCTAGGTCAGAGGTCGCGGTGAAAACGGTGGGCTAGCGCTACTTGCCAACTGGGCCTTTAAAGTTTTAAAGTTGCCTTTAGGTCTTCCACAATCCATCGTCCTTTTCGTCGAGAGATACGTCTGCTTCTGTGGCGACCCCCCCCCCCCCCCCC
>SMGT01011173.1:304078-330549 GCA_004794575.1 Lanistes nyassanus
ATTATGATTATTATATCATCTATATTATTATGATTATTATATCCTCTATATTATTATGATTATTATATCATCTATATTATTGTGATTATTATATCATCTATATTGTTCTGTTTTTATATCATCTGTGTTATCATGATTATTATATCATCGATATTATTATGATTATTATATCATCTATATTATAATAATTAATGAGGGAGGGGGCCTAGAATTGCTATGTCCACTCTAGTTGTCCACTTAGGGGCGTGTTCTTGCAGCTAACACAGGGTGTGGCTTATGCTGTCTGCTCCAATCTCGAAAGGTCACAAGTCGCAGGACAACGTTTACCGTATCTTCTTCTCCATTCACCTCCCTCTCCCAGCCACCTTTTCCTCCCTCCTTCCCTTGTCGGTTTTAAAAGAGTCTAGAACAGATCGAAGGAGACGAAATAAGACAGAAACCAAAGACTGTGTGACGATTCACACGGGCACAATACTCCCCTTCCTCTAAGTTCGCCCAAATCGCACCGCACTCTTTTGTTTGCACCTGCGCTGTCAAACATGCTCTTCTGAAACACTTGTAAGGGACAGTATACGTCGTTAGCAACTAGCACACCTGCTGTCTAGTCGGATCTGTAAGAAAAAAGGATCATTTAACTTACAGGCATTTGGCTGTCGACCCTGTACTTGGCTTGGAACCTTGTCGTTCTTAATTCTCAGGCACAGTATTAAAATTGCTGTACGTCCGAAGTTCTCCTTCCCTTGCTCCAAGACGACTGCCACTAACCCACTCACCCTTGACCTCCATGCACCTACCACCCAACCCCCCCTCCATCCTTCTCTGTATAACAATGCACGCTTCTGTATTAACACCTATGCCAGGCACGCCTAATCGAACCTTGTTTATGGCTCCATCACGATTTACGCCATGCTCGGGTGCAATATGTCGGTGGCCAGTGAGTGCAGGCGGTGAAAACATTCAAATGTTGTCAGGGCCTGCAGATATTGCCGTCGACACAAATAGGTGTGAGCGACAAATGATTGCTTCGATAAGCACGGGGCACTTTAAAATGTCATAGTGTGCAACCACGTTATATATTAGCGGGATCGAGACTTGCAGCAAGTTCAAACAGAAGTTTGCGCTGGCATACCAGACACCAGCGGAGTGCGGATAGCGTTACAAGATTCAAATCTGAAGACAGCTTTCAAAGGCTTTGGGTTCAAGGGCCATTAAATTGTGCGAGAGTTCTATATGTTCTCACAAGTACGACTCTTAATTTTTTAGAAAAAAAAATAAATACGGAGAAGTCAAGCGTGAAAAGTTTTAATTCCACGCCATTCAGTCAACCTTTGGTAAACTAAAAAATGTATTGGTGGTGCGAGGCACTTGTAGGCTCACCAACCACGTTCAACTGTGTGCAAATGAAAAAAATAATCTGCACAAAAAAATATTCCTATTCTAATGCACCTCTTATCTCATCTTGGAAAGTAAAAAAAAAGCGAATAAAACGAGATTTAGTTGAGTTTCTGGAGCTTAAAGATTGCCTTTTCTTTTACTTAGTATGGTTTCAAAAGTCTAAAATATACCATCTCATTCCCAAGGTTTCATTTAAAATTGCATCAGGCTGAGTGTACACGAGCTCGGTCGGTACCCTGTGAACTTCATCAAGCAGGTCAGCGACAGCCCTGTGTCTATAAGTAAATGCGGCAACAGCACAAGAAAATCTTCATCAGAGCAGTGGGGTTTTTATTTGGGGGGGGGGGGGCAGATAGTAAAGAATTCAAAGAAATCAAATATCACCAGCGTGGAGATGTATATGCCAGGGGGGGGGGGGTTTAGGAAAGGAAAGTGGACTTGGTAAGTTTCGCAGAAAGAAAGAAAAAAAAGAAATTCCATATTTCACGGAGTTCCTCATTTGGACAGAGGATATACTGCTTGGGAAACAGCAGAATCGTGGCTGCCGACACAAAAGGAAAAATTACTAATTAAAGACTAGAAGCACCGACTGAGCATAAAAGCTGCGAGGCGCATCTTCTCTTTTGCAGTGTCTCAGGGTCCCCCTCCGCCACCCTAAAAGAGGTAGCAGTTGGGTAGAAGACAGAAAACAGAAAAAAGAGTAAAAGCCGATTATTCCGAAACATCTTACTTCGTTCATCTGAAGTACCATTGGGCTATTTTATTGCGAACCCAGATCAAGCGATCTAAGATCAGTTTCTAATAAACAGAAAGCCGGTTAGATCGCCAGAACTGGTTTCACAGTAAAAGACTCGCCATGCTAAGAACGGCCTTTATGTACTCATCTGAAATATGCAATTTGACATAAAAAGGACAGACAGAGGGACGGACGTGTGGGCGGCCATGCAGGCAGCCAGGCAGCCAGCCAGACAGACAGACAGACAGACAGACAGACAGAGGGTTTACTGCAAAATCTTTGGCTGATGATATTATCAACATTCCCTAATTGCTCGCTTGTGGGGTATTCCTATAGCAGCAGACACCGCACTTGAGGTTAACATTATACTGTCAGTTTTAGCAAATACTCTGCCTGGGGCTCTAAGCATTTATGGCCGTGAGCAACGTTGACAACAATGCCGAAGCGATCCAGCCCTGTCATGTGTCTACAAGTCTAGAGACTAGGCTGCGAGCACTTTTAGGGAATTGGGTGGGCGGGTGGAGGACTGGTGGTAATGATCATCAAGTCAGACTTGCAGATTATAACATGCAAGTATCTCCACCATAGACATACAAGTTGTACTTGGTTGGTTACTGTTAACTTCAAGTTGTACTTGGTTAGTTACTGTTAACTTCAAGTCAGCAGCAAAGGCTATATCCTGACGGGGTAGAGGAGAAAGAAGACGGGGGAAAGGGGATGGGGAAAGAAGAAAGGGAGAGAAACGGGAGCGTCTGAGAAATCGCCGACAGCCAGTCATGTAAACAGACATCCCCCCCCCCCCAATTAGACATAGTACGCATCCCGGACATGGGATCCGAACCCAGGACTCTCTATAGCACGTTACTGCTATGCTATGAGCAGGCCCCACTGTGCACTTGCATGGGAAGT
Source organism: Lanistes nyassanus (assembly GCA_004794575.1). Taxonomy (NCBI): domain Eukaryota; kingdom Metazoa; phylum Mollusca; class Gastropoda; order Architaenioglossa; family Ampullariidae; genus Lanistes; species Lanistes nyassanus. Next base: position 307,119 of record SMGT01011173.1, read on the forward strand.
TAAACTGGGTATTCCACTGCAGCATGGAACGTGGACGTGTGCAAGTACATGAGTACGCGCGTGTGTGTGCAAGTACGTGAGAACGCGCGTGTGTATGCGTGATGGGCGTTGATTGATGTGCGCAAGCGAGAGTCGAAGACACATACAGAGTTCGGTGAGGGGAAGGCCGATATCTTTCCACACTTTTCGACAACTAAATACAACGTAGCTGCCTTTTTCCACAAGACTAATATACCGGGATTCTTCAACTTGGCGAACTCGACAAAGAATGGTTACACATTCAACAATAAGCACGGACACTTACCCTTGAAGCAAGCTCGATTCCACTGCTTAGCAATCATTCACGGTGTCATATCCTGTGACAATACGTGGTAGTCCATTTCCCTGAGTGTTCTGATGACACCGATCGGTGTGGTAGCCAAGTGACATCCAACAGTGTCCCTCGTATTAGCGCTAGAACTGTCTGTAGTATCAGTGCGCATGTTAGACTCCACAAGGGCCATTGAGCATAGTTTACTCATTTCTTTGCGGAAGAGCGGGAGTGGGGCGGGAATGGGATGGTGGTGCCGGCGGTATTCTGTTTTCATCCCCACCCCTGACCTTTCTTCCCCAGTGACCCGTGTATTGCCTATAACGACTTGCGACGACTTTTTTTCCCTGCGCAATGTTTCCAGGCGCTTATTTATATATTTTGCCTGCCCTTCTCCAAACATACCCCTATCATTCTGATAACCCATTGTTCATGCCTGGCGTTCCAGGCTACCCGACTGTCACGGCGAGCTCACCCACAGCCCACACCAGCGTGACTTGGGCTAACAAAACACCTAGCTGGCACGAGCGCCTGGTTCGAGCGACGGTCGGAACTGATCAACAAATCGCCGGCGTACAGACTGGCTCGAAGAATGTGCGCGGACCTGCGCAAGCGGTGATACTTGCCCACAGGTGAGTCGACACTTACCATCAACGGTCACTATAGGCCTAACCTAGGTTAAAGTTAACGATGTATACCGGAAATTGAAAGGACACTTTGTCGGAACAAGATTTAATAGTTAGTAAAATCAAAATCCATATGTCAAATGCGGCAAAGATGCGCCGTATACATGCGCGCGCGTGTGTGTGCGCGCTCGCGTTTATAATCACTCTCGTGAGTAGTCGGAGACAGAACAAAATTACGACGTTGAAAATATTTTCCCGTTTCTTCTGCGTGACACAGTTTCGCTTATTTCTGTTTTGTTAAACCAGTGCACCTTCTGTTGGTAAAACTGAATAATCACAACGTTCCATGTTTGGCCATCACTGTGTTTTGGACTCACCTCATTGGAGCTAACTCTGTCCGCACTGTACTGTACGAGTAACTCCGAATCACCTCCCTTTAAAGTCCGCAAACCCACCCCACCCCACCCCCGGCTCAGTCCTTTGCACAGAAATAGCAAGCTTTTCACTTGCTACAACTTTTTTTTTTTTTTAGTTTACTATGTTTCACTCATGCCTATTTTTCTTAAAATAAATTCTTAATTTTCAAATATTCTGTGTCACCACTTACAGTAAATTGGGAAATGGTCAGCATGTATGCACCTCGTAAATAATATTGCATAGTATCTGCATCTCACAATTACGCAACAATTTTAATTGAACAGAAGTGCAGTAAAACATTTATGTCCACAGGTTCTGGTGTATATACACAACTAGCAGCACAAATGTAAGTTTTACAAATTTATATATAGTGCAAGCGCATAAGGAGTATTGGGGAGGCGCGGACTTAACAGAATACTCATCTATTAGACTTTTTCAAGGCACACATTTACTTTTGATTATAGAAAATTCATTTTTAAAAATTCCATTATAAAAATTTAAGGGCACTGTCGAAATTTGAAAGGTCTTATAAACTCTGCTTACAAACCACGTCGAACTAAAATAAGCTTAGCGCAGCTTTGATGAGAAATGTGCAATATTTTTAACGCTGTTAATGTGTATCTGTTGTATCTTATATTCATAATATTGCTTGCTGTGCTGTTATCGTTCTTGCATTGCAAGCCGCTCAATCTGTGTAGGAACCCAAACGAAGGGGGGGTGGAGGGAAGGGCTGTATCGACTCCTATAGCTGGTTGCGTAACTGTCCCTGCGTTTTGACGACAGTTGTCGCTGAATGAGCGTGATCTCCCCTCTGAGCTAATGGCGTCCTCAGAGTTGTCGGATATAAAAGTAGATGGATCACTCAACGTCATAGATCCCAGCTCTCAATTTTCAAACACAGGCAAAAGCGTGCAAATAGCAAATAGCAACGACTGCGAGCAAAAGCCGTCTACTGAGCGTTCGGTGAGCAACTGTCATGACATTCTTTTTTTTTTTAAACTAGCGCGATGAAACAGTGTACTATCTAGTATCTATTGATTTACCCCCATAGGGTATCTAAAACTAGTCTGTGGTCATATTTTCGTATTTCAGTTCTTGTTTTACCTCCGCTTGTCGCCTGTGCCAAAAGATAACGATATATGAATGATTGACCCTCCAATCGAGTAGTTCTCTCCCTTTGTCTAAAAAAACATGGCGTCTTTATCACTTGCTAAAGCCCCCAAACAAAAGAATGATCAGGAGCATGCTACGAACAAAGCAAAAGAAAAGGTAAGGAAACACCAGAACAACTTTATTGCTGACGCAAATTATTAATGACCAACCAGGTCAAATATAGGAATAAATAATACAGACAACTCGATAATCTATGATAACGGTCAATCGTAAACTTACTTGTCTCTCGTCTCTGTACCACGACAGGCACAAGGCAAGGCAGCTTAGATTGCAGCTAACTGACTATACAGAGAAAACGTTTACCATCAACATTGGGAAGATGTTAAGAGTTCTCAGACTCTCATTAACACTCTTCTGATTATTTTTAAAAAGGACATTCTCAGATTCTGTTCAGAATCGTGCAGTTGACTGTTACTGTTAGTGTGTTATGTTTGTAGCAGGGCACAGCCTGGAATGTTCAACGAAGTCGTCCTTATCGTATATTAAAACCAACTGGTCGGAAAAATAAGCATCATTAAATGGAGTTCTGTGGCTTTTCATGTCTCCTTTCCTCTCTGACTGTGGCTGTAGAAGTTTGTGCATATGCATACATACACACGAATACAATACATGATGCATACATTATGCACAGACATGTATCAAGAGAAAGATCAGCGAACTTTTAAGTGATATGAAGGTTCCACATGACGTACATACTTTTATTATGAATCCTTTCTGTAAAATTTATATTTTTCTTTGTGTGTGTGAGAGAGAGAGAGCATGCACGTACATGAATGAGCATGGATGCACATACCCCCATACATGCAACATTAAGTGCAGGAAGTGCTAATCTGCATGACAATAGATGTTCTATTTTTATATAGAAGAAAAGTACAAAATTTTGATTTAATCAACAGTTCAAGTGACTTTTCCAGTTGGATTTGAGGCTTAGTCTAGTCTTAATGCAAGTGCTAGTCTAGAACTGTAGTAGCAGTCTCATAATTGTCATTATTGTTGATGTAATTTTTATCATGGGAATACTGGTCTGAATTTGTATTTTCATTGTTTGACAGCGCAACAGGTTTTCAGTTACTGTCAACCAACTAAAAAAGCTATCACTGGATGAAAATGGTACCTTTATGTCAGACTTTGATCCTGAGCGGTCAAAAAGAGAAATGAGGAAGCTTAATAGAAAAATTCACAAAGAAAAGTAAGTTCATTTTATTAACACTTTGCTTCCTTTAACCCTATTCTTATATTTGGTCAGTGCATTAATCTCTTTGCAGGATTTTTTTAAAAAAACACCTTGTAATAAACACAAAAAATTACAATTATGTTATCTGTTGAGGGGAGTGGGTATCCATAAAGTGGTTCTGCTGAAGATCCAGGTCATTGACAACATAAGAATAGACATTCTCCTTTCAGCAAAAGTCTGAACAGCAGCATGTGTATAAGTTCAGAGGTTAGCAGAGGCTGCATTTTTACATACCTTGTCGGGACAGTAACTGATGCATGTACTTTGTCCAGAAAAATTGGTGACAATTCCATAGCAAAATTTATACTTATTTCCATACTTTATTACTGTATTTCAGCAAAAAGCTTAACCAGATGTACGATAAGACTGGAAGACTGCTGGAAAATTCCCTTGACATTTGTGATTGTTTGGACAAGGACTGTCCTGGGTGCCATTTTCCCTGTCCAAAGTGTGCATCCGAAAAGTGTGGTGTCGAGTGTCGAAGTGGTCGTCGCTGGACTTATGAACTGGTGGAGGTGGAGGGAACCAAGCTGGTTTTCAAGTGGTCCAGCACTGCTGTGTCATGATGCAGTTGGTATTTCTTTGCCAAGTGCTGTAGTGGTTACTGAAAGACATTTCAGCAGGCTGATACTGAAGAAACAAACCCAGCATGCATTGTCTGGAGGTTAGCACAACAGAGAATCTCGTAGCAAAAAAACCCTGGGCTCCGTTTGCAGTTGCTTGGCAAATCTGTTCTTGCATGATGAGAGCATACCAGACAATGCGATTAGCTTTTTATCTGCAACCAGTGTCTCACATTTTCAAGTGATCTAATACTCCAGCCTATGTGGTTGCTTCTGTGTTGAGTGTTAAACTGATCATCATGGGAAGAAGTTTCATGGGAACTAGAAGTTCCATTTCTTCAAGTGGTCAGGTACCAAAACCTTAGGGTTTTTTTTTTAATTTTGTGGAATATTTGATATGGACATTCTAGATATTGAACATTGTGATTAAAGTTTTGTTCATGAAAGTAGGGTTGAAAATTTTTTCCTGACAAGTTGTCCACAATTTTAAGTCTAGAGTTGCAGCTGGGTGACACAAAGTCATATAAATTTGGAGCAAGAAATCTTGCCACTGCAGGCCCAGAATCATTGTAAAAACATTGAATGAAATAAATAAAGCAGCTTTTTGGGGTTCTACAATTCCTTGAGTTTAGACAACCTAGGTGCATGTCTTGAAACTAGGGATGGATAATGCTTGCCCACAGACAAACCTCAATCATGCCAAAAACTCACAAAAAGCCCCAACTTAAATATGCCGTTCTTTTATGATTCACGCACTCCTTTACTGCATGTTACTACTAGCATGGCTTTTTCATGGGCATCGGACATTTTTAAACAAGTAGGGATTACACATTTTTAGCAGCCACGTAGCTCCCAAGTCCTGCTGCTTTACAGATCTACTGCACGGAGTACTTATGTTTTAACAGATGCTTTATTTGGAATTGTTGAAATTGGGACAATTTGAAGATGTCTGATTACATAGTCATAAAATACCAGGATCTGTTCGGGACATCCCTGTAGCCCCGTTTTCATCCTATACTCTTGGGACTGGTTCCAAAATTTAAGCAGGCGATTGTATTGCCGCCAGGTTCAAATGTACAAGGCATGCCTTGTTTGCATGGAACTGCTTGTATCAACCAAGAGGGTCTAGTGGCTTGTGAGCTTACCACCATTCTGCATTATAAAAACCCAAGCATGTCACACAACAGATGTGGGAGACTCGTGAAATCTTTTCCAGAACATCTATAAACTCGAGAAATCAGGTACAGGTCACATCCCTCCACCCTACCAAACAAAATCCTACATCAAATTATGTTGTCATGCATTCATTAATGAAATGCAATCATCAAAGAACAAACTTCACAAACACAAGACACAGACGCAAAAAAGTTTATTTCACATGCGAGGACCCCTGAAGCTCATGGTGTTGACTGGCTGGGTTACCTGGAGTCCAGCAATGTTACCAAAGTCCTGTTAAAAAAAACAACATGGAATTGTAAGCATGGGGTTACTCTGCCTGCTGTAATCACTTTCAATTCAGAACCTCCCATACAAAACTCAAAAAAGCACACAAATCAGGTCTGATAATGGAGGGGTCTAAGATTAAGGGATGACTGGTCACAAACAGCAAAACATGCTAGACCTGCATGAATGTTACACATGGCACCCAATGCCAATATGTGCTTTGAAATGGAGTCTTATTTCCCATTAAATTGCATGCAAAAAATGTCACCTCTCATTTCCTGTAATAGTTTGATATCAGACCTAGTTTACTGCATCATACCTACTCTTGTCCCACCAAAAACCATTAAAACTATATCTTTCTTTTTGCAAAACCCTAACTTCTAACCTTCTCCACTCCCCAAAGGTGTCCATTTTCACTCTTTTGTCCAAACCTACACACTCTTATTTGCCTTCTATTTTAAATGCCATTTCATCTGCATTAAAAAGGTTGAGACTGTAGCCATATCTCAGAAATGGCCAAAGCTTGATCCAGTCATCCTCCGCAACTTGATTTGTATCAGTTCCCTTGCCTCTCAAAACAGACTGGCAGATTTTTCTTTTACTGAGGCATTTCTCCAACCACCCATTTGAAGCACGAACTTGCCTCAAATACCAACAGCCAAAAACAGCACTTTTTCTTGGTTAAGTCTTCCTGTCAAGTGATATGTCTTTCTTGTATCCACAAACAATTCCTAACAGGTCTGTTGATGGCTGGGTACATTCTCTTCAGTTGGAATTCTTTTAAACTCAACTTTCTCCACTCTTATCTGTAGAATTTCTGCTGTCTTTGATTATCAATTGCATCTGCATCTTTCCAAAATCCAGCAACTTTCCAATATTTATTGCCAACTCCCCGTTGTTGCTCTTCCGAACCACTTGTAGTCTCTCCATTAGAATTAAAAGTTTTCTTTTGTTTACTGATTCTGGTCTGATTTCACATTTCTTGGTGAAAATTTTTGTAAAATTTTGCTTAATGTGTATCTACTCAACTAGGTAAAGTTGTGTCATGCGCAAAACTAGTCACTTCCTTCACTCCCCAGCATCAAGAGTCAAGTCTTAAATAAGATTAAGTTTATGCAGTAAACAATTTCTGTAAAAATACTTTGGGTTGTTAGCTGGAGAATGTCGGCCATATTTGGAGGTTTCCCTGTATTGCTGTCCTACCATCAAAGGTGCTAAAGCCAAAAAATGTTTTAAGGAAAAGGCTGTATGGCCAAAAAAGCACGTAGATGCACATTTAGCGATCATATGTGAATGCATTGCCAGAAAAAAAGAATTAGTTACCCATAACCATAATACTATTTTTGGCTCAATGGTCAGTACTGAAAGTCTCTGATCAGGGAGTCTCTGATACTGGCTGGGACAAACACCACTAAAAAAATAGGTACTGCTTAAAACATTTATAGAAAATTACTGACCATGCTTTTCCCCACAAAGAACACACACACACATCTGACAGATCAACAGTTTGAACAAAAACCTAGTTTAGTGGCTTTTCAACTTGTTTTCTCCAATATGACCAGTGCTCATCCACTAGCAAAAATGCAAGATACTGTATTATGTCTTCCCACCAACTTGAATAACCAACTTCTGTGAAATTAATCTCCACTCCATTACTTTTCCCTTGATTTGTAACCACCCTGGGAAGAATAGTTGTGGTACATTTAAAAGAACAAAAACTAGTGTTTGTTATGCATTGGCTTGGGGCCAAATTGACACCACTTCTGATATCCACACCCATTCAGAATAACCCTGTTAAAATTCTGATAAATAACAGTGATGACCAAAGGAAGATTTCCGCGAGTAATAATGACTAAACTGTAAGTTGGCAGAAGGATTTTTAGTGACTCCTGACTGTAACAGTAAATTTTAATACAAAATGGAAACGCTTTTCAGACTTTTCGCAAACTCTGCATGTGCAATGCATGTAACAGTAATTTGTGGTAAACAGACAAGAAAGCTAAGGTCCAAGAGAACAATGATCAAAATAGAAAATTACTGAACACTTACCATAGCCTTCAGCAGCTCCTTTGTGTCTGGATCCACCTCAATGATATCCACGTCCAGAGCAGACACCTGAAAGCAAAAACCCAATCATTTAAAACTGCTGATTCAGTAACACAAAATACTAGAGAAAGGCACCTTACTTTTATCAAACACTGGTCATAGAAAGTGGTTTCAGTTCGCCAACATTTCCATCAAACATACACCACCTGCAACTTCCTGTTTGTAGATTAGCTAAGCACCTTGCTAGTTACAAGAGAAACAGCTGCTTCCCACACTGTCACCATTGATGTCAATATTGTGGAAGCTCCTCATGCACCTTAGCATGTTAATCTGAAGTACAGGTTCCAGCGGTTCGAAAATGGTGCCTGATATCCCTTTCAAAATAAGCTCCAAAGATATCCTCCAAATTCAATGCTTACAACATAATAATGACCTTAAACTCCAACATTAATTTGATAAGTCCTACACTCTATATGTATTTGCAGAAAAAATCCCTATACCTCAGGGACATAGTTGTCTCTGCGCTCTCTCTCCTCTTCCTGAAGTTTAATTGAGATGCCTCGAACTGGGCCCCTCTGGATTCTTTTCATCAGGTGAGTCACAAACCTGGAAGAGGAAGGAAAATATCACAAATAAACAGCAGTATAATGCTTTCACTAACTTTATTCTCAGACCATTTTTGCAAATTACAGTGGCGTGAGTACAACAGAACCCAGAATCATAATGCAAGCTAATATAAATCCAAAGAAATAAGAAAATCGCATCAACCTTAGTCTGCACGTCAACTACATGCAGGCTGCAATGATCCCTCTTAAATAAAAAGTTACTACGAAAATTCACCAACATACCAGAGACACAAGGATGCATTAACAAATAATAAAATGTAAACAACACTGTCACAGCCTTACTGCTAACCACACTCACCCTGCGACTTTGTTGCGGAGTTTTTTGCTAGGGATAATTGCTATTTCTTCACAAACCCTCTTGTTTGTGTGGAAATCAAGAGTCAAGCGTGTGTAATACTTCTCGATAATGACTCGAGCCGCCTTCTTCACAGTCTTAGTCCTGACGCGACCCTGCAATATAGAACAATTGCCATGAGCAAAAAGCTGATACGTATCTAAACTTAAAGTACTGAAAATATAACGACACACTGCTTGAAAACTTTTACTTCATGTATAAATACTGGAGACAAGTGGCCAGTGCGGGTATCGGAACAACTTCCGACGCACAAGAAATGCTAAACATGAACAGTGTGAGCAGTTCCTCGCTTAAAGTATCAGAATATTTATTAAAATCGCTACATCTAAATATTAACCGCAGAAAACTTGTAACATTTACTACAATCTTATGTCTTTACAAATCAGATGATGCAGCTTTTAAATCTCGTATAATTTCAGCCCGTCTTACCATGGTGGCTGGATACCGGAAAAGGAAACCCCGTTAAATCTTCGGAGTTAAGACAAAAGGGGTCATTAAAATCGAAACCTGCAAAACTCTTGTTTGCTTGTATAAAATAGTAAACAGTGCAAAATATGTTTTACATGCGGAGCAAGTCCCATATTCTTAACAAATCTTTAGTTCTAAAGAAAAAAAAACGAAAGGGGTCAAGGTCGTTATCCTCTGCGGAACACTTCTGTTTTTTTTTCACCAGAGTAACGAATTTTTGTAAATAAAAATTCCTCGCTATGTTGACCATTCATCAAAACATGAAGTTAAAAACGGTTATGTATAATAAAACTTGTCCATTTTTGTTCTGACATTTTACTGTAATAACAACAAACCATATGACCATGGCTGAGTGAATGAAAAAACGCTCAAGTGGATATTACAAGTATTACTATTATATAGACAATTTTGTAGCTAACACGTAGCGATTCAACCCAACATTTTGATCCCATTATTTACATGGATGTCTTAGGTGGGGGTTTTTTTTGTGTCTCATACAGTTTATTTCCCTTAAAGTTAAAACGCGTTCAATATTGTTCTAGAGCAATAATAAACCTGCAAAAATTGTTTAACTTATGCCTTTCATGCAAAACTTTTTGAACAATGTAAAACACAAAATGTACACGCATTGCTAACCCACATTTCACTCGTCTTCTACGTTCGATTAGGAAGATTTTTCCCACGATCGAGTTTCGTTTTCTGGGGTCAGTATGATGCCATTTTAATTTTGCCATTATGCTTAAACTAAGTAGTGGAGTTTTTCATTACAAAAAATATACATAGGACGAACTGTGTAGGCTGACATCAATGATACAGACATAATCATTAGTTAAAACATGCTAGGGTAGAAAATCTATGGCATAGACCACATCTTCTATGCACTTCGGGAGATTATTATCTAGGTCATTGCTTCATAGTGCTTCTAGAGACCCTGACGACCATGTGATCAATTTGGCGAATAGGAGATGGGCGCAGCGTGCTGCAGTTAAATTCATCCGGAAGTAAAAGACCGACGGAGGAGTCAGGGGCCTTGTGACAGTCAACACGTTTTTGTATTGTGAAATTGAGAAAATGAGTGAATCTGGAAAGCCCAAGCCCGATACTAATGGAGCAAATAGAAGGTATGTGTTGTTAAGAATTAAATAAGACTGAATATTTAAAAACATTTGGTGTGATTCCTAGTAGTTTTTTTGTTGGTTCATGGGAATACATTTCATTGATTTCAAAATGGCTGTTGATACCCTACTGTGCGTCTTTGAGAATTAGTTTCAAACTGCCTTTGGTGGATGCTTTAGTTTAGACCCAGAGATCTTTCAGGTTTTATTTTTAATAACAATTTACTTTAGTTATTTATTAGTGTATAAAAATGGTGGAAACCACTTAACCACTTTGTTGTCCTGTGATCGCTTACAAACAAGTTCAAGGTGAATTGCTGCGCCCGGGAAAAAGTAGTGCAAAGCCAAAAGGAACCATAACTTAGTTGCCATTATATCAGATTTGTTTATTCTTAATTTGTAAGTTAGACGGTCTGTGAGCTATCATTTGTGATGATACGGTGACTGAAATTGCGTGTTTGTTACTGATCATGCTCCTTTTTTTTCAAAAGTAATGTATATCACTTATAAGCAAAATGATAAAAAATATTAAAATAGGCCAAAAATTCACGAAGTTATGTTTTTCTTTGTTTTAATTTTTATCGTGTTTTTTTACATGAGGATGGTAAGGAAAATTGTGTCCATCAGAGATTTAACCGCACATAACTTCTACAGATCCTCACCAATATTTAAAAATAAGATATCAATAGAAACCTTAAAACCTCAGAAATCTCATAAAAGCAGTAGTAATTTGTAGGAATGTGACGAAAAAATCATAATTTTTTTTCGAAAGTAATGTATAGGTCTATCATGATAAAGAGCTTTAAAATAAGGCAAAGTGACAAAATTTTATTAAAATAGGCAAACAAATAAGGGGGTTATGATTTATTCTTTGATTTAATGTTGTCAAGTTTTATTTACATGGGGATCTTACGGAAAATCGTGTCCAGCGAACTGAGGTTCTTAGCTTTGAACATTTGTAACTTATAGAGATTTCACCAATATTAAAAAATAAGGTATCAGTAGAAAGGTTAAACTCTCAGCAATACAATGCAAGCATTATTAATTGATTTTTTTTATTTTTAAATACCTAAAGTTACTTAAGTTTGCATGAAAAATTAGATAAATTGTACAGCGAGTACTAGAAGACTTAATATTTTAACACATTACATGATGTTTAAATAAAGAAAATAAGTTTCAGTTTATTCATTTATATTTTATAATTTTCTGCCTACCTCACTTTGCTTGGGGGGAGGGGGAAATTACCTTTTTTTTCTTTAAGAGGTCATAGAAATGACTTAGGCAGCAAATAAACTGTTGTTTAAAGCAATTATACTTTTTAAGTTTAGGGTTTAATTATGTACGGTTAATTAATTAGCAAACAAAATATCTGCCTAAAATTATGATTAGAAATATCATAAAATTAACAAGATGCAATCAAAAATGCTTAGTCCAATTCTGTAGTTCATGTTGGGTTACTTTATATTTAGCTTCTGTATCGCAAGGTTGTTTCGGCCTGCTTCAAGTGAGCTTACAAACAAGCAACACTGAAAACAGATATTTTAACGATAAGAACAATGACTGTTTGGGGATAGTTTTTTTAAGTCAATATTTTATGTACACTTAAAATCTTCGGTACCCTAAAGCACTCGTGAAAAAGCTTGGCTTCAAATTCTTACGAGTTTTGCACACTGCGCACCCCTTGCTCTGACCTTGATTGTCAATTACCTAGTAATTGGTTTTACTGATTTAGTTTGTTTTTAATACCTAAAGTCCAAACATAATCTTCTTGCTTTTAATATACTTTGTAATCATGTTCAACAGGAAATAAAAATGTAATTTCTGAAATCCTGATTTATTGCCTGAATATTTAAAACAAAGTAATGACATTTTTTAATACTGATATAGTGACTTTCAGTCCCAATTGGTCACTCAATTATCAAACTGTTTGGGTAAAGGAAGCCTATTTAATTCTAAATAATCAATAGGTTTAATAAACTATTTTAAATTGATAGAAAATCCTTACTATATTAATTTATTTTTAAAAGGACTATGCAAGATAGGTATGTCAGCAAACTTAAGGTGTAAAAGTTGTCATGAATAAATTAAGTTTAGTTGAAACCAATAATCCGCTATCTTTTCGGTCACATGACGAGATTTGTGGCAATTTAAATGAGATAAAAGGATGCTGTTGATGCATTTACTCTGTTTCTTGGTTGATAGCAAAATTTTATAAAACAGATTTGTAAAATTATGCTTCAGACGGAACCTAAAATGCTTTTTCTAACGGGGAAAAAAATTATGTATTTGGCTTTGTCAGGTTTGTGATTAGATCCTCTTATCAGACACACTACAATTTCCTCAACACTATGGCCACCATTTTGCCAAGTGCCTACATGACTTAAAAATGGACGATTAAAACAAATATTAATAGAAATCATGCAAATTTCAAAACAAGCAATCAAGAATGCTTTATTAGTTTAGATCTATCAATGGTTTGTGTCTAGTTTACTTATCTGCTGTATCACATGGTTGTTTTTGGGAGCTCCTTTTTCGACCTGATCAAAGTAGGCTTACAAACAAGTGTCACTGGAAAGAAATTTTAACAGTCAAAACAATTATTGATGTTCATCATCTGGACTTTTAAATTGAACATTTCATGTTTATTTAAAGTCTTTGGCACCTAAAAGGATTAATCAAAAGCCTGGCTTCAAATTCTCACAAGAGTTTTGCACACTCATACCCCCACTTTCTGACCTAGATTGTCACATACCTACATCTTAGTACATGGAGGACTGGATGGATACTTATTATTGAATGAGTATTCACATAAAATCATCATTAGAACATCTACATGCGAGCTATAAAAGAAAGATCATAATAAGACTTAAACATTTAACTGCACTCAAAATACCAGTGCCCATAGTCATTATTGAGTCATACACTTTCGTTTTTCAATATTGAGAAATCATCATCATGGGTTACAGCCGTTTTGTTCCATTGCCTGATCCTCTAATTCCTCGCTACTCCAAAAAAAGCTGTCCTATCGTCACAAGATAATGTCACAATCGCCCCAGTCCTAAGTGCTACAGTGAATTGGGTGCTCACAAATACCACTTTGTTCAAGCTAATTAATATTGTTACATGCCGAAAGCATGGGAAAATGTGTACAGCGGTCCTACAAATACATTTTGGAGGCACTTTCTTTTTTTTAGTTTTACTATTCCATAACTAACTGTAAATTTGGGATAGTATTCGTGGGGATGAGTTTCACCATATTTTCATGTGCAATAGGTTTGCGGCTGGGTGCAAAGTGGCATTGCCACTGCCATGCCCCAGTGCCTGCAACCTTCAAAAGTTCTCTACTAAAAACAAAAGTATATTGACAAAATTAGCAAGCTTAAAAAAATCACTCTTTACAGTGTGTTAAAGCAAATACTCTTGGCTGTAGTTCATGTATGACCATGTGCTCTTGAAAAGTCTAGTGTGTGTACACGAGGGAGGGATAGAGAAAAAAAGAAAGTACATGTCGTGCATATGTATCTGCAAAAATGCTTATATGTGAGTGCGTGAATGTTCTAGATCATTATTCAACGCACAGAATTTTCCTCGTTTCAGCTGATTTCCTTGGAAATGAAGTCTGGTTTCCTTGCCCCAAAATAAATTTCCACCGATTTATGATGGATTATGTAATGCCAATCAATATAATTGTTGCTTATAAAATAAATATTTGGTTTCCTTCAAGAGCATCTTTGTCAAGTTTGTTTTGGAAGTGAAAAGTTTTCCTCCTTTTATCCCCTCGCCCAATTCTGTGCTCTGATTATTACTTTGTACAGTAAAATATTTTCTCCATGTCAGACTTTCCCTGTGTAGTCATACGCCGATCGAACTATAATTGTTATGTGCCCTTTGGATTATTAGTCCTTTTTCATAATACCTCTTTAGGGTGAAGGAATAAAGAAATCTTAACTCGTGAACAGTTCAGAAGCCAACCTTTACATTGTTTTGCAAACCCAAATGCAGTGCCTGGTAGGCAAAAAAATGCTATATGTGTATTGCAAGAGAAATTAGATAATTGAGTATTCTGGCCCTATTTTCCTTTAGTCTCATTCCTGTTAAAAATTCTTGTTATGTCGTGTTCACTAGTAATATCACAGGGATTTTATAATATCTTTCGCACTATCTGTCTTTGAAATACATGTACGTGTTATTACTTCTTCCATGATGTGTTAGCATTTCTTGCCTGGAGGCAGCATGTCAGATAATATAGAAAGAATGCTGAAAAAAGGGAGCATACCTCCAGGCTCAGGTGAATTAAGTTGAAGCAGAGCCATTTTTTCAAAAAATATGGTAAAAACTATAAATAAAAACTGCCACTTTCAAGTAATATTCACAAACACACTGCATAATCAGAAATCATATATCTTCAGTTCTGCTTCGGGCACCAGAAATAATCATTTGCACAAGTCTTTACCACATCAGTATTTTGTTTTGGGAGGAAGGGGCTGCCATGTTGACGTTGTGAAAATAATTAAGCACATTGGGAGGAAATCCCTGTTTTATGTTTGGTCTTGATTTTCTTCTTCTGGTGTGATTAGACTCAAAACTGAACTGTTGGTGTATAAAAACTTGTTTCCTGTTAAGTTTTACTGCTGCATATAAAAAAAGCCCTGAAAAAAGCAGAAATTTCTAACAAGTAATATTGTTTTTCACTTCTTGAGGTAGCCCGTGGGATGATTAAAAGTTAGTTTTCTTTCCCCTTTCATTGTCCTTGCGAAGTCACAAAATATGGTTGGTTGGTTCTTGAGGAAAATGCTTCCACATTGCAGTAGTGTCATAGTCAGCTTTATGTCTTTCAGCAGGCAGCCAAGAAAAAGATCAAGATCCCCAGTGGACCGTTCACGAACACGCAAAGATGGATCACGTGACAGGCGCCGTAGTGCAGGGGGTGGAGGTCCACCATCCTCCAGAATCATTGTCAAGAACTTACCTTACGAAATCAAATGGCAAACCCTAAAGGATATCTTCAGAAGAGAGGGTAAAATCTTTAAAGTCTTATAATTGCCCTTATTACTTTTGGAACAGCTTAATATCGGCAACCACTCTCTTTCAGTCCTTAGTTTCTTGCTTGACCATTTTGTGAGGTATCTGAATGATCATTGTGGCTCCGTGGCTGCTTGCTGTTGTACTGGCCCTGTGTGCATGTAAACGATACTAAATTTATTCCCAAATAGAATTTTTTTTCTGTCTGAAAACTCTGTTTCAGTGAACTTGAAATAATCTATTTAATCCTGGGATGACCAAATAAATCCTGAATAATGATGGGGAAAAGAAGCTGTTTGGGTTTTGTGCATGGGAAATTGAAGAAATTCCTGTCATGACAAATATTCTGGAATAAGTAAGGCATTTGGCTCCCTTGCACATGAGGCCTGGTGACCCATGGACTGATTGTCTTGCTGCCTGTGATATTTTTACACCATGTTTCACGAAGGGCATTCAAGAGCTCCTGATACTGCACAATTGAGGGTAATTAAAATTAAAAAATGACAGATTTTAAAGCCATGCATCACAGTGATCCACAGATTTTTTAACGTTTGGCAGATTAACACCAGAAGCTGCTTGGGTTCACCTCTGCTTTTACAAAATGACCCTTGGATTTAGTGCTAGATTGTGGTTTTGACCAGAAAAATTCAAGGAGTACTTTTCGTGCATATGCTGTATGTGTTGTAACTTGTACTAATGAAAGCTCACATCAGATAGAGCTGTCAGTTGTCCACTGAGTATGCTCTTACACTGCCATAAGCTGTTTAAGTGAAACAGTAAAAAAATAGCCAGAGACATCAGAAGAAGAACCATTGAACTTAACCAAAATCACAATTATTCTATTCTGCACAAGATATTTTTAGTCTTAAACAGTTTATTCTCTTTGTCTTTTCAGTTGGAGATGTGTCTTTTGTGGAAGTTCTGGAAGGTCCAGATGGGAAATCAAAGGGGATTGCGTAAGTATTCAAACCTTTAAGACGATTTTTACTATAAAAACAGATGTGCTTGCAAGTGTATGCATGTTTAAGTATGCTAGAGGGATGGGGATGTCCTACATCAAATATGGAGGGCAAAGGTGGGTGGGTTTGCTTTGGTTTTGTATCCCAAAGATAGATACAATCACCTGTGTCGTATTTGTTAAGATTTAATCATACCACCAATATAATGAAAGACTGTGGAGGGAAACAATGCATGCCAGTCTATTTTTGCCATTCAATATGCTTATCACAAACAAATTATTTTTCATCTCAAGGGCTCCAGTAAAGTAGCAAGTTGAATATTCAGACACCTGAGTAGCATTCACCATGTTGTGTGAATTACATTCCTACAGTCTGTATCTCACCTAGTCGGAACAAACTACACTAGAAAAGTGGATGAATTTAGATGCCTGAATGACTGATAAAAGGCTGTGCAATTTTAATTTTGTCACACATTAGACAAAAGTATACAACCTAAGCACAAGCCTTAGTTGTTCCATGTTTTTGTGTCCTCATTATGTCCTGGTTTTCAAGTTGCATTAATTACATGTTTTATATTACTAACTTTTCAGAGTGATTGAGTTCAAGGACAAAGACCATGCCAAAAAAGCCATTGAGAAAATGCACAAGTTCAAAGTTGGAGAAAGGGAAATTGTTGTCAGAGAAGTAAGCTTGCTTTTGTTACTTTTACTGTATAGTTTTGTTAAGTTGCTTTTTTGTTTGGAAGGATTATAGGATGAATTTGTTGTGTTCTGAGCTGTGAATAAAATGACGCTTATCGACAGGTTTAGGAAACAATTTATTAGCTTGAAGTTATGCAGACTGAAGAGAGAGAGGAAAAGGATTGGATAAGATTAACCTGCTAGGCAAGTACAAAGTTTATAGACTGCAGATCCCCCACTGGAGGAGAAGTGGTTGAGTGGAAGAATAGGAGATATCAGGGGTAAAGCTGAGATCTTGTGAAACTTGGGGGGAGAAGAGTTGTTTGAAACTCAATCCAGCCGCATGGAGCACAAACACGACACAGCATGCGCAGCGCTGTATGCTACATGCTGAACACCTTTGATGAGTGATGATTTGTGGGGAATGTCTAATAGTCTAGCGTAAAGAACTCTTAATAGCAGAAAACATTAGTTTCACATCTGGGGCTTTGTCTAAATGTTGTGGAGGTAAAGGTTATCTAGTGACCTTGTTTTAGATCATCTGTTCTTTTGTGCCCTACCATTTCCTTCTGGTTCGAAGGCCAGTGTTCTAGCCACTTTCCTAACGTTGTAGTAGAATATCTTAATTTGGTGTGTTTTAAAATGTGTTTGACAAAAAATAACTTTTCATTTTAATGTTTTGCAGGAACGTGAACGTGACCGGCAGTTCTTTGAGCGACAGATGGCCATGGATGGTCGAGGGATGGGAGGTGACCTGGGTGTTTTAGGCATGGATGTGGGAAGAGGAATGGATATGCCCCGAGGAATGGATTTGGTCCGAGGCATGGACATGCCACGTGGGATGGACTTGGTCCGAGGCATGGATCTTTCTCGAGGGATGGATTTGGGTGGAAGAGGGATGGACATGGGAGGTCTAGGGATGGGAGGTGGAATGGGGCTTGGAGGTGGAATGGGAATGGGAATGGGGGGTGCCATGGGATTGGGGGCTGGCGGAAGTGGAGGAGGTCTGATGGGTGGCAACATGGGTCTTGCACCTGGAGACGTGAGCCCAGAGATCCTTGCTCAGCTGGGAATTGATGGTCCAATCACCAGCACTGTCTTTGTTGCCAATGTGAGTAGTTGCATATAACCCTTCTGCTTTTTCCAGTTTGTCTTGTAGCATTATTAACTTGTAAATTTCAGATGTTATTTTAACAGCCTATATAGGTAGACATGAAAGTCGTTTTATATTTGTGCTAGACTTCAAGGGGTGGGGATGTGTTTTTTCAAGAGAAGAAAGCAGGTTGAAGGTCAGACTCCCTAGCATTTCATTTGCTTACCATACCCAAGGTTAAAAAATAATGGAATTTTTTTTTAGGGCTGAAGTGATCTAGACAAGCATGATGGGCACCAGGCCCATTTTCTTTATTCAATTGGTGACTATTTCATAATGCTGTGAATGATTTATTTAACAGCTAGACTACCAGGTCACCAGATGGAAGCTGGTAGAAGTCTTCAGGCTGGCTGGTAATGTAATGAATGCTGAAATCAAGGAAGACAAAAATGGGAAATCACGTGGCATGGGGATTGTGGAGTTTGAATTCCCCATCGAAGCTGTTCAAGCAGTCTGTATCCTTTGATTTGTAAGCATAAATTTCTGTGATTTCCCTGCCATTCCAAGGCAAGACGGCACTATTTATTTGGTACTCAGTTGCTGTTATTTTGTTTGTTCTCCAGTGACAGTTATCAAGGAAGGTGATCCTACCAGTTATATATTTGTCTCAGTTCAGTGCTGTCAGACACAGGTAGCCCAATCTTTAAACTGAAAAATGTGCTGCTATTTGATTCAGCCAAAAATGTTCTGCATTTTAAGTATAGCTGTTCTGTCATCTTTTAGTGCTTATTTTAAAAGGTGAATCTTGATCAAAAATTTAATATGGTTAAAAGTGGGATTTAAAAATATATATTGACATCTGAATCTCAAACTTATGAGTACATACATGCAATATATTTTCTCGTTTTTTTACAAAGTAGTGGTATACCTTAACCCAATTTCAGCAATGTTTAATGGTCAAACCTTGTTCGAACGTAAAATGTTAGTTCGCATTGATAAGCCACCACCAGAAGAAAAGCCTTTGCCGCCAAAACTACCAAGTAAGCCGTGTTTTACATCTGTCCTTGCTTATTCATGGGTGCTGCTCCAATTCGGGAGATGGTTGCATTCCTTGCGATTGTGACTGATTTGCTGACCATAATGTATTCAGTACAGCTAGCATCTTTTGGCAGTTTGTGGGAATCATTGTCTTTGAAGAAAAGTTCCAGTAATGCTGATTTTGCTATTACACTGAAGCTTTTTGCTATGACTGGTTAAGATTGGCTTGTGTGAATGAAATAAATTGCAGACAGCAATATCAATATAAAATTTATGGCAATACAGGTGGCCTGAAGTCTATTGGCATGGGTCTTGGTAGTGGAGGAGCACCACTGACCAACCTGTCACAAGCAAACAGTGAGTGCAGCCAGTTAATGTATTCATGCTATTACTGCCAGTTTAACCTGCTTGAATTATAACCACATAAGTCCTTTATTAAAGTACAAGCATCCCTCATTCCCCTCGTGCTGTTTTTTTTTTTTTGTGTGTGTGCATATTCGATAATAAGCACAAAGAGGAATCTAGAACAAAGCCTTGCAGGATTTCTGCAAAATGTTTTATATGGGTGCATAAATCGGAGTTCAGTGTGGGCAGGTGCTTGACAAAATATCAAATTGTACACATAACTGACATTGTACGGGAAAGAACAATGAACGTTGAGTGGCTTGTCCATTGGATTCACCACCTGACCGGTTGTGCTCTATGAATTCCAAAGCTGCGTTGCGATTTGTCTGAAGTGTTTACCTTGATTGGCTGGAGATAAGGAGCTCTTTCATGCTAAAGTGCAGAACTCGGCAACTTGCTGCCATTCGTCTCGCTTTCGATCTCTTTTTGCACCATATTTGAAATCAAAAGCTTCTAAAATATTATAGTGAATTGAGTACATAGTTTGTTTTCTTTGATTACGTGGTGGATCAGAACATGGGAATAGCGAACGTGTTTCATGTGATGTTTGCATTTAATTCATTCCCATTGCCCTGTAGAAGGTCATGACTTCATGTGTAATCTCCATGTATTTTCATGGCCTAGCACTGTACATTAAAAGGCCTATTAGTTTTACACCTACCTGCAAATGTGCTGATTGTGATATTATATACACTGGAATGCCAAGAGGCTTTTTATTCCCAGTGGCTTCATTTTGTTGCTGCACATTGCCAGTCAGAACATTGCGCAAGTTGCAAGCAGTTTTGCAGCTTAGCTTTAGCTCAGACACTCTCAACACAGTGTCATCAACGCGAGCATCAGTATGACAATAATGGTGTTCCTCCTCTCCTCCCTGATGGTTGTTGCCAGATCCAATCAGGCATGGAGCACAGAAGTTTTGTTTCACCAATATGGATTTGTTAACCACAGTTCTTGGTGCTTCACACAAAAGTTGAAAGGTAGTGCAACAAAGTCACGGGTGTAGAGTACCTTTTGACAACACTACTTGATAAGTTTATTTTTCTTTTACTGCACCGATGAATAAAGCAGACAGTCATGAAGATAATGCTAATGAAACGGGCAGCAGGAGACAACAATTAGAATATGAATCTTTTGAAGTTGAGCAAAATGATCCCAACAAAACTACAAAAGCCAAAGCTTCACTCTTAAGCCGCTGATCTTACATCAACATCTGATTCAGAGGACTTGCAACAAAAGAGTTGTCATCAGGAAAAACTGCTCCATTAACGATTTTTTGTTGGTTTTTCCTTTTAGATTTTTATTCTGAAACTGTACTATCTGTAAAGTATAAGTTTATTTCTCTGCAAAGTGAATTTATTTTTCAAAATCACAAAAATAAGGTTATGTTTGTCAGCCATGGAATAGATGGAAAAGATTGTGGATAACAAAAGACACAGAACCAGGGTACAGGACATTTTGGGCCACTGCCTCTCTTTATCAGAACTGAACATAAGCAAAATACAAATAAAGGAATCACATTAACTCATTCACTCCCAGGCATAATGAACAGCATTAATGTGGCATACATATAAGGCCACATAAAATTCCAAGAAAATTTATTACAGACAAGAAATAACATGATTTTTTAATGGCTCGCTTAAATTCTTGCTGGCCTAGGTGGTTTTCCCTTTCTGTATGACTACAGCAGTCAGCAGAAAAAAATGATGGCCTAACAGGTTAGTACATCATGATTTTTAAATCGGTTACATTGAAACGAATTTGGTTGGTATTTGCCATGGTCCAGTGCATAGCAAAATCGAGAAGTGTGTCTTTTGTTTTGTTTTGTTTTTTAACTGAGATTCGTTAACACAGGAGGTAAATGGCGTTTTTCAATAGTATAAACGTTTTTCTATAGAGTTTCCTCCCTTAGACCAGTTTTTCAAATCTGTGCGACTGGAACCACGCTACCTAGTTCGGTAAATGGCCAGCCGCCATGGTTAAACCCAGCACTTCTCCACACGACAAGCAGGTGGTTCCCAGAGTTTACTCAGGATTACATCAATTTCTGTGTGTGGCTTTCATCCTGGCTAAACTCCTGGCATCTATGGATAATTTCGATCGGGTGTTATGGATTACAAGTGCTGCAAACAGCTGTAATAGCTGAGTGTTTGGTGTTACCGGAAGATCTTGAAGATGTTGTTTACATTTAGCTCTATGTGTAAATCAACACAGTCTTCTACACAAAATCAGCAACAGATTTAATTTTTCAAAAATCGTCCTAAATCGTCAAAAATACTCGGATTCAGTTAACTGTCGTGCACTGAGCTGTACGATGCTATTAAGTTATTAAACCACCAGACTGCTTTTCTTCCCCACCAGTGCATTATCTAAGTTTTAAAACTGTAGAAGTTTTTAGAGCATCTGGCAGGAAGTCAGAATGCAGTTATAGGCTTTGCAAGCTTAGACTGAAACCAGCACTTAATGGAAGGGACATTTCTATATGTATCAACAGTTCCCATGGTTCCCACATTATTTCAGGTAGTGTGCTTGAGATAAAGTTTTGTGACATTTGACCTTTATACTGGTTGGTCTGGAAATTTTTTTCCAAGATTGTGTGAATATTTTATTGTGTCTAATGTGTGGTTCACTTTTATTTTTTTAACCAAACTTCCTTGTTTTTTGCAGGTTTGGGAGGTGGCCCTGGGTTGGGTATGCAGGGAGGTGGTATGGGTGGGGGGCTAGGAGCAGGTGGCTTGGGTGGGGGCTTGGGGCTAGGTCTGGACATGGGGCTGGGCACAGGTGGTGGCATGGGAGCAGCAGGTTCCTTGGGAGGTCTGGGCAGCCTGTCTGGTGGCATGGGAGGAGGTGGTCTTGGAGCAGGACCCATGGCGCCTAGTGGTGCAGCAGGGTTGGGGTTAGGAGGTGGCATGGGCATGGGGCTGGGGGATTCCCTGGGTGGCAGCAGTGGACTTGGTTCCTCTAAACTGGGGCCTGGTCTCTGCGGCCTTGGGGGTGGAGCTGATAGCCTGGGCATGGGGGGCATGGGACTGGGAAGTGGTGTTGGGATCATGGGAGCAGGACCGGGAGTTGGGGGTTTGGGAGGAGGCTCTGGTTTGGGTGGGGGACTAGGAGTGGGAGGGCCCCATGAAGGGGGTGTAAGAGGGGGGTTTGATGCTTCTCCACGAACAGGTTATGATGCTGGAGGACGGGGTGCATATGATGGCAGCAACCGAGGCGGGTATGATAATATTGGGAGAGGACCCATTTCAGATCTGCGAGGAAGAGATAATCTGGACATGGGAGGAAGAAGCGGCCTGGATATTGGAGGAAGGGGCGGGTATGACCGGGTTGGGATAGATGTGGGTTTAGGAGGTAGAACCAGTAGCCTTGACGTTGGTGGGCGTGGCAATTATGACCCGCTCGCTGCCCGAGGTGGTCTGGAGGATGCTAGGGGTGGATTTGATTCAGGGAGGAATATTGACATAGGGATGAGAGGTAGTGGGTTTGAGGTCGGCCGCAGCAATTATGACGGTGGTATGAGAGGAAGTGGCGGGTTTGAAACCAGTGGCCGATCTGGCCTGGATGCTGGAGGACGTGGCAAAGATGGGGATGGCAGGTCTGATCGTGGCGGTCGAACGGGTGCACGCTCAGGTGGCAACTGTTCTATTCTTGTGAGAAATGTGAGTACAAAACATAATGTGAAGTTGGTGGTAAAGTCTGTTGCAGTTAGTGTGGTGCATGTTTTTAGCTCCAAGATATCCACTTGGGGGGGGGGGGAATGTTGGTACTGTATGCCTTTGTCGTGCATGCATGTTTCTCATTACACAAGCTTGAATCATGGTTATTAACATTTGACATAGAACAGTAAAATAAGTTTTT
>SMGT01011173.1:330865-342135 GCA_004794575.1 Lanistes nyassanus
ACACACACACATTCACACAACCAAAAGAAATGAAGCCAGTAAGGCTATGTATACAAAAATAACTACACGTGACAGTTTTTTTACCTGATTTCTGTTTTAGTTGCCATACACCATCACTTGGCAAGATCTGAGGGATAGGTTCCGTGACATTGGTGAGTATAAATCCATTGGTGCTGATACCCTGCCATGTTCCCTTCAACATTTGCGTTTCCCTTCCTGTGATGTTTTAAGTTTTATACTGTTTCTCAATGTCAGATAGGATTTCCTGGAATTCAAACACTACATTAAAAGAAAATTCCAAATTTCTGTTGTTCCTTTTCCCAATGCCTTGGTGGTCTAACGGTAAAGGCATCTGCTTCTAAGGCAGGAAGTGTGTGGTGTGCACCCTGACTGACTCGTCTACAAGACTATAAATTGCTAGTCTAGTCACTTCCCTGCCAGACACCTGGCACTATAGGGGGGAACAGTACTAGGATTGGTTTGCCTGGTATCGGGATTGTGCCGTACATTTTAGGCTGCATGTGTAAAAATCCTAAGAATCGTACCCGCTGCAGACAAGAAACAAACTGATTTTCAAACGTAAACAAATGCTGAATAAAATCTTTATTACCTTAGTCATTGACATCTGCTCAAAGTTAGCTGAAGTCCAGCAAGGTAACTGAAATTTGCTGTGCAGAAAACCCACCTTATGTACCGTCCTGTACACCATTTTGTATGTAAGCCGTATATTTTTTTTCAAATAAACCTCAGTTCATGGTCAGAGGGACATAACCATCATAAATGGTAATGCCTGAGTTAAAAGTTAACCACAGTTTCCTCCTATTACGAAGTGTGTTGGCAGAACCAGGATTTCCTGAAATCGGTCTATTCATGTGGGGCCAGCAACTGAGGTAAAGCCATTGCTTAAATGCGGGTGATTAGCACTCACTGAGTCTCAATAAGTGCCGCATAGCACACATTTATGCTATGGCCTTGTTTGCCATGGGAACCCCTACAACGTACGATTAAGCTACGACTTTTGGGAATTCCTGGTTCTCGCCATGCAGTAGTTAAAGGGACAAAACTGTGTTGATGTGCAGCTCAGGCATTCAGAATTATGAGGTTTTCTCTTTGACCATGAATTGAAGTTTGCTAAGAGAAACATACAGGTTTTTACATGCACCCTCAGGCCATCCAAATGGCGTACACATAGTATATAAGGCAGGTTTGTGGAAAGTGGATTTCAGTTACCTCAGTGCTGCTGGATTGTAACTAAACTTATGAATATGGCAAAAACTAAGGTAATAAGGTAAGGTAATGTTATTCAGTGTAAGTTTACATTAAAGCAAGAACCAACCAACATCCTTTTTTGCCCACCTTCTGTACCAACCTTCATGGTTATTTTTTTCATTTTTTCTTTAAGTTCACTACACACTGTTTCTTCAGTATTCAAAATGTAGCTTAAAAATGCTGTCGTGATAAGGTTTAGAAATAGTTTTATTCTTTCTGAAAATAGGTGATGTGAAGTATGCAGAGATCGTCATGGACAAAGGTCGGCCTACTGGTGATGCATTGATTCGTTTCGGATGTGAAGAAGATGCTGTTCGTGCAATCAGTATCCTTTATTACTTGAAGAATGTGTTTTAAAAAGTAAGGCTATTGTCTGTTTAGGAGAGGTGCTGAAAGGTTCATAGCTGACAGAGATTTAAGGATTATGAGAAATAAAGGAGCGAGTTCCATCAGGTGCTTATCTTAAGATGATTTAGATTTCTGTTATATGAGATATTAAATTATTTTCAAGCCGGACAATTTGTATAAATTATAAAAAGTGTTGTGAGCCAGATGGACACAGTTTTTATGGTTTTTTTAATGCTGTTAAGAGGTATTGTTTTCTTTCCTTGATGGGGATTAGGGGGACTTGAAAGGTTTGCTTTTAAAATTTCAGAAATAACAACCCATTTTATTTGGAGGCATGAAAAGTGAGTTTCCTTAATTTGCAAAGATCTTCTTGATCAAACCCGCCTTGAAGGGCGCACTATCAGAGTGGTCTTGCGCCCCTAAGTGCAGCTGAACCAAGCAACATGGTTGAAGCATTGGGAGCTGCAGTAATCAGACACCACAGCGTCTGGTGTATGTATACTTGACAGTTGGCAGCTGTTATTTGCAGATCATGCAGTCATCATTTGTTTTTAAGACAAGATACAAAGTGCAAAGTGGGGTTGACTTGAAAAGGATGAAAGACTTTTTATCTTGGCGGACTGGTCTCACTTTTTGAAGCAAGTTCGAATCACTGAGCTTATTGGGCTGCTGGAGTTTTGCAGAAAGTTTTAGAGAGGAAACATTATTCATTTATTCTCACTGTGTTAAGGGTTTCTTTTAGTTTTCTCTTCAGAAGGAAAATCTTTATTCTGTGACAACAGATTCCTCCCCATGAGACACCCAGAATGCCTGATTTTGTTGTAGTTATGGTTTTTAAAAAAAGCTATAATGTTGGTGTTGGTGCAGGCAAACTGGCACCAAGAAAAATATTTTTGTCATAAGTTTTAGGTTCTGCAATATGTGGCAGTGGGAGGAATATGTGTCTTCTATGGTGAACCATTTGGCATAGACATTAAGGCATGTGGCATTCTGCTGAAGTGGGTTAGCCATATCTAGATGCAAATGTTTCCATCTTTATCTCATCACCCTGTCAAAGGGTAAACTAATACATGGCTTTGTTTAGTGGTTGCAATAAACATATTACATATTGAAAGATATGAAAAATTGAGTCTTTCCTCTACCCTTCTACAACAGATACAGCTGGGGTTCTTGAAATTGTTGTGTTTTGAGTTCTTTTAATCAGAAAATTTTAAGGTTTTTTATGATTTTATTTCTTGCCTTATGTTGAATGACATTCTGTTTGACCAGTTTGATAGAACTACAGGTTTAAATTTCCAAATTTTCTTTTCAAGATGGTTTTTTTAAAAAGTTTTTGTACATTCTTTCAACTAAACACCAGTTCAGTGATAGTCTTTACAGTCATTCCTTTTGTCATCTCTTTGGCGAAGTTTTTGGACCCTGATTTTCATGATCTAGGGATCTTGCTTTCAAAACCATACTGCAGATAGGGTATCTTGATCTTGCTTGTGTTTTGTCCAGTATAGACAGCGTAGACCTTTCGCCATCAGTGGGTTGTGGTTTTGGATTGATTATTAAGTATCCGTGTGATTTCTAGACACTCCAGGCAATCAGCTGATGAGTCTTGTGGCTTCTGGTGGCAATCTGCTGGATAATGATGGTGATTTGATCAATGAGACAGACCATTGAACTATATTTGCATGCTTGACTACAAATAAGATCTTGTGGAAAAGGCGCATTGGTGATGGTTTCTTGTAAACTGTAGAGAAGGGTCCAGTTGTGAACATCATTCAGATCTAATGGTGTCTGAATCTGACTAGAAATGTCTCTCCTTTCACTGTTCTATGATCTTTGTGGTGGTGTAGAAAATATTGGGAAGATTCCAAGATGTGTTTAAGTCTTCAAATTTTAGGACTTGAAGCATATCTGCTGAAATTCTAAGAACATGCACTTAATCTGTGCTCACATGGAAATGTTCAGTGCATGCTTGTGCAATATTCATTGGTCCTCTTAGTTAACTATTGGCATCGTCTTCTACACCATCTCATAATAGGATTGACAGCCAGACTTGGGATAGAACTACCTGCAACATCACTGTTGTTGGTGTTCATTGTTTGGTGGTAACCTGGACATTGCTGGATTAACGTTTCAGATTCATGTTATAGGAAGGTCAATGTGGGTGCCTTTGTGTCTTTAATTTTTCTCATTCTGACAAAATTTTTTACTTCTGGTATCTTTGATTTGTTACCTCAGAAGAGTGACTGCATCCACTTTCGAACATGTGGTCTCGGTAATAAAGGATGGACATGAATCAGCAATTTGATACATGAATTGACACTACTGTTTGCTAGGGCGTTTTTTCCATTCGTTCATGTTAGTGTGTTATGTTGAAACTTTACCTGGATGTCCTCTACTCCCAGAACTTCATGCACAAAACATGGAATTCAGGTGTGTCATAGAATAAAGAGTAATCCAAAAAGAATTTCTTGTGTAGTCGCATGGACTCTTGTCACAGTGGTTGATTGGATCTTTGTGTACCTGTAAATGAGTGTGTGAGGAAGATTACTCCAGAGAATTTTTTCTGTTACGCAGCAGAACGTAATGCCTTTTGGCTCACTGAGCCTGTGAGGAGACCTTGTGCATAGTAGACATTCTGTGGAAGTGTACTTGTGGGCACAATGAGAGAGATTGCCAGCAGTGCATTTTTTTTTTTTGCAAGATGACATGAGCAGTCATTATGGATTGGTTTGAATAAGGGCTTAGGTTGATACAGGGAGCTTTATTTGGCACTGAGGCTTTGGAAAATCAAGCTGCTCCAATACCTCTGCTGAACTGCATTGGAGGCCACTTACACTTTAACAAGTAGATTCCTTCAAGGTGACCGGTTGCCACTGGATCTTGTGGAATCATTTGGTCCTGTAAAACTGGATTTGATGTGCATCGGCCTACAGGTGATTTCCAAGAGAAGCAAGCCTCTGAAGTTTATTCCACGTAAGGAGTTCATGGATTTTGCGATAGGTATAATTCTGTTTGAAATTTTCTATTTTGATTTTTTTGTTTTTTTGTATTTACTACCAATCCTTGTATGTAGGCAGAAATTAGGATTTTAAACAGCAAGTATCCTGAAGTGGGTCTTTAGTTGTCACCTGTCAAAGCATACCAGCTGCATATGTAGTTATAGCAATAATATTCACCAACAGAGGGTGAATTTCTTGCCATTGTCTCAATTTAGTGAAAATGTTTTATGTGGCGATACCCACATCCAGATTCAACAAACAGGAGGAAGATACTTGCATCATACTTAGAAGAAGGTTTGGAAGAGTCTTTCCACTTCTCGAAGAGCATTGTCAAGTGATGACATCTGATGTTCAAGTGGTATCTGGCTTTCCTCTTTTAAAAAGGAACATGCTGGCATGATGAGAAGAGTACATGTTCAGGTTGTAGCCTATGGGTAAGCTGTTTGTGTGGACCATTTGTGTTCCAGGAAGGTCTGGCATGTATGCCAGGGTCTTTTTTTTCCAGCAAACAAGGACGAATTTTCAATCTTACGGGATCCCTCCAGGTACAACAAATGACCAGTGAGAAGTGGATCATGACAGGTTTGTTGTGTGCACACTGAACTTTACCATCGGTAACATTACTTATTTGTCTTGGAAAATTTCTGGGGAAGACTGGCTAAAATGTCTCCTTCACAAGTAAGTAGAAAACAGCGAATAAGGTATTTTGTCAGTCCATGCAGTTGGGGTCTTGTGATTAAAGTTCCTATGCCTTTTAGGAATGCAGTAGAATTGTTGATCACTGCTTGCGGCTACCTGTCATTTAATGGGGTTTAAAACATGGAAATGTGGTAACTTTACTGCTATTTATGTAAAATATTGACATTCCAATCTCTATCACTTGCTTTAATTCCTTTTTATTTTGTTGACAACAGGGAGTGAAAATTTTGAAGGAAGTAGAAGATTTATAAATTTGTCACTGTTCTGTCCAGTTTGTCTGCTTCCTGATACATGAGCAGATCATTTGCTTTTATGCTGTTTGTTTATTGCTCTTGGATTCATAATGTAAGAAGATTAAAATACATTGTAATTGAAAGTTTGTATTTATATGGGCTTTCCATATTTCTATGGACACAAGTCCTCAGTTCTTTTATGTGTGGGTTTTCATCCCTAAATTTCATATAGTTACTATTTGAGTCTCTGGAACTAGATGTTTTGTGTCATGACAATCATTCTCATAACCCAGATAACTACGGTGCTTCGAGGTTGATGATGTTGAAAATTCATTATGAGAGCAATGCACAGTGGATCTTTGGTTAAAAGGTCTGTCAACTGCAGTTGTGTTTTTGGGTGGAAAGTGTTTGCCTGCTCAGTACAAGCGTATTGGAGGAAGGGGGAAACATTCAGCAGCTGGTTGGGACTTGCATGAAGATTATCAAGATTTTCCAGAGGAGGATAAGAAATCAGTCCATAGTAATTGTGGCTTATCAGAGAAGTTCAAACAACTTTGCATTGTGTTCCACTGAGTGACTTGGTTTTGTAGAAGCACTTTCAAAATCAAATCAGCCACTTACAGACTGGTTAGTGAATATGGCACATGATTATACCCCAAGTGCCACAAGAGGTGTCTTTGGGTTTCACAAAATGGCTTTTTTCCC
The DNA here is from genome assembly GCA_004794575.1 of Lanistes nyassanus. Classification (NCBI taxonomy): domain Eukaryota; kingdom Metazoa; phylum Mollusca; class Gastropoda; order Architaenioglossa; family Ampullariidae; genus Lanistes; species Lanistes nyassanus. The sequence goes on from SMGT01011173.1 coordinate 337,116, forward strand.
CCTTTGGCTTATTGCGGCAAGACCAGTTTTCTCTTTGGTTGCTGCTGAGGTGACATATTGCTTACAGTGTTGGTGTAGGGATGAGTCAACCAGTTTATCACCATTTAGCTTTTAAGGGAATTTGGCATTGGAGGTTTGAGTGGGTTCAGATGAAAATGTCGGCCTTTGGCAGCCTGATGGAGCTAATGCTTTAGTGATTACCAGGAGCTTGGGAAGGCAGATTTGTTGTTGCAGGATGCATGGATGCTGGAACAGCCCATCCCCACACTATGTAAAATCTCTAAAAGGAATGCTGTAAGTGCTTGTGAGGTCTTGAAGATGGTAGTAAGTATGTACTATTAATAGTTTCTTTTGGAACAAGTTATCAAGTTCTAAATATGGGCTTATGGATGTACAGCGGCAATTGATTTTCCATGGCACCTGAGGAGGGTTAATTCATCTTTGGATTGGAAACTGGTGGTTTTCGTGTCCTTATATCTTTTGTGTTATGATCCACACACAAGCATACAATTTCCACACATTCCTGCTCACCTAACTTCACAGGGTGCGCATACATGTGTGTGTATGTAAAAATAACCTTGTTTGATGTGTGGCACTGGTTTTAGTTGTCTATGCTGAAAGTTCTCCATCAACCAAATGCAGTGACAACACAGTCCTACAAACTGCAATGAGGTGGTGTTTATTCACCGTTTAACAGATCATCAAACAAGTCTTGCAGAAATAACTGCACAATAAATAAAGAAACAGCATAGCTCAGAGCGTGGATGGCTGTGCTACTGTTAACTGATCATTTCAGCCCATTTTTTAATTCTCTTGCTTTGGCTGATTTCTGATATCCCCTGTATATATATATATGCATGTAAAAACTGAATGAGCATTCCAGTATTGAAAATAATTGTCATCAGAAGTTCTTAGTGTCTAGAAATTTCCTACTGAACACAGAATATGGTCACATGATCATCGACCCTTTCAGGAAAATTTAGAACATAATTGTATCAACTGGCTTGTCAAAACTGTCGCCCACCATCAGTGCTCTGCGCTAGCTGGATACAATCTAGAACCGTAACAAACAATGAGAGGAACACAACAGCATGACAGTGGCATGCAGCATTTCCGCTGTTACAAACATATTTGTTAGCATTGGGAGAATGAGCAAGAAAATATGAGAGACAAAGCAAGAGAATGTGTGAAGATTAGTATCTTTTACATGGGTGAAACTTGTGATTTGGAATTTCCAAATTTTGAACAGCTGAGGAAGAAAATATATAAATTCTGTTTCATTGTTTTAACATGCTTTATTGATGACGACTGGCACAGAATTTAGGATTATGTGAAATTGCAGACATGCAGTTACAAATTTTAATTCTGAAAAGTTTCACCCATGCTTTTACATTAAATGATATTCTCAACAGAAAATCTTTATAAATATCACTGTTGTCTTCCAGAATATTGCCATTTACTTTGATGAAATTATTGTGTCTGCACATGTGTGCTTATGTTAGCAAGTTTGCACACAAGTGCACATGCACGTTATGTGAGAAAACCTGATTCTGCTCTTTTTTTCACAGTATCTATTCTTTGTTTAATGTGGTGCCTCCACCAGATTTTTTTAAAGGAATTATTAGATTTAGATCCACATTTTTGTTGCTTCATTTTGTGTAATTAAGTTAATCTGGTTTTACTAGGAATGCTTCCGAAAGGTGGATGTGATCAGATATCTGCTTGGTGAACACTGGGATCAACAGCCTGCCTGCAGATTTTGTAAGTTCCTTCAAATCCCAGAAATGCATTCTGCAGTTTCTGCAGTAGAATCCTTATCACTTTTTCCATATTTTCTGATCTCATGATATTAATCTATTGTTTTCTGCTGTAGAAGGTACTTTCTGGTTACTGTGACTACATCGTGTTTGTTTATATTAAAAGGTCTAAACATTTAGTCTAAATTAACAGCCCTGTTTTATGACTCTGTAGTTCTAGTGTTTGAGACAACTTAAAATTGCTTATCCCTTTCGCTTTTAGTATGCAGGAAAAAAATCATGGATCCGTTGGGGTGCAGTTCTGTTTCCAACAGGCTAGTCTTCAACATCGGATACTGAAAAGAAAACTACCTACTTTTCAGGTGTGGTTATTTGAACTGAAAATTTTTTTATTTTTTTTTGGTCAGAAACACAGCTTCCAGAATAAGCAATTTCTTACTGCTTTATTTTGGCAGTGGTTATTTGATGCTTGAGACTAATGTAGTGAAAAAGACATGTTTTGCCTGAAAGAAGGAAAAATTACTTGGATGATTCTTTTATTACACTGAAAGTACAACTGCATTGTGTTTTCTTTATATTTTGCAGTCTTCAAGTCAAAAAATAACCTGGGACTCTTGAAAATAAAGACCTAGACAGTGGCAGTCTTCTCAAGATTGGAAAATATTAAGAATGCCTTGAATGTTTCAGTTTAGGAGCATCGCAAAAATTTGGTATTCTGTCACTGATAAAAACAAATGCAAATTTCAGATAAAATATGTCAAGTGAGAAGTGGTGTTTGAATTTGTGAGGCATCAAGTGATGGTTTGAATTTAAATGTCGGTGATATGCAGGAGTGACAAAACATGCTGAACAACATGAATATTACCATAATGAAGGAGCGACGTTGCACAAGTAAAAAAAAAAACTGCCAGGAAATTTATCTCAGGCTTAAAAACAATGGAGTTATGGCATAATTAAGGCAGTGCAATTGACATCAGTTTTGTTAATTTTGCATCAATTTTTCAGGAACAGAAAGGTTGTAAATGTACAAAAAACATGAAAAGACAGGATCATACTATGACTAAGGGAACATAATTGATATTGTTTTTATTATAGACTGCAACAGCACTTTCAGGAACAATAAGATCGTAAGCAAAAGGATGCAGAGATAGGACAACATTTTTTGTATAAGTAACTTTCTGGACTGTGTACCCCCACCCCCACTATAATTTAGTATGAGCTAGCATGCACCTGCACGGTTAGCAGGCGAACAAACGACTGAACAGCTTGGACGCTGGAAAAGACGTCCAGATGGGACGTAAATCAGGGACTAACCTTGCTAGCCGACTCCCTTTGTAATGTAGCTGCACTATGTCAGCCCTTACTACCAGCCGTTAACTGTCATTGCTGCGTACAAGGTATTGCTGAATTTCAGTTCCAGCACTTTGTTGTTAGATATCAGTTATCAAGTAATAACAGCACAATTTCTGAGCAAATTCAAAGGGAAAAAATCTGATCTACAGGTTTTTTTTTTAGTTTGCCTTTCTCTCGTCTAGGTTGCTATATAGTTATTGAGTGGTGGAGTTAAAATGGCACACATCTACCAGTCTGCATTGTAAAGCACCAATTCTAGTAATTGCCAAACTTTATACAGTGAAATAGCATTATGAAGGAAAATAAAATAAATATTTCTTTGTCCTGCTTTAATTTTTTTAATGAGCTGTTGCAATGCAGCAATCGTAAGGATGTGCGACTGCAGAAAGGAATGTCCCAACAAACCATCCCATGCCGCGCCCGCATGGGATTCTCGTGGGAAAACTTGTGGGACAGGCCAGGGAATCCGAGTGGGTTACACAAGGGATTTGGAAACGAGGGCAAGTGGATTTCCAGTGGGACAGATGTGGGATCCCTGAGGGAACGTGGGACGAACCCTCAGGGATCCCACTCGGAAATATGAGGGATACGCGTGGGATACCTTGGGGAACTTCAGACAAACCCTGAGGCATCCCAGCCTTATCCCACACCTCTCCCACTGGGATTCCACTTGCCCTCACGATCGATTCCCAGGTATTTCCCACTAAGTTTTCCCTTTTCTGTACCACACGTTTCCCATTCATTCTTTTTAGGATTAGTGGTAATAATTAATGGCCGATCGGGGTGGGTCATGTAAAACAGCAAGTTTGGTTTATTTTCTAGGATTGTTTATTTTTTCAAACCGCAAATCAAAACAGCAAGAACAGGGGTTCCTTGTCAACATTTTCACTGCTAAAATGTACAGCATGAATCAACACATTTCCACACATTTATGCTCCTTTAGCTGAGAAGTAATACAGCACATACAGAATTTAAACCTCTGGAAATCTATTTTAGAAATGTTCCTGATGTTTATGTTTATTAAGTTGTTAGAACATTTATGCATACAGAGTAACAATTATGACCAATAATTAAGAGGCTATAGCTGCAAAACCCAGAACTGGTTAAAAAAAAACAAATTTATTGTGCAACAAATCAACCTTGGAAAAGATCAGACAAAGGAAAATTCCAGTTAGATGTAAATAGACTCATTTACAGTAAAAAAAAAAAAAATAAAACCTGTTATTCACACACACTCCGCATGCACACACATACAGTGCACAGTCACAGATAAGAAACCATTCTATGAGCAGACAAGGAATAAATCAAAATAAGTACGAAAGTGGTGTCCGTCACAAAACTTTCAACCTGGCCTAATAAGACAGAACCTCTTTACACTGAAATTCCATGACAGAAACAGATCACCTGCAAACGCTCTGTCTCCATGTGAACTATCTGTGAACAGTGTTTGTGAAATGTAAACACTTCAATGGATGATTCTGTCCTGTCTGGATTATGGTTATTACCCAAAACTTTTTCATATTGTATAATTTTGGTGGATAACAGACTGGTGCCAAAATATTGTCCTGTACAGCGACTCTGCAGTACAACATTTTACTTCCCCAGTCGTTCCTTCACTCACACATCACACGTTCTAATAGACCTTCTATAGATCAATAAATGTGTCTACTATCTGGACGTGTTAGCGAGACACTTTGGGTCCTTGTTACTTCCTACCTCAAGCTAGCATGCAAAATAAAACTTTACATTCACACTTGTGAAAGATGTGCAAAGTTTATAGTTTCCAAGTCATCATTTTCATGAATTTCTTGATGGTGCCTTATGCCCATTCTTCTGCGACCATTCCAGTCCAGTGCATCTTGCAGTGCACGGCCTGCTATCTTTTCCAGCTGAAAGTCAGTTGAATCCTT
>SMGT01011173.1:346626-357285 GCA_004794575.1 Lanistes nyassanus
ACACAATAACAAAGCTATCAAACTGAATCAATAAGTGACCACCAAAGAGCACCTACTCTTGTCACTATTGAAACACTACTTTTCCGCAGAACACAGAGACACTCAGTGACCGACAACAGAGCACCTACTCTTGTCGCTACTGATACAACAGCTTTACCGCAATACACCGATACACTCAGTGACCGACGACAGAGCACCTACTCTGGTCGCTTACTGATACAACAACTTCTGCGATACCCAGCTCGAAAGCTATTCAACAAGTGACCACCAACAGAGCACCTACTCTTGTCACTGCTGAAACAACTATTCAAGACCAACAAAGAAGTTATGACACTGTACAACCAACACAACCTCTCTGTACCCCCTTGGCGTACGTGCCCGGCAACTAGCTTATGACGTCTCCTGTCTCCGGCAGGATAAAACCATTTATCTTATCAACCCGAGTCCCCGACTCTAAGATAATCTATGGCAAGAGCAGTCCTACAAGGCACCACCAGTCACTTACTACTTTTTCTAGTAGTCGCCAGAATACACCCCGGGTACCTGCGTGAGATGCTGAAGTCCTTTGCTCTTTTCACGTCTCTGGCTAAAATGGCAAGGGCAGAGGTCAGTGGGTTTACACGTGTCCGCTTCTTGTCGTCTTGCTACGTTAACACACCATCCGAGTGTCTCTCCCTGTGTGTATCTCTCGGTCTGTGTCTCCCGCTGTGGGTATCGCTCTGTGTGTGTCCCTATCGCTCTGTGTGTATCGCTCTCTCGCTCTATGCCGATCTCACATTTTTACCTCCTTATGTAGTAAGCGTTCTGACGCACTGACCTCAAGTAAACCGGTTCTAGCCAGACTAGGGGGAGCAGGTAGCTTCCATGACCAATGGCGTAGCACCCCCCCCCCTACCTAAGTGTTCAGAAAGGGCGGAGCGATTAACCTGGTGATGACGTATCTCTTCCTACTAGCTGACAAAAGGGAGGAGCTAAAAGGCTTACCTAGGAGTGACAGGTAATAGCCTAGGGTGACATGTGACACCCATATTGTCAGATGAGCGACTCAGTAAGAATCATATTGGAAATTGTTGTTGCTACCTGTTATGAGAAGAGAATGCTTAGTCCTTATCCCAGTAAGTTGAATGTGACTTACATTTCTATTCATCAAACTGTGGTGAGTTTAAAACAGCTATTTCTTGAAAAGATTCCATTTGTGTTGGTGTTTTATGTGCCGGGGCGATAGGAACTGTGCATGTGGATGCATATGGAAATCCTGCATCCACAAAGTCATTTGCAGGAATACTGTTGAAGCCACAGAGACCTGTTGGTGGAATGGCACATGCTTCAGAAGCAAACTCCGAAACATCTGCTAGTGAGCACCCAATTTCTGCCAAAGAAAGAAAACAAAATCTGTTCACTTTTTCCCTAAAAAATGAAAGTCCATTACAGAGCAGGATCAAGAATACCCACAATTTTCCAACCACAAAGTTTGAAAATGAGCTAATAAACAAACTGTGAAACAGTGCTTTCCATTTACCTCAATAAAAAACCCAATCACTTTTGTAAAAGTAAAAATATTTGGATGTGTGTGTGTGTGTGAAATAACGGGAAAAAGATCCGGTGAACATTCCAGCAGACGCTCTTCTGAGTGCCTCCACCTCCCGATGAGCATCGATAAACAAGAGACAAGTTTTCCTTCCAGCAACTGGCGAGACGGTTTCCCTAGTTTCATTCTGTTTAATATCAAGCAACATTTGAAAATCGAGCAAATATTGTGAAGTTACAACATCCGACGATGCCACACGCTTCCTTTACTCACTAGCTGGCAGCGAGCGGCTAGTTTCGTAGTCTAAATAACAAAATAAGTGGTTACATTCATGGTTTAGTTTAAAAGGCATTATATATGGAGTGACAGAATATCCCACAGCAGTTCGAATTGGTGATGTAGACATCCCTTTCGCCGACTCTGCAAGAAACCTCGGTGTTATTATTACCTCTAACATGACACTTGACAAACACATTTCCAACATCTGCAGATCCGCTTATTCTGAACTCAGAAAAATCAGCAGCTTCCGTCACCTTCTGTCCGATCAGGTTGCAAACACGTTTGTATGTGCCTATACGTTCTGTCTAAACTCGACTACTGCAATTCCTTGCTAGCCGGCTGTGCTCTGTATCTGCTACAGAAGTTACAGAAACTTCAAAACTCGGCCACTCGCCTTGTCCTGAAAGCGCGCAAAACAGACCATGCCACACCTCTCCTCCGCACTCTGCACTGGCTCCCCATTCAGGCTCGCATCGACTACAAGTTGTCTACTCTCTGTTTCAATTTTTTCAACGGTGCATGCTCCATCTACTTTTCAGAACTTCTTACAATCTACACTCCAGTGAGACAGCTCCGCTCCTCTTCAGACGATCGCATTCTCTCAGTACCCTGCATCAGGACAAAAACATGGACAGCGCATGTTCACCTTCTCGTCATCCACCCAATGGAACTCACTTCCCCACAACATTCGCCACTCCCCATCACTACAGACTTTCAAACGAAACTTAAAAACTTTTCTTTTCCGAAAGTACCTTGACTGACGTCCCGATTGCCTGTCTGCATTAACTTACAACTTTCTCTGTTCATCGTCTCTTATGATACTTTTCCACCCATATGTGACTGAAGGACGATCTGTTTCCCAACCTGTTAGTAAGTGGCGCGTTCATCTCTCCCTCTGTGTGTGTGTGTGTGTGTGTTTCGTTGTTTTCACTAGAGTGTCTGTGTCCATCGTCCGCGCGAAGTGTGCATGAAATGTGTTCTCGCGCGTTAAAAATCCACATTTTATTTATTTATTTATTTATATACGTAAATAATGCATGGTTTAGTGGGGAAAAAGGACTGGACGTCGCTTATTTAGCAATGTAATTGTGTGGCGAGTTCATGCATTGTGGATCTTTATATACGCATACCATGAATGGTTTAGCATCCAAGCCATTATTGAGATACAATTGTATGGTTTGCGTAAATAATTTTATTTAGAAACCATGGATTATTTACGCAAACCATTCAGGATTTAGCTAAATAATTCAATGGTTTAGTAAATAATCGTATTATATATAAATAATGACTTTCTTTGCGGAAACAATCAATTACTTAACAAATAATTGTCTTATTTACTTAAACCTTGAGAAAATGTCACCTTAAGAACTGCACATAATTTTTGGACAAACGGAATGCCATAGTAGGGGGATATCATGTTTGCATTGACACGTACGTCTGTAACGTTTTACGTGTCGTGTTTTGCACCTGGATGTGCGCCTGTACACTTACAGCGGAAGTACAGTGGAACAGGTAGAAGCCTGCAAAAAGCGACTGTCACACACCAGATGCACACGTTCTTTTTTCAACAAAAAAGTCGACCGTGTATAGAAAACCCACATTTAATCAACTCACAATGAAATGGGTGATGAGTGGTTGATGTGAATGGCGACGAGAATGTTTGTGTGAATGTTTAAAAACAGTGTTGTGTTGTGAAAACGTTCACACCGACCACAAATGTCAGAGTCACCACGTTTGCGTCAGCACAGAATACACGACTTATCTCACGCGTGAGATGGCACAGTCCGCGTGCGTGCTCGGGCTGGTGACAGTGAGGTCGATGTTGCTGAAGCGTAGACGGACGAGGTGATGTCGGCTGAGCGGTGTCGGTGATGCTGTCGTGGCGGCTTGGTGAAGATGGCGGTGAGTGAAGGATGAAGCGTTGAACTTGAACGAAGATGGAACGAGGAACGAAGAACCGACAATACGATGAACAGCGAACAGAAGAAGCGAAACAGAGAAGTGGCGGAACGATGAAACAGAAGAATGGCGGAGCGACAAAATGGCGAAAGGGGTAAATGACGAAACAGTCCTCCTGAAACACAGCAGAACTGTAACCATCAGCGCGGGAGCTTTCGTCTTCGTGCGACGATTAACCCAATAACCCTAACAAAAATGGTCCGCGCAAACATTTCCACAACTTAATTTAATTCATTGCTAACAAATCTAGCAATACAGAATATCTACAGTTGCCAAACCACTAAGTGTTTTGAGGTAGGTTATTAAGAACGGCGCAACCAACTGTCATGCATACATTCGGTAGGAGGAAATTTCTAAGCACCATTCCATTCACACACGTTGCAACTACAGTGTTTTGGTTACCAGACGACTGGTTTCGTCGCACGGTGATGTAGAACTTGCGTGCCTAGGCAGCTTCCAGCGGTAGTTACGGTCGGACGTCGGTTTTGACAGTTACAGAGCAGCGTAACGAGAAGCGACCTGTCCTGCTGGGAGCCACAAAGATCTGATACAAGAACCAGCCGTTAACTCCCGAACGTTGTCGTCGCGCGTGGCTTTACGTCAAATACACAGACTTTTGACGCTACAATTTGACGTCACGCGAAGAATTCGATCACGAGACATTACGCGCCGGCAATGGAAGGACAGAGTTTTTCATACCGTCACAACGTCTGGTAGCAGTCTAACACAGAAATGTCATCAAAAGTAAGATTATCCATGGAGAAGGTGATATCCATGATAATTATTTGAATGACATGCCAAAAGGGGGTGGGGGTGGCAAGAGAGTCCTTCATAACTTGTAGACTTACAAGGAGGGAGCCAGGACCTGAGATGTGTATATCTGGGTAGCTGTTTTATTAGGCGGCGCCAGCAACAGAGATAGGCAAGAGGAGAGAGGCTCATTCACTGTGCGGGAAAGATGTGTTTGACGTCATCGCCTAGGTGTTATCGGTCCCCGCGGATGCTTGAGGAACCTGACAGGTAAGAGTGAGTGCCACTGGGAGGAGTCAGATGACCGCTGATCTTTATCAGCCCTTGCCTGTATACTTACAGGGTTAGGTTGTTTTTTTTTTAGGGTTAGGGTGTGTCAGCCCTAAACTCTGCCTGTATACTTACAATTGTGTCGGGGTCTGCATCATTTTTATCTTTGTGTTTCTAAATTATTACCTGGGATATTTGTAAGTTTTTCATCGTTGTATGTATTGGAAGGTAAATTTAGAGGGACAGTGCTTCCACCTTGCTGTGATTTCGCACTAAAGTTGGGAGGATGGGGCTCTATTACTTGTCACAGATCAGTTGCCCATGACAAACTTAGCTACATGTAGCTTTCTCATGGGGGGGGGATATCAATGAGCAGAGGAGAGGTATAGCGAGAAGAGAGGGAGTTTTTGCGATGGGGGGAGAGGAAAGAGACGTTAAGGGGGACGGACGAGAGGCGGGCAGTAGTCGGGTGACAAAAGATGGGGTTGTGAACAGAAAAAGCCCCCCCCCTCCTCCCGAGGCCGAAAAGTAAGTACAGGAGTCAGAAAAACGGAGGAAAGAGACGACGATACAGGCGAGTCATAGGCGTGCGATAAAAGACTTTTGGTTGGAAATCTCGTCACAGAGCGATTACATGGAGGTACCTGGAGTGTCGGCTACAAGCTGCAAAAAGGAGAACTGTGTCCTCTGGGTGGACATCCCCACAGAACCTCGATTTCTACAGAGATGATCTTGTTGTGGCACGCCACCTCTTAGGATTTATCTTTCCGTGGGTGCGACGTTCCCTCCAGCTGCGAAAATTGTCTATGAAATTGGTGTTGTAATTCTGAAAATTACCTTCACCGTGTGGCGCTATTCCCTCGTTGAGGATTACCTTCGCTGTGGAGCGCTACTCCCTCGTTGTCAGGAACGCCTAGTACAGATTACTTTTAAAAAGAAAGACAGGAAACAGGGAGTTCAGCCATCAGGTCAGCGACGAGGTCTTCCTGTGTTTCACTGCAAGTTTAAAAACAAAAGGTGCTGCGTAGGCACAAAAATCGCTTAATCAGCGGAAACAAACCTTCTAGAATGTTCTCGAACAACCAAATATTATGGGATTTAGACATCACATTACCGGATAGTATATTAGGGCCGGCAGCAGCCCCAAGCTTTGCTTTTTTACACCAGGGAGTGATATTTAAAACTGTTGACGTTAGTAAGCCCGTGGTCGGCTATCAAAGGCGACAGGAGCCTTATAGCAATAAACTCGAAGTATAGTGATAGGTTTCAAGTCCGAGAACTGGAACACGAAGTAACAGAATTGGAGTTCTGTTGTTTAATGTATTTCCCCGAGAGGATATACATTTCGAGTAACTATTGCAGAGTCGAGCTCTGGTAGTTACGAGTTGAAGATTGAGTTCGCGTCCGCTAGAGCGTCTAGGGCTTACGGACAGTAGTGCTAAGGAGAGTACATTTATAGACCACGTAGGAATTTGCCGAGTTTGTCCCTGATTCCAGAAATCCAAATGACAAAGAACACAAGTTGTGAAGAAATTAATACTCTTGTCTGAGTATAGAAGAAACGTCAACTTACGACTGCAAGAAAAGAGAGTTGTTACATTGACAAAACGTTGAAATATTGGCTTGCGTTGAAAAGAACTTTCGTCAACCACGACTGGGCCAGTGGGTCGTATCATCGCCCGTCTACATATCGTCATCTTTCGCAACATCGCCTGTCTTCAATTGCACCGCCGTCTTCAGTATCATCGCCCTCTTCACTACATCGCCAGTCTGCAATTTCACCGCCCTCTTCAGTAACCTCGCCTGTCTTCAGGATCATCACCATTATCCATACGTCGTTGTAAACGTCTTCTACTTCTGATTTTCAGGAACTTGTCTGACACTAACATTTAGGAGTGAACTGTGAGTTGTAGTGAATTGGATCTCGTGCGTGCGGAACTGTAACGGAACAACATTCATTTTTATCAACCAAGAGCCTTCTGTTGGATTGTGTGACTGAGGAATAGATCTAATTAGTGTGTGTGGGATGATGACATGAACATAAGTGTTTTTATACTCGTTCAAATATTTTCTTGTTGTTTTGAAGTAAAAAGTGGAAATAGATCCACGATTGTGTTTGTTTCGAGTGGATTGAGGCGTCTAATAAATTTCAAACACGAACACGCGTTCAGACATACAACACACATCCAATAAACTACATTAAAGAGAGAGGAAAGCTTTTGTTTGTTAATCTGGGTTTCTGACAAATTGGGGATCTGACACTCGTTGAGGATTACCTTCACTGTGTGGCGCTACTCCCTCGATGAAAATTACCTTCACTGTGTGTGACATGCCGGGCCGTACCTCAGCTTACTGGACTCGACTTCTCTAGAATTACTGAACAAACTTTTATGGTGATCACGTAAATGTAGATTTAATTGAGCAATCGTCGCCAAAACCTTTACTGATTCAGGTCAATGGTTTATAAACCAAAGGGTGACGACGCTGTGAAATAATGTGAATAACTAGCGAAATCTACCGAGGGAAAAGATTCTCATACTCTGACACGTTCGCTCAGTCTCACACAGGCAAAACACTTCTAGCTCAAGAGCCCCCACCCTCGTAAAAAACACAACTGCAGCGAGCCGTTATTCAACATATATTTCAAACACGAACTGACTTGACAACATCAAATATATCTACAGATTATTTACAGAGAATCACCGTGCTCGTGTCTAGGATAAGAAGCTGCCTGATTACGTCATACCTGGAGGAATCAGACAAAGAAGATAATCAAACTCCAGAGGGAAATCAAACTGCAAAACCGCCTATGATCCCGCTCTATACACAAATACAGTAAGTGACCGACAACAGAGCTCCTACTCTCGTCACTACTGAAACAACTACTTCTGCGATACACAATTCTAAAGCTATTCAACGACCAACAATGAAGCTATGACACTTCCACGACCAGCACTTCCCCTACCTCCTCTTGGCGTACGCCCGGCCTCTAGCTTATGACGTCTCCTGTCTCCGGCAGGATAAAACCACCTATCTTAAACCAACCCGAGTTCCAGACTCTAAGATAAGTTTATGGCAAGAGCAGTCCTTAACTTATAAGGCACAGTCAACGGTCACTTACACGTCTATTCCGTAGACGTGTCGGCGAAATACAACCCAGTGTATTTAGCGTGATTGCTAGCTGCTGCTCCGACGACGTCCTGGCTAAGATGGCGAGGGGCAGAGGTCCGTGGATCTACACGTGTTCGCTTCTCTTGGTCTTCCTACTTCATCTCCCTGTATGTCCTACTCTGTGTCTGTAGCTCATCCCAGTGTCTCTCTTTCCCAGCTAAGTACTATGCGCTCTCACGCCTTAAACCGGTACTGGCCAGCCTAGAGCAGCTACCCACATAGCGTCCACCTACCCGGTGTCAAGAAAGGGAGGGGCGAATAGGCTTACCTAGGAGTGACAGGTGACAACCTAGGAGTGACATGTGACACTGTGGAGCGCTACTCCCTTGCTGAAAATTACCTTCACTGTGTGGCGCTACTCCCTCGTTGAAAATTACCTTTATGGTGGAGCGCTACTCCCTCGTTGAGGATTACCTTCACTGTGGAGCGCTACTCCCTTGTTGAAAATTACATTCACTGTGTGGCGCTATTCCCTCGTTGAGGATTACCTTCACTGTGGAGCGCTACTCCCTTGTTGAGGATTACCTTCACGTTTAGTTTGGGCGGTAGAGGGGTGAGAGTCTGTCGGGGGTGAATGAGATAATTGGAAGTATGAGTGGGAGTGATTGATGATGAAAGTCTATAAAATGGATTTAGTTTCAGCATTTCATATTACTGGCGACCCTTGCAATTTTGTCTCTTGAGCCTTAGTTAATTTATGGTGTAACATTGTTGGATCTTGGTGAATATTGTTTTTTTTTCTCTCTTGCGCTTTAGTCAAGTTCTTTTGTGTGGATTGGAATTGACGAACTTAGGGGTGCATTTAAGACAAATACAAATAAATTAGTACGGGGTGTCCTGTCTTGAACTGTTACAAAAGTGTTGCGTTTTGTGTCAGGAACGTCTAGTATCAGTATACACTTGTAAAAAAAAAAAGAGGAAAGGGGGGAGTTCAGCGGCAGGTCAGCCAGAGCTTCGGCTGTCAAAATTGAAGACTGTTTCCGGTGTTTTCACTTAATCTTTTAATAACAAAATGTACTGCACAGTTTCGAAACAGCTTGTTCACTTATACACCTTGTAGAAAACGTCTAAAAATCGTTGACAATCGTTAACTAGCCGTGGTCAGCTATCAAAAGTGACCGAGCCTTATAGCAATAAACTCGAAGTATAATAGCAAAATCGAAGCAGGGATAGGATTCGAGTCCGAGAACTTGAACAAGAGTTAGCATAATTGGATTTCTGTTGTTCAATGTACTTCCCCGAGTGGAATACATTTGATGTAATTGTTACAGAGTCGATGCTGTGGCAGCTGCTTGTAGTACACTGATTTCGCGTCCGCTAGAGCGTCTGGGATTACGGTCAGTAGTGCTAAGGAGAGCACATTTACACCACGTAGGACTCCGCGGATTTGCCGAGTTTGTCCCTGATTCTAGAGAGCCAAACGACAAAGAACTCACGTTGAGAAAAAGATCGAAACTCTTGCTTGCTGTCTGCAATTAAGCGTCAACGTACGAACTGTAAGAAAAGATAAACACTTGTGATCGTTGTACGCATTGAATGTTAAAGTTGGAATAATGGTACACGCCCAGGCGTACAAGGATTCAAAAGGACTGATTGAAAAGAACTTTAGTTAAGTCGTCGACAACCACGACTTGACCAGTGAGCAGCATTATCGCCGTCTTCAGTTTTATCGCCTGTCTACTGTATCATCGCCGTCTTCAGTCTCCTCGCCTGCCTACTGTATCATCGCTATCTTCAGTCTCCTTGCCTGCCTACTGTCATCGCCTGTCTACTGTATCATCGCCGTCTTCAGTCTCCTCGCCTGCCTACTGTCATCGCCTGTCTGCTGTATCATCGCTATCTTCAGTCTCTTTGCATGCCTACTGTCATCGCCTGTCTACTGTATCATCGCTATCTTCAGTCTCTTTGCATGCCTACTGTCATCGCCTGTCTACTGTATCATCGCCGTCTTCAGTCTCCTCGCCTTCCTACTGTCATCGCCTGTCTACTGTATCATCGCCTGCCTACTGTCATCGCCTGTCTACTGTATCATCGCCGTCTTCAGTCACCTTGCCTGCCTACTGTCATCGCCTGTCTACTGTATCATCGCCGTCTTCAGTCTCCTTGCCTGCCTACTGTCATCGCCTGTCTACTGTCATCGCCTGTCTACTGTATCATCGCCGTCTTCAGTCTCCTTGCCTGCCTACTGTCATCGCCTGTCTACTGTATCATCGCCGTCACAGTCTCCTTGCCTGCCTACTGTCATCGCCTGTCTACTGTATCATCGCCATCTTCCGTAACATCGCCGTCTTGATCTGCGACCTCCAGTTGTCAACTCTCCTTGTTGGCACAGATATGTGTGGCTCCAACGTTAGGAGTGGACTGTTATGTAGTTAGTGACATGAACTTGTTTTGAGCGGAACTGTAGATGGACAGTAACTCTTAAACCGTCGGTAGAAAACCGTTCTTCTGGACTGTGTTGTTGAGCGTACGGAGGGATATATCTGGTTAGTGTTTCGTGGATTATTACGTTTACAGTCAGTGCTTTTTAAATTCCTTTAAACATTCTTATCGATGTACTAAAGTAAACGTGGAAACAGATCCCCACTTGTGTTTGTTTTGGAGTGTCTATAGGCGTCTAAGAAATTTGAACACGAACCCGCACACGCACCACACACTTTATTAAATTAAATAATATATATATATATATCTGTGTATGTGTA
>SMGT01011174.1:0-43163 GCA_004794575.1 Lanistes nyassanus
AATGCCCCGTCCACGGGGATGGCTCGAGGGTAGGGTTCTACGTCACCATTGAGTTAACATGTATATAATGGTCTTCCGTTTTGTAAAGTGCGACCAGAGATATATTTTTCAACTGTAGTTAGTAAATGTATCACTGTCAGCATTTAACAGATAACAATTTTTTGTGCTGGGTGACCATGGCAGGAGACCATGAAAGTTATTTTGCCTCATCCCCTACTTAATGCTCACAGAGGTAAAAATAGCATTTGATTTTTATTCTTGACACTTTGAAAGAATTTTAGTAATACTACATTGTTATAATCCCATTTATGGGGATGTTTTTCACGTGTGTGAGAATGTTTGATGAAGGAGGGGAAGGGCTGGTATTCCAATTCTGATGAGAAAATTTGCTTCAGTGTCTTAAAGTACTTTAAAGCAGCACAACATTTGATCACAGGTAGTCTGCTGCCATGGCTTATTTACTGTTTTCATTCCCCTAACAGGTTTCTCTTGAAGTGGTTGACAAAGCCTGCCATGCTTTATTGTCAGATGATGTCAAAAAAAATAATCCAGAATATTGACAGTAAGTTCTGCCTTTAACATTTTTTCACTCCATACATTACACAATCATTTTGATAATGGTAAAGAATAGTAGTTTCATGGACATTGTAAATTCCTAGTTTTGTGTCCAGCTTCTATTTGTTATCTATACTTAATCTTATTTTCTACTTTGCACAAGTGTTTGGTAAAAATGTTCGCTGAAAAGTTTGCTGTTCTGCAAACGTTTACACACTATAAATGTTTGTACATATCTGTTGGTTTATGAATATGTGAAAGGTGAATTGTGGCAGGTTGGTTGTTTGTTTTTGTTTTTTTTTTTTTTTACACAGGACAAGCTCTGGTTCTTGGACTGCAGTTCCTAAACAGGTGCTTTGTACACCAAGGCAGATTCAAAACGGTGCCAAAGGAGAAAGTCTCTGCCAGTTTTCATAGGGTGTTACTCACAAACCACAAGGAGTGTTGAAATTTCTATATGTTGTAGAATACGTAAGGGCATATGTCATTCACAGTCTAGAGAAACAGGTGACAAGACCACCAAAAGCCGAGGAAAAGGCGAACATGCTTCTGTGTTTGTCTACACTTTGTGCTGAGCCACATGAAACCTCTGGCACAGAAACACCCACCACCATCTTTGATTCAGGTGCTGGACAGAGGTGGGCTAGCAAAAGTGAAGCCAAATGTTGTTCAGGTTTTCCTTAACCTTGAATCCATTTTCAGAATTCTCTTTAACAAACTAACTCACCACTTGTCCTTTGACCTGTACTTTTCAAAGTCAGATTCTGTGAGTACTTGTTTGTATGAGCAAATGTATAAAGTCAGTGCACCAGAAATGAGTACAGAAAACATTTTATACCGAATTGTGAAATGCTATTTCAAGCACATCACAAATGCAAGGTGTATATGGAGAAGTATAGGTTTTCAAAAAACATGTCCAAAAAGCAGAAAGGCCTCTGTAAAAACATCACACCAGCAGCAAGCACTACCTCAGCCATGTGAGGAGAAAACTTCTTGGCCCCTAAAGCATTGCTTTATAAGTGCTGTCTGTATTAATGGAAATTTATTGGTTGTTAACAATTGTCAAATTGTGTCAAATGTTAAAACCTGCTCTTCAATCTTTCACCTTTACATATGTTTGCTGATGCCATGTACCAACAGAAACTCTTGTTCTGCTTCGACCTCAGTGTCTGACAGTTTTAACATTTTATTTCTTGCCTGTTTGATGTGGTCATCTGCCTATGATGCTAGTAGATGGTTGTGATGAATTAGAAATCACTTTACATAAAATGTGCACACAAACAAGTGTAAGAATACAAAATGATTTTTAATATTTATAATAAACTATCACATATAATGACACTTGTGATGTGATGGGACTTTCCAAATGGTAGTTCATAGACATATTCAATGCTACACATAAACACTGGATGCAATTCCAGAAATATCAGTCTAGTGTTGTCACCAAAGTCTTCAGACAACAGTATTGAATGGATAACTGAACAACATACAATTGTCAAAAATATACAAGTAGTAAGTTTTTCCTTAGCATCCAAGAAATGAAAATTTCATGTTCCAGATTGTTCAAAAATTATTTATATCTGGGAAGAAAATGTTTAAAATGTGTATTTTTACACAAGTTCAGATACAGATTCATAAATATAAATGATTATGACAAGTCAAAGGTGGATTTGGGTTTTCTGATTCTGAAGGAAAAATATGGTCCTGAATGTTGCATTAATGACTGAACTGGGTGGTGCATGTGCAAAAATGTCTAGGGCAATACTTATCAATGTGTCTATTCTCTCTGTACACGTACACATAGGAACAAAGATTTTGTGCAGGCAACTGCAGGATAAATGTTAAACCAGTGCAGATAAAATTAAAAGCAGCAGCATAAAAGATCAAATGCCTATTTTTTAACACTTGAAGTTGAAAGCACTGAGATGCTATTATAAAGCTTTATGACACTGTAATGAACCATGTGAGAGAATATCAGCTGCTGTTATGAACCATGTGTGAGAGAATATCAGCTGCTGTACAACTAATATAGAACTAGAAGTGACTTATGCAGAATTGGGTTTATTACTCCAACAGGAAGTACAGTCGAATCCGGTTAATCGGCCCACCGCTTATTCGGACCAAATCTTAAAGAACAGAATCTTAATTGTAACATAGGGCATGTTCGTTTAATCGGACCAGCTGGTTATTAGGACCAAAATCATCGCGTCCCGATGTGGTCCGATTAACCGGATTCGACTGTACTTGATTAGTTGAAACGCTCAACAACATATGCAGCGTTTCAAGTACTGTTGGATTTATAATTTGATAATTTAAGCGTTTGGTCCTCATTTGTTGTTTATTAACCATAGACTAATTAAACTCACCTTTCTTCGTCTGCAGGAAACGTCTTTCCTTTGCATTCTTTTAGCTTTAAAACTGGAAGCCATTTTGGACTAGAGCTCGTGTTTTGTTCTTCCCGTATCGTACGCAACTGGTCAGACTCGTATAGCCCGGTGGTGGTTGGTGGTGGTTATTTAAGGACAGTGCTTGCACCTCGCGGTGATTTCGCACTATGGGGGGGTTGGGGTCCTACTAAACTATGCACTGGAAGGACAACCAGACGTGAAGCTACCCGCAGGACAGGACACCAACTGCCAGTGCGCAGGCGTTACCGATTTTGCGCGTATGGCGAAATTATCTTCCCCTGCACCTAACGCTAGGTGGCGCCACATTCAGGTCAGTAGGCCTAACACTAGCCGCCTTTGTACAACAACGAGAACCACAACATGCCGAACAAATGCTGTGTACCGGGTTGCAATGTGCCCCAAGGGTTCACATTTCCAAAGGACAAGAAGAAGAAAGATCGATGGGTTCATCTTATAAGGCGTGGCGGTAAAGTCGACCACTGGAAACCATCAAAAAATAGCATTTTTTGCATGCGACACTTTCGTGCCGAAGATTTCGTCGACGGACCAACTTTAAAAGGTGAGAACCCTACACATATCTTTGTTTTGGGTTTAACAAAACTGTTTGAACAGAAGAATATACAATAAGATTAGCATGCAGCTAATGCCACAATATCAGAAGAGGTGTAGCGCAGATCATGGAAATTGACACTTTCTGTTTTAGTTCTCAAGCACTCTAGCTGTTGTTATTTATCTCAGTATGGATGATGAAAAAGATATTTCCAAGCCAGAGATGACGTATTAAAAATGTGTTTAAGGACATATTGTTAAAACTGCTGGACTAGAACAAAATACATACCGGATCCAGCAAAAAAGCTAATTAAACAAGCAGCTGACAAAATAGTAGATGAATGTAAATGAATGATGCATGTCTGTCATTAGTGAGTGAAATATACCAGGGTGTTTTGATTTATTAAGAATAATTCATTTTATTTACTCCACAGCACCTCTTAGCACCCTAGCATGTAAATGATGCATATATGTCTTTTTCCAGATATCACTGAATATTAGGAGTTGTGTTTATTTTTTGTGATTTAAAGCAATATATATTTTATCTCCTTATTTTTGTATTATAATATTTATTTATTTTGAAATGTTTATGTTTGGTTACCATCTACTGCAGTAGTTAGGAATGTGACTAGACTTGGGATTTTTGATGGTGATGAGAGTAGGCTTAAGTTCTGAATATTTTTAAATATTTATTACATATGCTTCATTATTTGTGCAGCACATGAACAAGAGTGTTGGGGCAGGCTTTCTTTCTGAGAGTGTAATGCAAGAGTTGGGAGTAGAGTCTGTGGTTTTCATGGAACCACATGAGCCTCCAGAAGTTGACATAGAAGAAGAGGCCAATGCAATTGGCACAATCAGTATGGATGTAGAGCCAGAGGTAGGTTGTAAGTGTGATTGATAATTAGCGCTTTTAGCTTCCTTTTTTTGCATGGTTTGAGACAGACAATCATAAATGGCAATTTGGTTTTTGAGGAAAAGAGCCCTACATATGTTATTGAAAAACATACAAATGGTGAGAAAGACTTTTTGTCAGCCCAAAGTGGGATTAATTTGTAAATTTGCAGATGTTTACTAGTTGATCAAACTTGTTGTCTTTTGTTGTCTATATCACAAGTTATAAACGTTTGCATTTTGTGCATTTTTCGAAGCTAAACTTGACCAAGGATTTATTTGTATCTTAATTTCTTTTCTTCTTTCTGAGGTGTCCGTATAAAACTACTGATGGGAAAGCTAAGATTGTGATTAATAGAGAATAATATGCAAGTGATTTTTGTGTTTGTGTGTACTATTTTGTTTGCTGATTTATCATTTTTTATTATTAATATTTATTTTTTTTAATCAACAGGAGAGTGCAAGGATGGATGTACGGCACAAATGTCAAGTTCAGCAAGGTGAGTGCCAGCAAACTGTGAGTTCCCAGACTGACTTCAAGTGTCTGCCTGTCCTGTCAGCTGAGATGCTTGAAGGTGACCAAGAACTGTTGCACTACTACACAGGACTGGAGTCTTGGAAAAAACTTGTCGCTGTGTTTAACACACTTGGCCCTGCAGTGAACTAAATCTAAATTACCTGAGAACCCAGACTGTTGAAAAGATTTCACAACTGAACCAGTTCATTTTGATGCTGGCAAGACTTAAACAAGATATTGACTATTTGCCCCTATCTAGGATGTGTTGTGGATCTGTATTCACAGCTGAAAACATTTTTCTTACTTGGATTAATTTCTGTGGAAGGCAGTGGAGGGAAGTTGATACCTGGGTGATGGCAAAATTAGTGAGATATTTTGCCCCTTCAGATTTCAAGCATAAATTCCCCACAACAAGAGTGATTCTAGATGGAACTGAAGTGCCAGCTGAAAAGCATTCTAATCCACTGGCCCATAGGGGTTCATTCAGTATTTACAAGAACAAAAATACAGTGAAAGCTGTGATAGGAGCAACACCAGGTGGATCTGCTTCGGATCGACAGATTATTGAGAGATCAGATTTGCCCAACATGTGTCATCCTGGTGATTACAAAATTTTGGTCAATGGACTGAATGCCTTAGAGATAAAACTTGCATCCTAGATGTATGTTACATGTTGTGCAATTTTCGCAACAATGTTGTGTCACACAATGCTTGATCAGTTTAGAGGGTTTGTAGATTTGTGTAGTGAACTTGCTAAAAGGATCTATTTGCAAATCAGATGTGTGAGTTTTTGTATTTTCAAGCTTTCCAGAAACTACTTTTAGTCAGAATCAAAACAAGCTAAATGTTAGACTATCAGTCCCACTGATTTTTGGTATAGATACTCCCAACACATGGTTCCCCCCTTTTTTTGTTAAACATGGGATTGATAGACCAAAGCAAGGCAATCTGTACTTTAAGTAAAAAAAAAAAAAAAATCTGTATTGTCGCATTTCAAACACTTGGTATTTATGGGCTCTAGCTGCAGACAATAATGCTAGTTGACAGCTAACTTGACATCTCATATTACAATTGTATTTGCACTTTGTTAATTTTTATTCTTTGTGCAAGGATGGTTTTTGGTGTTGTGGGGTGGAGGAAATTGTAAAAAAGTGCTTTTTGTAGCTTCTTGTAATTTTATGCCGATGTAGTCATTGTATTGTTCGTGTTAACATGATACAAGTAATCATGGAAATGATGGACTGTGTGATTAAAGAAATTATTCATTGTTACAAGGGATTGCTGTGTATGCTTTGAAGGAAGAATGTAGTCATTCACTTTTGTTTTCAAGATGGAGAGATGTGTTCAGTAATAATAGATACCATACATGTAGTCAAAGCATGGCAAAACCAAGAAGATCCATTTTTAGGGGACAGGAGGGCAATTCTTTTTTATTTTGCAATTTGTTTTGACTGCATCCAATACATAAATATGTAGGCATGTATGAAAACAGTAATGATAATAAATGTAAAAACAAATTGATCAGAAAAAAGTTTTGGCCAGCTTTTGACTCCTATCATCAGTCTGTCTGATCACCACAGTTCAACAGCTCAGCAAATGTGTTCAGCATAATCCTGATACAGAAATTCTCTAGAACAACACTCTTGTGGTAGTTTTCATGAAAGTCCCTGAGTTTTGCCAACATATCTTCAATAAATTCTTCGTCCCGTGCAATTTCTACAACTTTAATGTCTGCAAGAGTGAACACAACGTGTACTTTTTTGCAACGATAACTTGCCGTAAGACAAAGCCATAGTTCGCAAAAAATTGTTTGAAAAGATGTGTGGCGGTGCTGAAGCAGTCGACGATCGCGTCCACAGGAAGTAAAGGTGACCTGAATAGGATACGCCACCTACCGGAGAATTACTTCCCTTTGCGACCCCGGGGGAACACCAGAAGCGCTCATTGCCAAATCAACACTCTCCACAATGTCACACCCTTTCAGGTATGGAAACCCCACCACCACCTTACAACTCAGTGTCTGAATGGTTACTGACATCCAATTCATTGGCACTATAATCACATGGAAGAAACTTCTTCAGACTGTTTGAATCTCTTTATTCCAAGTATTTGGTTCTAGAGCTGAACTTCTGAGAGGGTTATTTTCCCAGCATTCTGCTGTCTACAATTTGAAACTGCAGCCAATCAAATGGTGCAGTATGAAAATGCAGGAACCAGGCTTTTAATTGGTATGCACCTTAACAGCTTCATTCCATAACTATAAGCAGGAGGTAAAAGGAGATTAAGGCTGGTTTCCACGCTTCCAAGTTCTAGAGGCTTTCAAAGCGAAGAAAGCTATGATTGAAGCTCCTAGCATTTACACCCGGCATGACACAGTCGTGCTGACCCTATACTGAGATATTCTGACCTTTTGCAATGATGTTCGTGATAGCAGCTGGCAGGATTTCAAGGTTTCAAAAAATAGAAAGCCATTTTATCTGCCCAAAACCTTGAGCAGGACCAGTTCCAAGCTGGTTCAAGACTTGAAAAACATTTCAAACCATTTCGAAGTACCAACTCTGAAGTGTGTAAACCAGCCCTTACAAATGGCCAATTTCAGTGGCTTCCACCATTCCAGACCAGGGGGTTACCTGCGTTAACACATTCGCGCTGCGTATGGGAAATAAACGATACAGCATAGGTCACGCTTACTATCGAATACGGGAAATAAACGATGCAACTTTGAAAATTTATTTACGGGGAATCGCTAATCGTCTAAGGTAAAGGACTCCTACATTAGAAAGCTGATTCATTTCTTCACGAGTTGCTTCCCTTATACTGAGTTTAAACCGACAATGAGAACGCTTTTCGGTAATTCGAAAGGACTATCCACGTGTGTTCTGTCACTTGAGAAATGCTAGATTTACTCTTCAAATTACACGCTAAAGCGGAAAATGACATTGTTTTGCAAATTTAATGTGATAAATTGGATGAAGACAAGAGTATTTGTGCCTAAAAGACCTAAGAAAGTGATTACGAAGAGAAAATCGAGCGAGCAGTATCGTTTCAGTATGTGTATAAGTAATGGCGAGGACTTTTTGATTTCTTCAACTTCAGTTGTGTTTCCATCAAAGGATTTTACCAATTAAGGAACAAGGTCCAAGAAACACAGTAAGAAATGAGTTTTCTTTATTTATTGTAGTTTTATATCATGTTTAAAGAATTTTTGTATTGTTTTGGGGGATTTTTTAATGAATTTTTGAAAATAGGCTAAAAATGCCGCGTCCACCAGGGATGCTCGAGGGTAGGATTCTACGTCACGATTGAGTTAAAAGCCTTATTTCACATTTTAGAAAACTAAGCCCTTTTTTATTATAGGTGTCCACAAAAATGACACATTGTTCCCATCAGTCAAAATCTCAAGACGATCAACCCCTTGCCTCTAAAGCAATTTTGGGCTCTGAAAATCCCCACGGGAACTTCTGAAAAGTCACAAAATACTTTTTTCTTTTACCACGTGTCAAAAAATAATATGCATCAAGTTTTAGGCTGTTTGAGTGCAAATTAATATCTTGCAACTGTCAGCCAAGTGCCTACTGATGTCACTTACCAGACTGGTGTGAAGCAAGCCCAAATAACCTTGCTCCTGCTCACGAAGATTACTTATCAGCCTGCCAACCTTTGCCAGATCTTCAGCATTTCCCTATATGAATACACACACACATACACAAGTTAAAAAATTTTAATCTAAAAACCTGTCCACATCTTTGCAATTACTGGACATAATTAACCTCTTTCTGATGCTTCGATAAAATCACACAAACAAGAACATCTGATATGCCAAAGGTGAAATTACAAAATATAAATCTACACTGGATAAAATACCACTTCTGCAGCTAGCTATCTTCTTCGTTTATGTGCATGTCTTCACAGCATCGTGGAAAACATAGAAATGTTGGTTTTTAAAATACAAAATAGAAACTCACCGCATCTCCGGACTTCTGGAGAGATTCCATCATGGCTGAAGCTTGTTTGATATAATCCCGAATCTGCACAAGACGCCCCACTATCTGGTTGCTGTCTGGCTGTAAGATTGCAAGAAACAATTTTATTTTCACCTATCGTACCACAGAAATATTTATATAAATCTCGTAAGAAAAATACAATTAAAATACCACATAAAGTATTTAGATCTGTGGTATATCCATGACAAAGTAGCGATAGTGGGCATTAAGTTTCAATGCTGCTTTACTACTACATCTTGAAATTTGTTTCACTATAATTAGACAAAAGGGACCATTTTTGTTGACTTTGGACTTACAAGACTTTCAGCAGGAGCATTTTATTCCATTCTTTTAATTTTTAAACCCTTAAATCATTCACTTTTCCTGGACATCCTGTACACTGGCTTGTTGGAGTAAACATTTGTTCATACGAAATAAGGCAATACTTTATGCCAAAGCAAGGCAGTCAAGAATGTCTTCATGGTGACAATTTACCCCAGATTCTGTGTTATTGTTGCGATTACTGCGAGCCTCTCTCCCACTGCTGCCACTGGCTGTGGCTCCTTTTGGTTGGGTGTTGTTGGCCATACGACGCTGACCACGGCTCATGGCACGTTCATTATTCGGCTCTCCATCAGTACTGTACTGCTGCAACAGATGGTTGAGAGGGGATAACTTTTGGCAACAAGAAAACAATAGTTGCTTCTTGTTGTTATAGAGGTTATCTAAAAATAATTTACCCATCCCATTTCCTCTTACATTCAGTTTGCATTTATGCAATATTCAAACTCTGCATCCTTCAAGTATTTAGCTTACATCATCGCTGTAAGTTAGCTTCTGCTTCAGTTTTTCCAACGCATCATGCTGGGATGTTGGTGTATTGCGTATTCGAGACAGGGAGGATGGTGTCCTCTGCTTGGGCTCCCCATGTGGTGGAGAGTCCACAGACAGAGACTGTTCTCTTTCACGTTCTGGATTTCCTTTAGACTTTTTCCTCCTCCGACTGTCACTTGAAACGCTTGGTCTTAGATCCGAAAGATCCTGTTCCATAATTCATCCACACTGAATTATTAGGCGTCTTGTTTTTAAATAAGTTACAACTTCCTACTTCTAACTCCACATTAGATATATACATTAATTACACATCTATCATAATTTGTATATAAATACATGTTTTATGACTATCATACAAACTGCATTAAAAGTTTATATTAAACATAAACACCATTTTCATCAAAATAATCAACCCAGATAAGTTCTTGATTGAATCCCATAAGATTTACTGGAGGGTGCTTGCTAGTTTTTGTTCTCAAAAGATTAAAAATGAAATAGTAAAAAATAATGAAGACTTTCTCATTAAATGTAAAATAATTGTACCTTACACTTATACAAGAGATGTACATCTAGAGCATAATTTTAACTTTATTGTCTACATAAAATTCATAACTGAAAACCCTCATCCTCCACACACACACATACATACAACACTACATTGTAAAACCAACCCAGTTGTTTATTCTGATGTCGCTAGGAAAACTGGTTAAGCTGAGAGCATCATCCTTCTCTAAGCTGACAGATCTTTGCCAATTGCTCCGCTGTTTTGTCTCTGACTTTGACTGCTTCAATTTGGGGAACTTTCCTCCTGTGGCCATCTGAACATTTAGAATAGGATGAATTTTTTTACATTCTATATAAAAATTCCTTGTTCTATATGTAAAAAGGTTAAAGTGCTACCTTAATTAACAACCACCCTAATGACGTGCATGTTTAACAACAGGCAGTTGCCATGAAAATATACCTTGTTTGATTAATAACGCAAGTGGTAAGCCTGTTGCATGCATTTCTGCATGCTACAGGCTTACTGT
Source organism: Lanistes nyassanus (assembly GCA_004794575.1). Lineage (NCBI taxonomy): Eukaryota > Metazoa > Mollusca > Gastropoda > Architaenioglossa > Ampullariidae > Lanistes > Lanistes nyassanus. The sequence continues at coordinate 10,772 of SMGT01011174.1, forward strand.
TCGCATTTTTTTTCTAATGTTCTACACCCAAAATAGGGTGGAGTGCAGAGTGAATCAAACAGTTTCCCAGAGTAAGCTATAAAAAATCACATTTTGATTAAAAACATATTTGAATAACGATGGCCATCATTAATCAAGGTACCAATGTAAATCAAAAACCCCAAAATAATAAAAAAACTTTCTAAGTAGTAGTTAGTATTTTCCTCTCCTCTAGCATAACACAGCAAGTACAACATAAACAAGCAAAAACTCTACTACTGGGTCTTAGGAAATCGGTGTCATCTTACTGGAGACACTGAAACAATCCCTGTTGTTCGGCCTCTCCCTTGCATCAGCAAAGATCTACTGCCTTTCTGAAGGAAACAGGACTGACAGTTTTCTGTAATTGTTCATGGTTTCTCTCAGTAGGCTCCCAAGGGCCAAACTGGACCTTACTTCATATAAGAGAAATGTTGCAGGTTTAGTTTCTCACTTCTGTTACTCCACATTTACTATCACTTTACTGAAGACACTGAAAGTGAAACCATTTGTCTTTTTTCAACTGTCTGCATACCTGTGGAAAAGAGAGGCAGAAGGGGGAAAGAGACAAGAGGGAGCGGGTGTGACATCTCTAGCATAAATTTTTAAATGGACTATCCCAATGGAAAATCATATCACCACTTAGTATCGCTTATCTAATTACTGAGAGTTGATTCCATGTCTTTTACTTACCATGCAGTAGTTTGATTTGCAGAATGAAATATCAAGAAAAATGAAGGCAAAAAGTAATAAACTGAAATTTGAAGCATAAGGCTTGATCTCCAAAAAGAACAGCTCAACAGTATAAAATAGGTTTACAGCACTTAATATCTAGATAGACCAGTGGCACATCTTACCCAGGAACATAACACTTCAAAATCCCCACAAGCAATCACAACTGACTCAAACCCAGACTACATTTGCCGTCTATTTGCTGGGCTATCAGTATCAGCATGACAATATTTGTCAGTGCTGACAGTAAATAATTAATTCTGGGAATCTGATTATATTGGTATCTTATGTCTATAGCATAATCAATATTATGCCACAATTGTGCAACAATGCATACACCTTTGCTTAGAAATTATAAGAATCCTTCAGTTTATAGATTGTGTCAAAGCTTTTTAAACCTGAAACTTTTTGGGGAAGATTAAGTAATGAGGTATTCTCATTTTCTTGTTTTTTTTTTTCTTGGCAAATGTTTCAAGTTCAGTCCTTTCGAAGTTACTGTTAGTGTTAGGTGTTTCGCGGCAACACAAGTTACCGACGACACTCATTCAATTAATTCTTCTAACATATGAATTCAATCTGATTAATAAGAAAGAGCCACTAAATCTTACGTCGGGGTTTCGTTTTAAATATAGCAACATGGATACACACCCCTACGCTGCTCAACCGGCAAGTCCAGTCTCCTTACAACTCTACAAGTTTTTCTTCAATTCTTGGTCTTGCTACGCACAATCCTGAATTCCAAAAACAATGCAACCTGAATAAATAATTAAAAAATACCTTAATATGCAAAGTAAATTGCTGAGTTGAAGAAGCACGTCTTCGCTTCTGTGCACTTTCAACAGTCAAAGTATATTAAACTACAGTAACTGTCAAATGGAGTTACTTCAAGTGCAACAAGAAGCTGCCATTTTGACGCTTGCGTATGAATAAAGTATGTTGCCCAAACATGTCACATGCACATTTTCCTACAAATCCAGAAAAGATTAAAACCAGATTTGTTTGTATCTTAGTTACATAGGTTTTGAAAAAATAGTACCTTTTCGATTTCTTTATAGTGACAGTTTTATTTGAGGTCTATTCTTTGATTTATATTTAAGAGCGGATATAGAACAGTGCAAACATTTCTTCGCAGAGGAGTTCCGTCGTACTTTCTACTTCCGTTGTTGAGAGAGCAGACGGGATTGTGGTTGTAAATTATATATCGGACAATATACAACTATTGGCAGATTTGCATACCAATGTGATGTAAAGCAATAAAATAAGTCGCTACAACATGCAGTAACAAAGGGGAAAATTCTGCTCTGAGTGCAACACAACGGCAAGATGTCTATTGTGCAAGTACAAGGGGGCGGGGGCCGTGTGGCTTCAGACCGTACGTCATTCGTTGGAGCCCGTGTTCCACCTGAAATCAAAGCAATGGTCAAATCATTGAACAAGTTAGACAAAAATATTTTTCGGAAAGTTTTAAAATGTAAGTATTTATGTTGTCTTTTACATCCTTAATATAAACATGAATTTTTTAAGGTTGTGGGAGCGGTAGGCCTTATTATAGCCTATGGCTAGCATTGCTAGTAAAGTAGTTTTCTCTTTATATATATATCTTTTTTTAAAAAAGTCTGTAATTCAGTCAGAGTTGGATGACTTGAATGTAAAACTAACCCTTTTTTATCATAGAAATGTATTTCTGATAGATTGTCTCAGAGTTCAGTTTGAATGTTTTCGTAATGTCTGTCACCTATATAATATACATAAAGCAAAAAGAATGCTCGTGTATCTGTATATGCATGTTTACAAATAGCAGCGATGGACAGTTGATCAGAACAGGCTTTGTTTAGATTAGAGTAGATATAGAAAACGATAAGGTTGAAAAATACATGGGTAATATTTTTATTGCATTTATTTCAGTGGTTGTCCAAAGTCTTGAAAATGAAGTAACTTATTCTGAGTTCAAAGCCCTTATACCAATATCAGAGGATGCTGCCAATGAAGAAACTCTAGGAATTGTCTATACTGGCTTGCTGTCTCTTCTAAGATGTGGGCTTCGACATTCCACAACCTCACTTAAGCAACAGGTATTTAAAATTTAAGGCTTTACAAAAAAATCTGAGATGTTAGATCAAACAAATATTAATAACATATGCTAGATAAGGATGGTATATATAGACATACAAAATGTTTTGCTTGCATGCTTGTTTTCTTGGCTGGCTGGTTAGGTGATTGGTTGGTAGCTAGGTTGGTGTATTAGTTAACATCATGTCAGCAACAAGGCCTTATTGTGGGAATAGGATAGGAGAGAATGATAATGGGTGATGGGGAAGAAGTGGAGGGGGCAGTTAGAATACTCTAAGAGAGCTCTGATGATCATCCCTGTAACCATCATGACATCATCATTGTCGTCATCGTCGCATTGTACCCTTCCTGGGACATAGGGACAGGCTCCTACGACTACAAGAGACGAGTGCTCCAGGCATCTTGATACTGTACTAGTTCCTCTAGCTCTCCCCAGGTACACCCCATCCTCTTGGTGTCTGGCTTAAGGTCACAGAGCTAGATATTTCTTGGAGTTTTTTTTTCCTTTTCCTCCTGCATGTTCCCGTTAAAGACTTGTTTTGGTGGAAGCTGGTATGTTGGAGGTTGTGACCTATCCATATCTTATGTCATTGAAGGATCTGGTCTTCTGTCTTATTCACAGCCACAGCTCTTGGCTGGTGTCAGGGCAGTGGTTATGGTCCCTTGTCAAGTGTCTGCAGAAACCAATGAAAAGATTGCATGTACCTGAAGCTACCTGTTTTTAAAATTTTGCTTTGATGATTTTTCCAGATCTTTAAATGGACCTCATATTAATTATAATGTTTATGTTGTTTAATGGAAATGATATATTTCAAGTTAACATTAGCAATAAACATAACCTTTTGAGTGAGTCATGATAAACCTTCTTACTCTAATTCTGTTCGATTTACAGCATTTCATGGAAGATCTTGATGAGCTAGGGTAATGTTTTTCTTCCATTTTTTTCATGTAAATACATGTATACATTTAATTGGAAAAAATTGGAGCATTTTTTGGTATTAAACAAGTTGTGTATTACAGTTTAAAATGTGTGATCATTCCACAACTTTTTCAAAAAGTGAGCTAGGATAGCAACTGTCGGTAGTACTTGAACAATTTTAATGCTTATTGGACTACATTGATTTATTCAACAGAATTTCTTCTGACCTCCACAATGATCTTGCCAGCTGTGTGTTTGGAGCGAAGTGAGTTGTCAGTTTAATAGTGTGGGCATTGTTCATGCAAGAATGTGCATTTGTGCAGACAGCATTTCTGCTAGTAGACAGGCAGCTGTCAAAGATATTTAATTTTAGACAGAAATTGAAAGAGTCCTTATGTATATTAGGATAGTTTTCTCATTTCGTCATGGAAGAATCATTTGAAAAGACCAGTCATATTAAGGGAGAAAACTGCATCTTGACAGTCTTTTTTTATGACTGTTTTTCCAGGAGAACAGCCTTAGATCAGCAGCTGCTGGCTTCTCGACCCCGACTCCCACAGCTCTCACAGTTTAAGTGGCGGGTTGATGTTGCCATTTCTACAAGGTTTGCAAAGCTAGACCTGTTTGCAGAATTTTGTGGTCATTTGTGAAATGACATTCGCAGGTTCAAATAACAGCACAAGTCACTTAGTCTAGACAGACATCAGTTCTTGACAGTGGGTGTAGGGCAGGAGAAGCCTTGGTGTCCTTTTATTTGTAGATGTGTATCAAAGTTAGATAAGCATTTAAGTTTCTAGTAAAGATGAAATCACCACAGCAGTTGAACGCCAGTTGTCTTTATTAGTGTCTTGGATGTTGACATCATTTGTTTAAAAACTCTTGATGGCTTATACACTTTTGGAAAGGCCAGTATATGGGTAAGCATGTATATGTGTTTGCTTGAAAAATATAATTTTGTTATGTATTCCCTGGTGTTTATCCACTTTCAGTGTATTAAATCGGGTCCTAGAACCAACCATATTGATGGAGATGACATTAAGTAATGGAGAGGTAAAAGTATTTGAGGTGAGGGAAACATTTATATAGCAATCATTTGTATTTAAGGCGAACAAACAAAAGATATCTTAGAAAATGAAATTGTACTGTAGTCATTTTAATCAGGATGGTATTTGTTTTACCTTTATGTTGTTGAAAATAGTAGACTTGTTAGATGTTGGTTATTATCAAATGAGAAAATGAATATGGTTAATGTTTTTCAAATACTTTTTCTCATTCCCACTAAGGAAGGACGTATTTAACTCAATGAGCAATGAGGGATTGGTAAAACAATAAATTACACTGTTAGTAACCAACATAAGCTGCAAAATCTGCACATACTTTCTCTTGAAAAACAAACAACTGACATGGTGTTATACTTAAAAGATCTGTTGTGACTGTATGCATATGTGTTTGTATGTGTGTGACAGAGTATGTGGGGATAAGAGAGACAAGACAGCATCATTCATTCTTGGTAATGTCCTAGGCAGTGACATAGAATTTGATAGAGGCTTGATTTCTGTTTTGAATGCTGCCAAACTTAGGGTGCAGAATAATTCTCCAGAGTGCCATTTTTTTCTCTGTTATCCAGGTTCCAGTGTCACAATTTCATCAGCTCCGGTACAATGTTGCTTATGTTCTGAAACAGATGGAAGACCTAGAGAAAAGAAGCATTTTGAAAATTCAGGACTAGTTCCTCCTGATGGCCATTTCGAATGTTGTGTTCAAAGTTTAATCAGGGTTAACATGGCTTCGGCAGGGCTAAACACGGGGTCAGAATTTTCATTTGTCATGTCGGGCAAGTGATAAAAATCTACGTGCCCGAATCCATACTTTACTTTGCCTGACCCTTTCACCCCCCCAACCCCCAAACAAAACCCCACTCGACACCACCATGCATGCAGACTGTGCAGCTGGAGAACTGATGAAACAGTGTTGATTGTTGCTTGGCCATCACAGCGTGGCATTATTCAGTCACGGTCGTCCAAACTGAAATTCCAGGCTAATATCATGGTGGAGGGTCTCTTTGTGGCCTTCACATTATCTTGCACAGTGATGTGAGAGCTTGTTGCTACAAGGACACTGCCAGATGGCAGGAGAAATTAGATTTAAAAAATCATAAGATAAGAATAAACTGTTTGGAACAAATACAGCCTTGTGTCATTATAAAAGCTTCCCTTCACTACCCGGGGACTTGCGCAAAATGTAAATCCCAAACTTCTCATACCTTGCACAAACTTCACAGTTGTCTAATATTTGGTGATTTGACCCTTCCAGACCAGAACTTTATGTAGACATTGTTGAAGCCACTCCTATAGGTGGATGACGAAAAATAGCATTCGAAAGCTTTTCCTTTAGGTAGAAGCGAAATGTTTTTGATGATGTTAAGATTGAGAGACTGTGCAGGCCATGTAAGGGACATTGTTGTGCGCCTTCCACTGTGCTGTCAATCGTGACTTGTGTACAGCAGCATTGTCTTCTTGCAGCATCCATCAATTCACACCAAAACATTTGCATAGATGACTAAAGGTGGATGTCAGGAACTTGGATGTATTTCTCAGGGTCCATAATGCCCTCTATAAACACAAAGAGGCTAAGGTAATGCATGAGATGCAACCCCATACCACAAGATTGATGGTTCACGTTGGTAAGATTCTCACTATACCAAAGTAAAGTACTCGGGTAGCCAGTGGTCACCAACATGTCTGCACACATATATATCCGTTGTCCTCTTGCAGAATAACCATCATCTTGTCAGAAAAAGTCCTTCCAGTTGTTTACCACCTAATGGAGTTCAGATCTTACAAATGACAATAGGTTTTCTCAAAGCCTGTTATGGTATCCTAGCCAGTGGGAAGTTCTCTGAAATGTTCGTTTTAAGCACACATTGGATGCCTCTTCTGTGGCTGAAGGCTTCTGGGATGTCACTCCGGACAATGTTCAACAGTCTTCTTTCATTATGAGCACTGGACGTTGGCAGGTTACGGAACTCTTGCATGAGTGTCCTCGCACTCCTACAAATACAAATGTGACCCACCGAATATTTCTGCAATATTTCGAGCACTGTGGCCTTGCTTATCCATAGAAATAAATTGTTCTTCATTTACTGGTTGAAGGTCAGCTGTTTCTTTATACATCCCATTTTTGCTAATCACCGGTTTCTTATCACTTTGAAAAGATGTCATATTTGCCATCTGCTTCAAATAAAATGATGGTAAGATGAGAGATGCTTTAGACCACACAGGTGTTTGATGAAAATAGCCCAATCTGTATAAGTTACATCACATCAGCCTTTACTGCCAGAAAAGTGGTGTATATATTTTGGGACGTCGCTGTATTAATTTGTATAGAGTTAGTATCAAAAGAAAGCAGACACCAAGTACAATCTGTACTTTCCTTTGACTTATGACTGTTCTAGCAGAAGAAATAAAATAAAAGTAGGTTTTCTTCGCACACGTTAATCTTGGCTGCTAGCTATCAGTGTGTTGCCTGATATACCGCTAGCAACTATACTGTAAGGATGGCTGTGTGCCAACTTACATGTCCCACAAATAGGCACAAGCTGAGTGCAATAGGCGCAGTCATGAAACTTTTCATTTGCCCAGTCCGGCAACTAGACGAAATTTTTACTTGCCGGACAAAGGGTTTTTGTTCCCCTGGGCAGTCGGGCAACCAGCTGTGTTAAGCCCTGCCTTTGCCCTCCCCCCTGAAAACACCACTGCATAAACTGAAAAAAATTCAATAAAATCTTCAGAAAATTATTTATCATGTATTTGATTTGGAATAAGCTGCCTTTGACTTGATAAACTTGGATTGGCATACCATGACAAGAATTTCTGGAAGCCTAACCCGTAAGTGGAGCAAGTGCTGTGTAACAGGGCAGAGTTGTATGCGGGTATTGCTGGCAGAATAATCCTTCTGATCTAACAAAGACCCTGACTGGACTTGGTCAAATCATGGTTTTACTGCATTCCTGCAACAATGAAATGTCTCTCAAAGTCTCTGTTAGGTCTGTCCACTGTCGCTCCTCCTCCCACTGTGTACCCATCATATACCAAACTAGACTAATTTCCTAAGGTGCAACAACTGCCAATGGCTTTGCCTAGCTCCAAAGGGCTGATAGCATCCCTTTGAGACCTACTTTGGAGTGGTTAGCCAGGGTCATTCTAGCGGCTGGCAGAGAGCGCCTAAACACTGCCCAGCTACAGCCACCTTACCTTTTACTGAGAAAGTAAAACTGTTGTATAAATATTTAAAGTGGTAACAGATATCTGTAGCGATGGTCATTCAAATTTTCTTAAGCCTTTCTGATTTACTTCGCATTTTGGAATTAAAATGTGGTTATGAGACAAGCATGTGAAAGTGCGCATCAGTTGCTGTTGGAAACAATTCTTATTATATTTTATCTGTGTGAAAGAACTACTGATGAATCATTTTGTTGGACTGCAGCGGATACAGCTAGTTTCATACTATACTCAGTGTTTTATATGTGTATATTATTGTCCCTTTCCCCTGCCTCCCTTTTGCTGCATACATAATCTACATACATGAACACTGCACCCTCGTTCCCATGCACACAGCAGGATGGCAAGCAAGAGTGATAAGAGCTGGATGTATTCCTAGAGGTGTTCTTAGTACTGGTGTGTGTACTCTACGTGGAAAAATAATCGATAGAAGAAAAATGAATTTCTTGATATCATCAAACAGATAACAGTTTGGCAGAAAAGGTGCAACTTGTGAGTTTAGAATAACAATCATTGCAGTGAGCATTTTGTCAGCAAAGTAACGACCCGCCCCCAGGCTCTTCCAAAAAGAAAACCGACATTCATTAATGTACCTACCTCCAAACAAGGAGTTTAAAACAACTGCCGCATGTGTGTGTGTGTGTGCGCTGGGTTGCGCGACAAGATCAAGAAAGGTACATCAGCACTATATTTAGATACATTGTAGTATTGTACACCAACTCTATAAAATGCGTAGCCTATGTATATATATATATTTTTTAAATAAAAAAAAATAGTAATTCCAGTTGATCCAGGGTGGTGAGAATACTCAAGGAGAAGCTAAATGAAGAATTTTTGTCTTGCAAAATTTGGAATCTTGCACACTGGAAAACGGGTTTCTGCCATTTCAGTCCCAAGATTATGAAAGTGAGCATCAAGTGTTCATATTCTTTGGAGATTTTTTCCACAGTGTTTGGATTTTGGTGATGGGCAGATAGATTTGAAGCATTGTGTACTAGATGACATATCATATCTGAACAGTGATCACTGATAAGTATTTACAGCTGATCTGTCCAGAGTCGTCCCAATCAGCACCGTTCTATGTACAAGGATTCCCTACTGCCTGTCATGAAATGTAGCCCTGACATGTGGATCCATATTACCTCGGTAACTGGTTTCAGTTCAAGAGCTTAAATGGGTGCTTCCTAGAAGAAAGTCCCAAGATTCTGAAAGTGAGCATCGAGCGTTTATATTCTTCGGAGATTTTGTCCACAGTGTTGGATTTTGGTGATGGGAGCTGTTGACTTTTGCTTGAATGCTGTTTCAAGTCCAATTCTAAAAGGCCAATCATTCAAAAGGATGATGGAGAGCAGTGGAAAATCCTTCCACTTGCTTTCATCGATGTGGTATGTGGATTCATGTTTAGAACTCAAGATTACTCAAGATAAGCTTCAGGAAGAATTTGACGTGTCCCTTTGAAAATCTGCCTGTAATCTTTGCGAAGGTTACTGGGCTGCCAGAGGCTGTGTGTACCAACTGGTAATGTCCCTGCGTGCAGTTCGCTGGATAAAATATGGGCAAGTAAAGGCAAGCCAACGTGATGGAGCATGTGGGGTAGTGTGCCAATTCATCACAACCACCTACCCTCCTCCTTTTTCAGCCAGGCTTGGGACTGTCCTTGGTGGAATTAGGGTTGGTGTCCCCAGAGGAAAAAACTTTTATGGATCAATAAAGGTGAGAAATGTCCACTGACAGGCAGCATGTAAGGTTGCTGTGTGCAGGCCACAGGCCAGAGATGATAAAATAGTACAGGTGAGAAATGTCCGGACACAGGCAACTGGTAAAGATGTTGTATGCAGGCCACAGGCCATCCACTGACTATGGTGAGCACACCTGCTGAAGATGTTCATGTTCAGTTAGCTATCCTTTTGGTCTCAAAATAGTCATGCAACAGATCCAGAAGCACATTTTGTTTCTGTCCACATCTGAAGTTGAAACAAATAAAGTAATCCATGATAATAGATAACCATAGTCAATGTAACCAAAATGTTCACCAAACACTCGGGTATTAAAGATGTTTGCATCACTTGTAATCTACAACACCTGGTGGAGGTCATCCATAAATGCTAGGATTTTATCCAGGATGTCCTTTTGACAAAAAAACCCTCTCAGCTATTTCGGCTGTTTGCAGCACTTGTAATCCATAATACTTAGTGGAAAACAGTAAATTTGACTCGGGAAACGAGGGGGTGAGCAGACATGATGGAAGAGCAGACAGCAGTGCCCCACAGTAGACACATTAGATCCAGTCCTGCATTAGTGCTTGTAGTGTAGTTGGTTACTTGCTGTAGTCCAGCTTGGTGTGGAACAACATGCAGTGTAGTTGGTTACTTGCTGTAGTCCAGCTTGGTGTGGAACAACATGCAGTGTAGTTGGTTACTTGGTGTAGTTTTGCTTGGCATGGAACAACATTCAGTGTAGTTGGTTACTTGGTGTGGAACAACATGCAGTGTAGTTCGTTACTTGGTGTAGTCCTGTTTGGTGTGGAACCACTCCATGCAACGGTGCACACAGAGTGACTTCTTGCACTGCTTGCACTGTAACTTGGTTCGCTTGGCTTTTTTCTTCACCTCTTCATAACTTATTCCTTTACCTCTTTCTCTTGTGTAGCAGACCACGCAGTTTCTGTACGGAGCAAGCTCCATGAAGTACCTTTCTGTTAGAAGCTCACTGGACAGTGGTTTTGCAGCTCCTGTCATGTCATCTTCATCTACCTCAGGCAGTTGGACAAGATCATGTCCCAAGGAGAGAATGAACTGCTCCAGTGGCATCCCAAACTGCCTGCGTGACTGTGAGCGTGAGAAGGTGGAACACCAGTTTTTTCCACCATTTCAGTGTCTTCCTGTGCAGGGGTGTGTACGAATTCATCTGGTCACTGTGATGTACCCTGGCCATGTGCTTGTTTTTGTTGTAGTCAATGATGGCCGTTGGCTTTTTTTTTTTTTGGTCTCTGTCCTGGTGCTGACAGTAGCCATTTGAGGTACGTGGTGAGCACAGAAACCTCCCACTTGTCTTTCCACTTCATGACTACAATATTCTGGTGTCGCCTGAAGTCTGTTTCCCCCTTTGCAACAGGCTAGGCCATGAAATCCTTAGGCAGGCCCACTCTGTTGGATCTCACTGTGCCCACTAGCCCAGTGTTGTCTTCTGACAGGGTGTGGGCAAGTGTAGGATAGCAGTAGTAATTGTCCACATAGAGTATGTAGCCCAAAGATTTCTGTGGCTACATCAGGCAAAGCACAACATTATAGGGTCTGTTGGTGACTCCAGGGTGATGGCACATAACCTCAAGGTTGTACACATACCCAGATGAACTCTGGCACAGCTCACAGAACTTCATTCCCCATCTGATGGGTTTGTCCTTAATGCGGTCCCTCCATGCAGGAAAGTTCAGTGGCCCTTGTAGTCCCAGTGAAAGGAGAGAGGCTTCGGAAATTTTTCTAAATTCCTACACCACTGATTCAAATAATCTCCAACGTCTGCTCCTTTCAAAGTTTCAACTCATCTACTGATGAAGATGACGATCCAGAAACTTCTTGTGTTTCTGGATCGATCTCCATAACACCATCTATCTCTTCGTCACTTACCATTTCAACGTTTGGTAAGTGACCATCACTGTGAGTGTGATGTATTGCTGTTACCGATTCAACACTTGACTTGACACTGCGCTTGAAGAAGACAAAGGAAGGACAAAATCTTCGTTGCCAATATTGCGAACAACGTCATTTTCATCCTCAGATGAAAGGTTTTCGAACACTTCGAGGGCTTGTCTTGCGGAGAAACGCCGAAGTTTGCCACGGCGGCCAGCCATTGTCTCACCACTAAACAGTTGGCACGAAATTGGCGGTACAGATCTGAAAAAGTGGTCCACTTTATGGTCTAAGGGAGGAAACTTGATAGAAAAACGATTCTACTATTGCACACGCCATTTACCTCCCTTGTCGACGAATCTTTTTGATTTAAAAATTCGTTAAAAAACTCCAACCCCCCCAAAAAAACAAACAAACAAAACATGTGAACCCCCTGGCCGCTACGCTATGAACAGTAGCAAACTTCTAGCGGAGCTTAGAACCCACCCTGATGTTAATGAGTTTAAGAATCAAGTTGCACAGTCGCCACCGAGATTAAAAGAAATTCCTCTTCGACTGAAACAAATACGATGCGGAAGGAACACGACGGTTTATAAAACTATCTGAAATCAAATTAAGTGATATAAAAATCAAATTAAGTGATATAAATCGCAAATTTCTGCTTGGAATTTTGATCATCTGCTTCGATTTTCACAATTAACTGCTGTTAACGTTGTCCAATTGGCCCCTTGAGCAAGGGAGAAGATTTCGTTTGAAAAGAATTCGATTCCAACAGTTACCCCCCACCACCACCAATTGGCCAAGCGATCGATCGCAGATCAAAAATCAACATCAAAGAGCGCGCTTGCATGGGTAGGTGAGTGATTGGTGGTGAGGACACCCTAGCATTTGTTTAAATTTTCGAAACGCGTCACAATATGCATACGGAAACTTTAGATTTTGGACAGTGGACAATCAGTAGAGATCAAAATCTTGAATTTTAGAATCTAATCATATAATGCAGCAAAGGCAATTATTAGAAGTTCAATTAATGATTAGATCTACTGAGTGAATAACCACTCAGGTAGTGATTAGATCTCTTGAGTGAATTACAATAAACAATGTCTTTGCATGTAAAATGTTTAAAGTTAACTTAAAATAAATATTAACCTTGAAAAATAGTTATTTCGCTAATGTGTTTAAACAGATAGAGATCGGGTACAACGAGTTTAGTATTAATTTATTAACTTTAAGCAGGTTGTTTCATTACGACTGACACCATCGAAAATACCATCGAACACCTTTTTTTTGTAAGCGAAGAGTGGGTTAATTTCTGTACACATACTCTGTTATAGTGTTAGAAGATTCATTTCGTTGCAATCGTTGACTCGGCGTGAAATGGTAACAACACAACACATCAGCAACAACAAAATCATGGTATCTTTGAGTAGAAGCAGCAGTTCGCCAGTTGCATAAAACCGCGAAACCACGTATACGTTATATAGTAAATATACCCAGGACCAAATGTATGTATATGTATTGGGGCTTAACGCCGTGTCAGCAACTATAGGGCTAAATCACGGCGGCCCCGGACAAAAGACTGGAGACTATAGTGAACATTTTTTCTGACATTGTTCAGTCCCAGTCTGATGAAGCGCGCCTACTGTTGATCTGTGCACTTGAGTTTTCTGTTTTGATGTGTTGTCGTTTCTACTGACACGCTAGGTCAAAGAGGTCGCGACAGACAACGCCCCCCGCTCGTCACTCCATGTCAGTGCGCACAGCTGGTATCACGATAGTGTCTTGCTGATACAGTACAGGACAGCCACGCAAGGGGGCTTTGATACCGCGAGATTGCAGGAACTGATATGTAGATGGGAGTGTGTACGTCAGACTACGCCTCCAAGGCCTAAACATTACAAGGGATTTTATTTAGTGTCCAGCTGTATTAAACGAGAAGGGATAAACCAACATAACTGTACGTGCATCCTCTACGTCTATATTTCTTCCAGAGGTGGGTGGCCATGGCACAGATATCGTGCACGTGTCGTGTAAAAATCAGTTGAAACACTGAATGTGGTTAAACGTTTTGCACATTTAATAGAAGTGTACAGAGACCCTATTTAAGGGCTTTCAGTAAATCTTACAGCTTTGATTTGAAAAAGCCTGCCTTGTGCACGTGACTTAATTCGTACCAGTGTTTTTCAAAAGTCTGTTTCTGTGAGGTAACAAAAGTACAAAAATTATGTTGTCATCTTTTCATTCTTTGAACGCTTTGCTCTTTTTAAACTTCTTCCTAATATAATTGTTCCTTTTCGTCTGTGTCATCGTATGTGTGTATTTCGTGTTGACAATATTCATTTCTTGCTTGCTTTCTTTACCATAAAACAAGTATCAATATGCAGCATAGGGCTAACAGGCGTTCTTGCGTAAATGATTCGAATCCCATGTCCAGTATATTACCACATAACACATTCTCTGCATGTATCCCCTGTTAAAGCGTTAACTGTTAGAGGTTTCTTCCGGTTTCTCTCCGCCCCTTTCTCTTTTCCCTAGACCCTCCACCCAGCTGTCCTCTCCCTAATCCCGTCGTGCGATAGCCTGCTTTCATTGCTGATTATTAAATAATAACAATCCATACTTCGATTCAGTCCGAGCTGAAGACATATATCCTTCTTGCTCAAACAATAGGCCCCACAAGTCTCTCAGTCGTGCACTGGCCGTAAATTGGAATTCTTTCAATGTGCTCGGGTGCTGTCCAAAACACAGATTATATTGTTTACTTGTTGAAAGATTTTTAGTTTAGTAAAGCAGGATTGGTTAACGAACAATCTGTACTGGCTGGTAGATTGATTCGGCGAGTGAAGTTCGTGACTGTTTATCATGTTATCATTTTGCAGAGAACAACATGGGAACTGACAAGAGACTAACTATGTGAAACGGAAGCTGTTCGTGTACCTGCTTTCTTTCACCTTCCACCGACAAGTTAGTCGTCGAAGTTGCCCGGTCATCGCCTCCGGACACGCGTAGAGGTTTTGGTAATGAGGGGGTCAAGGATCTCCCTGCATGTCGAATTCCGCATTATTCTCTAATTGGTGTTTTATTGCGCACGTATAATTGCAAAGTGGTGAGGATAGTAAACAGATTTCCTGACGAGATTAAATACTGCGCCTCTACAGCGCTCTGTCGTGCGCACCGATGTCTGCCAACAACACCGCTGTTTCCCACGGCTGCGGGGTGTCGCCAGTGATAGTGGTGGACATTGGGTCTGGATGGGTGAGAGGGGGAGTGGCGGGAGAAACGACTCCCCGCTGCGAGCTCCGCAACGTCTGGCACTCGCAGGTAATTTCCTGACACCAGGTGAGATCTGGTCATCATCGTTGCTGTTACTACATTGTCACACCTTGGCCATGACATCGGTTTTGTAGTGTTTACCTGTTTGCTTTTTTTTTTGGCATGGAGGTCCTGTTAGAGCCTTGGCCAGATATGGGTGTCACGCACGCACGCACGCACGCACGCACGCACGCACGCACGCACGCACGCACGCAGGCACGCACGCACGCACGCACGCACGCACGCACGGTTTTGAAATGAAACGATTTCTTGTGGACAGCCGCTGAAATCTTGTTTCTTTAAACAATTCGTACTTTCAAATAAACTGAAGTTGCAGTTTTTTAAACCCTACTAACATTCTGTAGCTCACAGAAAACTCTGGTGGCTGCTGGACACGCAAAGAACAAGGTGGCCTCATCCTCCCAGTGGAGAGGGGTCAGGTCAGAGACTGGGACAGCCTGGAGGCCCTCCTACAGGCTGTGCTGAACGGTCTGAACCTGTCTTCTTCCAGCTCTCCTTCTTTGCTGCTCAGTCGGCCCATGCACAGCGCACGTGCTGACGATCTGCTCCTCGTGCAGGTAAGTAGGATGTCGGTGTGTGTGTGTGTGTTTTTTGAGTGTGTGTGTGTGTGTGGGGGGGGGGAACCAAAGCAAGTGAACTATTACTTGTTTTTCAAATACTTGCTGCATAGATAACATTGCTTATGACAAACTGTTAAGTTTCGAGCTCTGGATGAACATTTGCGCCATGTGTTGACACTTTGTCGTCATGTCCCCCACCAGATGGCGTTCGAGCGTCTTAGAGCGTGTAGCGTCTACTTAGCTCGCCAGCCCATCTTGACATTGTATGACACTGGTCAGAACAGTGGTGTTGTTGTAGACTGCGGGGAGGGATTGACACAGATTGTGCCCATCTACGAAGGTACGTGCATTCTTTCTTTTTCTTTTCTTTCTTTCTGTTCTTTCTTGTCTGTCTGTCGTTTTTCTTTCTTTCCTTTCTTGAAGTCATCCTATGAATTTTACCGCACATTTTTGCTTTAGGTTTTCAAAAAAAAAAAAGATTTGCATCCTTGATTCGGCGAATAGACTTTGTTGGAGTCTATCGTTGTAGAACAGTCTTTCTGGGTGAAGCCACTTAATTTATGCTGGTGTTTGTTTTCCCGGTTACCACTGACTGTAGGTTTTGAAATAGACCACCTTGTGCAGCAGAAGAACCTTGCTGGCATTGACGTCACCATTCAGCTACAGCGCGCTCTTGGCAAGCAAAAGCATCATCCTGCACAAGGTAGGTTGGAAGAGGATAGGTGGTGCACAGAATGGGAACTACTGATGATTGAGTTAGCAAACGAGCTTGAAGAAAGATATGCAGCGGGGAAATGACTGAGAACCTAGTGGAGATCGAGAGTTCTTTAAAAAAATTGTTTTAGATGGGAAAATGGATACGTTGGTAGTTAAATTGTTAAATTCATGAAGTAGCTGCTACTGTTAGCCGTCTGACGTCTGTCTTTAAAAAACAAAACAAATGAGGTTTCTTACTGAGTGACATTTCTATCCAGTTAGCCTGGAAACAGCCAGATGGATCAAGGAGAGCATGTGCTTCGTTAAAGTGACCTCTCACCCGAGTTCTGCCTCAACACCAGAAGACAGCTTGTCGAAGTCTTACACCACGCCTAGTGGCGACGTCATAACAGTAGATCCTGAATGCTGCCAGTGTCCTGAGATTTTGTTCCAGCCATCGCTGGCAGGTAAAAGAAAATTGTGTGAGACATGACCAGTGCATGTTCTTGAAGGCGTCACGGTACTTGCTTGCACGTTTTTTTGCAAAGGGTCGTGGCAGATGGAGGGTTCGGATCGCCTGCTGTAGGCCAGCGGGATGTCTGGGTTGACTTGTGAAACTAACGAAAGGATAGGATGCGTTGCATGAAGGTCACTCTCCTCAAAACGGTTGACTGACCTCGCTGATCTTAATGCATGTCACCAGGTCTGGAGGGGTCAGGACTCGCACAGCTGGTGAACAGAGTGGTCTCCTCTTGTCCTATGGACGTGCGTAGCCATCTTTACAACAACATCTTAATGGCAGGGGGAACTACTCTAACGACAGGTAACCTACCATTGTTTCGCTTTTAGATTCTGCATGCCTGCTGACTGGCTGACTCGTGGCATTGTTTGGCTGGTTGCCTGGTTCCTTTATTGGTTATAGCTTAGATTGAAGGTGCTTCCATCTAGCAATGATTTCACACAAAGTTTGGTCTGAGGATGTTTATAGAATGCATCGAGAACAGGCTGATCAACCCATCAGGTGTCAGATAAGTGTATCATTTCATACGCAAGCACCCCGCGCATGTGGAGGATCACTGAGGCAAAGGCGACAAACTGTAGCACATATACACACACATCAAAACAAACTGTAACGTAGATCGTCCATGAGGCAGACCACTTAAATGGGCGTTGCTCGCTACCATCTGAGGGAGAGGGAGTGGGGACAAAGGATGACATATTTCTGAGATGATACATGTGTCAAGAAGTCAGAAATGCATGTTATAAATAAGAAGTAGCTTTGTCTCTGAGGTCACGTGATTCTTAACCCACCCTCTTTCAGTAGATGTCTGCATTTAAAAATGCGCTCATTTACACTTCTGTGCTTCAATATCTTATTGAAAGCAGTCTAATGTAGAATTATTCTTTGATCCTTTTGGAAGCAAGCTGTCTTGTGGTAAATAAACAATAACTGTGTGCCTATGGTCACGTAGTATTTAGCTTCGCTGTCTTTCAGTATACATCGTCCACAAAATACGCTTTCATCTACAACTGGATCATAAAATTTGTGTGCCTTTGTCTTAGTCTTATGTTTTTGATCCAATCTAGATCCCTAGATTAAAGAGCGTTTGTTTGTGCATTGTTTTTTGTCTGCCTTCACGTGATATGTACCCACACCATGTTGCGATATTTATCAAACCAAACATATACCATGGGGGGGGGGGGGGGGGGNNGGGGGGCGGAGGTTGAAAACACGTGATCATACATAGAAAGCTACCTTCTATGCAATTTCAGCTAAAATTTCTCACATCTAGGTACACAGCCCCTCTCATAAATGTATGTGATCTTTTGCTCTTCCATGCTGGTACCAGCCAGCCGATCTGGCCCATGGACTAATATACATACATACCCAAACAAGCTGCAACATATGTACATATCAGATCAAACTGTAACGAACACGCATCAAAACAATGTGGTTATTTGTTCCCTCCCAATGTGTCGTCTAACACTGACAGATATTTTAAGCTATGGGTATTTTTTTTAGGTATTTGTCAAAGGCTGCTGCAAGACTTGTCAGCCTTGACACCACACGGACGAGTGAAGGTAGTCGCCACCCCCAGGCGTGAGCACTGTTCATGGCGAGGAGGCTCAGTACTGGGGTCATTGCCAACCTTTTCTAGTCTGTGCCTTACACGACAGGAATTCCAGGAGCAGGGTGAAAGGATATTAAACAAGAAATTCCAGTAGGCGTATCGCTAGAACTCATTATCCCTCAGGTAAAAACGACTCTTTGTGCTTTTGGGGGACTTCATAAAAAATCCGCAGGGAAAGGGAGAGAGAGAGAGAGCTAAATGCTGGGCCAAAGATGCTCTTGAGCAGCATTCTGGGTTCACATAGTCGTGGCGATTGTTGTCATTTATTGTCCACAAGTCTAAACTACAAGCATGCTGCCCCCAAACCCAACAACAACAAGCGCATCCTTTCTGGTTTGTCCCGTGTCTGCACACTTTCAGGAAACCTTTTGGTCAGAACTAGCCTCATTTGTGGAGGGAGGTGGAGGGCGACTGCTTCTCGGCAAGCACTTGGCTGTGGAAGTGGGCTGACTCCATTTCTGATTAGCCAGGCATTTGGCGCCCGTTCTGCCTTGCAAATGGAAACCCTTCAGGCAGCGAAACCTGCAGCGCTTCTGGAAAGGCACGGGGCCAGTGCGGCACATGGTTGGCAGGACAAGTCCGTTCTCAGGAGGTTGCAACCGTTCACATGTCTTGGCTGCAACATAGCGAAAACCTGGTTGGAAATGCTACACGTCTGAATGACACCTTTGCTGGAAAAGAATAAAGCATATGCTGTGATTGGAATATTTACTTATAACCGAACAGTGCCAGTGTACTCCTGACCACTAGGGATGGAGATTTACATTTTGTCCCTATCAAATGCAAGAAGTGCAACAACAAAAATAAAGGCTTGGACACCCTCATCATTCTTAAAGCAACCCTTGGATGAAACTATTAATTCTTATGAATGGAAGCAATTATCAGAGTATGCGTGCACATGTACCTGCCCGTACAGCGACTCTGCGAATACAGCGACTGACAGAATGACTAGCATAAGGCACAAAGGGCAACAAATGCCTAACCATAGCAAAAGGGTCTGTTAACAAAGGCGCGCCGATAGCAGTGTGTTAAGAGCAGAACGACTTACATTATGGGGTTTTATCAATCCCTTCCATACAGCATCCCATTCACACAATTCCACTACATCGAAAATCCAGTTAGGACAGCTAACCACATTTATCTATCAAAAGAGCATGCCTACTTCCACCTAATTCTAACAGCTGGTTTGTGACGTTGAGGGTTCTCTGCCCCTTGGTCTAGGAAATCCTATGATTTTGAAATGCATTGTGTCCTGTCGAAGGCATGGGCCATTAGCATCAGCGGCCAGAGACGCTGTTGCGAAGCAACGCATACCGCCGTGTCTGGCCTTGCAGCTCTCATATTTAGCCTGCGCTTAACACCTATAGCCACTGGCTATGAATCTCCTGTCCCATAGCAGTTGAGTCAAATCATTAGTTCCTCTCGCCCTAACACTGCATCAGCCTTACGCATGCACACCCACAGTCTTCAATAGCCTGTCTCAGCTGAACAGCCCTTGTCTGGGCTAGGTGTGAACAACCACGTTGAGATACCCCAGCTTACATAGAGGTTTAACCATTATAAAACAAGATTATTAGAAAAATGAATTATACACAAGTCTGTGATATACATTATTAATCCTACCGGACACAAAATGTGACAGCCCAACAGCTTCATTAAAATTGGTAACACGGAGCTTGATCTCAACTGATTCTGGGAATCGGAAAGTCCCACTTCATTTGGGCATTGGTCATGGAAAGCCCCATTTTACAAATTATTCAGTACATGTCACAAACTGCAACTTTTCCCTTAACACCTGTTCTCTCACCCAACTCCACCATTCTCCCCAGTGGGAGTCTTGCATGTTATTCGGGGTGGAGGAAGCAGGAGGGGGAAAGGAGCTTCACCGTTATTGCATGTGACGTTCTCTTATATGCTTAGAACACAATTATTATAACTGTCAGGTTAGCAATGCCTGTGTAGACATGATCCAGCAATGTTAACTAATTGTTAGAAGCGTCTTTCCGGCTTTCCGATTTCTCCATATGCTTCTTATATTAAGTAAACTACACTTATAAGCAGTACGGAGTGAATGATAAAAGTCTGGCTCTCTGATTTCCCCTCTCAGCTGTCGATCAGCGTACGTGGAATGGCACAGAAGATCCCATCAGACCAAAGGGAAGCTGCTGCCCTTGCAGGTGTCATGTACACTTTTTTGTTACACTGTCTGACCACACGGCCGGTCGAAATACCCCTACCCCACCTAGACTTACGTTTACAGATGGGGGCTTGACCAGACCACGTGCCCATGCCTTCGCACGTGCGGTACGCGTCGCCCATCAAAGTGTAGCCTCGTTTGCATTTGTAGCTGCACACAGTGTCTCGCACGAGCCAGCTGGCCTGACCCTGGTCCGGGGTCATCTGGCACTCGGGAGGGAATACGTGGCCGTGGCGTGGTGCCTTCAGTGGAGAGCAAATGACACCTGCAAATAACAGGAAAAAAACTATGGTGACGGACTCCCAGGAAGGTGTCGTAGAGACCTACTTCGGTTTTAAACTGCAAGCTTTCAAGTTGCCTTGGTCCGACGTACAGTTGTATTCGCCAAGAGTAAGCTAAATCTGTCGTCTTCTCATTCCCCAACTCACCACCACCACAAACAAGCATACCTTTCTCCATCTAGAAATACCCCGTGTCCTCCCTGCTACCAAAAACATTCCCCTACTCATCGTCGTTGTCATCAACTCCGTCATCAAGTCGGCGTCATTAAACCTCTAGAAACCTCTGCCGGTGCCTCTTTACCCTCATCGTCATGGAGACATAGAGGTGGTTGAGTAGTTCTGTACAATTCACGTGAAACTCACGGTGGCACGTGTGGTTGTCCGGGCGAAGTTCATAGCCCGTTGAACAAATGCACCTGTAACTTCCGGGGCTGTTCTGGCAGTCGTGCTCACACCCTCCGTTATCTGAAGCGCACTCATTAAGGTCTGTTGACATGTGTCATTATCATGGACTCAGACAACCTTTTTTCGGGTAAATCAATAACAAAACGAATAGGATTATAGTCTTTAAAAGCTCTTGCTACGAACCCCTTTGAGTTAATTATACATGATGATGTTTCCTACACTGGGTGTCATTATTATCTTCCCTCACCATTTAGTTTATCACGGGACTAATTAATATGTTATGAAATTTATAATCATCACCATGTCGTCGTTTCTAGTTTAAATTAGGGACTTTTGAATGTGATTCAGTATTCAAGGCGAGTATATTTAGGTTTGCAAATTATTGGGGCTTTTAAAAAAATTCAAATACATTCGCTGATGATAAGCAACAACATATGATTGAATTTCTAGTACTGAAAACAAAAAATAGGAAGCGATGATTGATGACGGTTACCCAAGCATTGTGCGCCTAGCAGCGGAAAAACAGAGTAACCCGCTTCGCAGACACAATCTGCTTCCGAGATGGCGCCAGCAGCGATTGTCGTCATGTGCTCCGGGCACGCCTGGCAACTGCCGTTGCTGGGCATGGAGTCTGTCCGATACGTGCTAACAGGGCAAGCTTGAGAGTTCACCGTAAAGTAAAAAGAAAAAAAGTAAAGAAACGGAAGGTTGTTGACAGTGATGACTGCTCTTAAGAATTATCGATATTCTTAATATCAGAGGCGAAAATCAAAGTGTAAAAATAGAATTTAGATAAGTCGGAGCTAAATGGAAAAAGGTACAGTATAATTGCTCCCCTCCTCCTCCACATGCTTTGCTCTTCCTTCATATTCATAGAGGGAGTGCAAAGGTCTTTTCTCAACTGGGCTATCCTTTCACCCCCAACTCAACCCGGGCTATCTTGGTCTGTTTCTTAACTGAAGTCGAGATTGCCCGATCTGCATTCCCAGCAGAAGGTTCGCCTAGCTAAGAAGTACATTTACAGACATCAAGAGACAGACGAGCTTGACTGGTAGACCTAAGGGTTTCGAAAACAGATCTGGAAATCTGACTGACAGATTTAAGAGACTGACTGTATTAAATAAAACGTACTAAAAGATCTACAGTTGACTGACAGGCCTGTGTGCTTGGGTGACACCTTTATAAGTCTGATCAACAGACCAAGGTGTTTGACTAAAAGGCGTGTGTGTGACAGACCTAAGCAGTGGAACGTGGAGTTTCAAAAGCAACAACAGTACGTCACGTACCGACACACTCTGCCTCCTGGAGAAAGAAGCCAGCATAGCAGGCACACTGGAACCCGCCTGGCACGTTGACACACAGCTGCTGGCACGCGTGAGTCCCATTGCACTCGTCGACGTCTGAAGGCAAGAAAGAAGCAAGATGGAAAGGACGAACCTCCATTGACCGTAAGAATATGGAATATTCCATTGACCGTAAGAATATGGAATCCTACTTCATTACCCATTTCGGTACCATGGCACCCACTGGACTCAACCTCAAACACTGACCCTCCACCTTCCTCTTTTTCTCTTAACCCCTCCTCCTCTCTCTCTCTCTTTCTTTTCTCTCACCTCCTTCTCTCCCACACTGACACCCCCCTTACCCACGCTTCTCTCTCCACCCCGCCCCCTCTCCACCCCTACACTTCCCTACCCTTTCCTACCCACCTGGCGATTGGCTGCCCCTCTTTTTAACCCTTCTTACTCACTGTCCCTTAGTCATTTTCCTGCTGTCCAGCCTATGCGCCACATCTACTGAAGCTAAGTCTTTTTCTTCTGTTTTCGTTGTTGTCGTTTTTTCGTCGTTTTTGTGTCGTCCTGATGAAGGGGTAGTGGCCCGAAACATGTAGATTGTCTTTGTCTTTGTCATGTCTTAGCTTGGTCCAGTTCCCTTGTTTTAAATTTAAGAAAGATTTTAATCCAAGCGGCAGTCACCTGTTTTTCTTGCATATTCTGGTAAAATTGTGTACTTTTTTCTTAAATGTGTTTTTGTTCTTTTCCCGTCCTATAGTGCCGCGCCTGTATTCCTTCTCTTTCTCTCTCGCTTGTTCTTTGCCTGTATAAGTGTGAGATACATGAGAGAGAGAGAGAGAGAGAGAGAGAGAGAAATGCGCGTGTCCATGCATTTGTTTCTTTAAGAAAATAAGATTTATCTTTTTAAGAAACCTTTTTTTAGAAACCCTTTTTCTATCTGCACATTAAAAAGACACAAACTTCCATATCACAGATTAAAAATAAGCAACCGCTTGCCCTACAGCACAGTTGTTAGTATAGTTTATCCAGACCTATCCAGTGACTTTAATATGGTAGCTAGTCTTTGTTACAATGTGTCGGCAGAGAGTAGCTAGATATTTTTATGGTTGCATGGCGATCTGGTGTGATTTAATTTCATTTTAGCATGTACGTCACCTTGACAGGAATGGGCGTCAGCCGATAGTCTAGTACCAGGTGCATTGCAATGGCAGCGGTAGGAGCCCACCAGGTTCTCGCACTGCCCCTCACACAGACTCTTGTTTATGCACTCATTGATGTCTAAGAGACGCACGCACTCAAGCAACCACACATACATACATGTACACAACAGCACACAGTAGGCAAACATTTCAGAGTATAAATACTAAATAATTCCAAAAGATGAATGAAAAATTATAGATATATATATATGTGTGTGTATTTACCATAGATAAATATGTATGTAATGAAGATGAGATACTAAAACACTTTCAAGGCAAAAGAACACAGTATAGAGTATAATGCAAGTTAACAACCAAAGCTTTAAGTAACTTTAGTGTACAGACCAGTTGAAATGTAGATGTAATCTTCCTGATGGGAACAAAGTCAGTGGCCACTCACCCACACACTGCTTGCTGTCCCGGTTGGACACTCTGTAGCCTGGCTGAGTGCATCGGCATTCATACCCACCCACAGTGTTTACACACCGGTCCCCACATCCACCAATGTCAGTGGCGCATTCATCCACATCTGGCGTTCAGCACCAGAGCCACACGCACAAAACAATAAAATGAGCAGAAAACATGAATATCAGAAAGAATTCGAAACTAACAAAAATTTCCTATTAAATCTATTTTTTTGAATTTCAGTTAATTACTTTTAAGAGTGAGAATGATTGTCAAATAGCTATTCTATGTGCAGCACACAAGGTTGAGGAAGGTGTGGAGACTTTTACCTACCACCACATGTAACATTATCCTCCAGTAATTTGAACCCTCGGTGGCAAAGGCACAATGCGCTACCCAGGATGTTGACGCAACGATGTTCGCACAAAAGTGCACCCGTGTCACACTCGTTGATGTCTGACAACGAACAAATAAACACAGCAATCTTTGTTAAGGGGACAAACAGCATCTAGCGTTAAATGTCCGAGGTCATTAGGTGCGTGGTTGTTTCTTGTATGTTCAGATGTCGCGCCTTCGACGGCACCGATGACTTTGCATGACCATTGACCTTTGCTCTGTCCAGAAGATGGACAGACGCAGAAAACATGTTTGTTTGTAGGCAGTTTGTGCAGAGAGCAAAACTATGTTCGTGGGTACTCACCGCGGTATTCTACACGAACAACCTCCCCAACCCGCCCATCCCCGCAGAAAAAAAAGAAAGAAACGAAAGGAAATTTTATTCCAATGAGGCCAAAGCCCCTTCAGGAAGGGGGAAGTTTGTAAAGTGTGAAAAAAGAAAGAAAGAAAAAGAAAGAAAGAGGGAGGAAACCCGGAAAAAAGGATTACAAGTTTTCTGAATTATTTTTACTTTAACTACGTGGAATGAGGCACACTCTATTCTTTTGTCAGATTTCAGATTGAAATCTACGGTGTATTTTTATGTGTACTATAGGAAATGTTGACTTCCCCCACGAAAGTGTAGTACAGGCCTCGCGCATCGACTTCAGGTTTCTACATAATGATGTGAATAGACTCCTACCGTCACAAGTGTAGCCGTTCCTGTTAAGAACGAAGCCGGTTCCGTTGCACGCACAGGCGTAACTGCCGGGAGTGTTCACGCACAGCTGCTGACATCGTCCCTTAGTGTACGTGCACTCGTCTATATCTGCATCCATAAAGAAACCACACGCGCGATCACACGCACGCACCGATGCAAAGGATGGTCAGATGCGAGTGTCTCGACCATTATTTCTGACAATCTCTGTCCACTATTCTTTTCTCTTCCTTTATTTCCTTTATTCCCTCCAGTTGTCTGTCTGCCAGTAGGTCTATTGAAAATTTGATTTGCGAGAATGTTAAAATGGACGATTTCTGGATTTCAATATTAACCGTGTGTTAAATCCCTTGAAGGTAACGATCGTAACTGAGAATAGAGAACTAGTCAGTTTACATACATTTGCAAGCCAGCATCCTGGCAATATATACAGATAAGATCAAATTCTGTTATTAATACAGACCAGTCTGACTTCTCGATGTCAGTCAATACAAAATACATTATAACAAAACTTCGTCTCTTTCTCCGACTGCTGTTACACGCATTGAAAGGAAAGACAAAAAACTTTTATTGTTATAGAGATCGTTAGCAAAGAACAAGAAGTACAGAGGCCATCTTGCTACAGTTTGTAACACACCCAATGTTTCCTTCACACTGCTGAAACTAGCATCGAACCTTGCTTCATCTCTTACCAGAGAACCCAACAGTTCGTTATTTAACTCCAAATGTGAAAGTGGACTACACCCAGGTCCCTAAGGCTGTTTGATCCCAGAAGACCATTCGGCAGCCTAAGGTTGGTGCCAGCAAAATTCATCAAAATCAACCCTGGCAACAGCACCGACGTTTGCTGGCGCAAACCCACCCCCAGCGACTGTGTCGAGCGTTGTCCTACGATCAAGCACAGCGCGTCTTTACCTTCACACGTCTTTTTGTCCACTGACAACCGATAGCCGGCGCTGCAGGTGCAATAAGCACTCCCCACTGTGTTCACACAACGCTGACTGCAGCCGAAATTTCCAAGCGAACATTCGTTATAATCTGCAGCAGATTTTGCACATACTGTTGTTAGTTACATCTCAAGACTTACATCCGAACGTGTATTTTGTGTACATGCACATCCATACATCCGTCTATCTCTGCATCAGACATTTCTTCTTTATTATCATTTATCACCATCTTCGTAAACGTCACTAACACAAGTCATATAGTCTTGTCAGAAATACATTTTTGCTTCGACCAACAGGTCACGTGATCTCCCCCCTCCCCATCTTACCGACGCAGGGTACAGCGGCATTCGGGTCTCCTTGGTAACCTGACTCGCAGACGCAGTCTCTCAGCGATCCCTTCGCTGTTCCGTTTGTAGAGGAGCGAGCAGGGCACCGCATGCACTGGCTGTCGTCCCTACTTCTGTACATTCCTTGAGGACACTCTGTGAGCAGACACAATGTGCTGCATGTCTGTTACATGTGAACACTGTGTGGACAGACAGTTGCAATGTGCTCTGTGTTCCTTAGAATTCCCTGAGGACTCTGTGTGGAGAGCTGTTTGTGTTACCAAAACTTGCCTCTTCGCTCTTGAACACAATCTGCAGACCTCTACAAGGACAGTTCTTTACATAAATGGCTGTAACGTAAGTTTCAAATATTTACAAGAAAAGCAATATCTATTTGGAGCACGCACTAATAATCAATGGACTTTATATATATATATATCACAATGGCAGTGATGCAGCTCACTGATCGACATTCTTCGTAAATCCTGTCACTGTAATTAATCTACCTGGGGCCTCTAGCGTGAGTAGCACAAACTTCACTCCTTACCCACCTTGGCAATTTTTCGTGCCGATCCTTCTATACCCAGGGTGGCAGTCACATCGGAAAGTTCCAGGTAAGTTGACACACAGCTGTTCACATCCATGGTCTGTCCCATCGTAGCATTCATCAATGTCTATTGGACAAGAGCAAAACGTGACCAGCGTGGGCATGATGGTAAATATGTGTATTTACTACAGGTACACCTCAAGGAGATAGTTTAATGTTCGCTGAGCTCGAGCCGTATCTGCTAATAACAATTATAATAAAACACATAAGCTGACACTGACAACGATCCAGTTATATCCAATGACAATCTCCTGATTTTTAGTATTCGTTATCAGTTTTTTTCAAATAAAAAATCAGGCACTCGTTCTCCCAACATCCTCTTTCAATTGAAGTAGAGCTAGAGATGGACAAATGTTATGAAACGGAAGTGGATTGCTTCCCCTGCAATGTTACATGCACCTGCGCATGCTTCGAGCGTGGAAGGGCTAGTCACTGCACAAAAATGTGCTGATTTTTTACAGTTGCACGCGAGACACGCAAGTTTCCTCTTTGCGATAACTCCCATTAGCGTCTGCTGTTTCATGCTACATCGTGGAGGGACGAGATAGTGGAGATCATTGTTTTGGAACAGCATAAGCCCCTACGCCACGCTTTGTTTGAAATTCTTAAAAACTTTCTCTTTGTTTTTAATGAAAAGAGTTAATCTCATTCACAATACTTCTCTCTCCACAGAGCAAGAAAGTGTCACTGGCAGCTGCAGTGTACACCACAACCCAGTGACAGATGTACTGTTAAAAACTGTATTTTAAAGACTAAATTTTATGTGCGTGGAGCTAGCAAGTCTCTCACCCAAGCAGCCAGACAGGTCTTCTGCCAGGCGGTAGCCCTTTCTGTTGCAGTCGCACAGATAGGAGCCGACGGTGTTGATGCAGATGTCGGGACACGGGTTATCCCCCTCCATGCACTCGTTGACGTCTGAAGACAAAAAAGGTGGACCACATGATGGTGGTAGTGAGAAAGAAAGAAAGAAAGAAAGAAAGAAAGAAAGAAATCATCATATAAAAAACGAAAGAAAGAAAGAAAGGAAGAAAGACAGAAAGAAAGCAAAAAGGAAAGAAAGAAAAGGTAAGAAAAATCCCCCCCCCCCCGAGTTTCCATAAGCACCTACAGATCAAAAGGAGAAAATCATTTACTTCTTGAAACAAAACTGCTCACCCACACAGGTACTGTGGTCCCACGACAGTTTGAAACCTGCTCCATAGCAACCACACTGGTAGGATCCGAACGTGTTGTTGCAGGTGTGGTGACAAGGGGACTTGTCTAAGAGGCATTCGTTTACATCTAGAGCGAGCACGCACGACGCACGCATGCACGTACCCACGCACCAACGCACGCACAAACACACACAAAATTAAACCAGTGAGGTGAAGAAACATTTGAAAATGCAGCAACTGGGGAGATACATGTGTCTTGGCGTGCAAATTTTCCCACTAGCACAATGTTCCGATTAGATTTTCTTTTCGTTTTTTAAAATTCTGGACTACATTTGTTTTCCATATCCTTCCTACTGACCCTAGCATAAAGAGTTCGCAGGAAACGCGGAAGTCGACAAGAAGTACAGACGTAGACGAGTATGAACAAGAGGACACAAGTAAAAAATGTAATAAAAAAACCTTCAAAATTATGAACTCACGCGCTCTCTCGCTCTCTCTCACACACACATATGCGCGCTCACGCACACGCATACACGAAGTGAATCCAAGCGTCTTCCATAGCAGTGGAAGAATAAAGTTAAATAAGATGTTGTTTCCACCTTGGCAGGTGTTTGTCGATTGTTCAAGATACAAGCCTTTCGGACAGGCGCAGATGTACCCGCCGTCTGTGTTGGTGCAGCGGTGAGTGCAGTTGTGCTTGTCCGTTTTGCATTCATCCACGTCTGCAAGATGTAAGTACATGATGCCATCACCAGCACGCTTAGATCACTGTGGACATTCTAACAGATGTTTTTCTGGTTCGTGAATCGTAATCTGCGGCAGAGATAGAAGGATCAGGGTGTCCTAAACCTGGCCAGGATGTTCAGATTTTTGCACAAAGTCAAGTCGGAAGTCGAGGAGGTAATCTAGGAGCGTCATGTGACTGGAACTTCTGAGTCTGCTGGCAGTGAAGCTATGCGTTTGCTGCCAACAAGCCCACTACAATCAGGTTAATTTTGGTAGCTATCAAACAAAGTAATTCAGTATCTTCATCATCGCATTATCTGCAACAACATCTAAAACACCGAAGGAAAAAAAAGAAGAATGGAAAGAACGAAGAAGAAGGTGAGATTCCACTTCAGTTGGGTCCCTGACACACCTTTGCACGTATAGCCATTCTCCGACAGCAGGTAGCCCTCGCTGACGCACTGACATCTGTAGGAGCCCGGCAGGTTGACGCACTGCTGGCTGCATGTGCCATCAGGCTTCTCCTCTCGCTCGATGCACTCATCAACATCTACATCCGAGGTCAGAGGTCGCGAGAAGAGAGTAACGCACGTTGCCGCGTGATACGTGGTTATAGTGGTTATACACGGCAATTATTTTTTCTTTAAAAATTAAACTATTTTAAAAAGAGAGGCGGTTTGTCACCGTGTTGTCATGCTCAGAACCAGCTAGCATTTATTTATAGGAATACAGTGATAAAGCGACTAGGGAGATGATCGCAGCTCTCGAGACTGCTGCCAAGGTAACAGAAAACCAATGGTTTGCGTGCAAAATAGCTTACAAACCTTTACAAGTGATTCCATCCGGTTGAAGAGTGTATCCGGCTGCGCATGTACAATGCGCACTTCCTGCAGTGTTGATGCATATCTGGGAACATGCCAGCAGTTTTTCTGAGCATTCATCGAGATCTGAAAACAGGGACAAGTGAGAACGGTGAAAAAAAATGCGAGTATGTATATATATATATCCATTTCTTCTCTCCCTAACAAATTTCAACATATTCTGAGTTACCGTCAGTAAGTCTTTCGTGGGATGAGGAAATTTTTCATATATATGAAGAAGAAACAATTCAAATAAAGCGACAACAAAATAGAAACTGGTTGTTAGTTTTTCAGTGGCTCGCCTTCCATGTTTTAAAACACACTCCTCTCTTTCTCTCTCTCGCTCACTCTCTCTCACACGCACACACACACTGCACACAACACGCATGTACGCGCACGCGCTCGCACACACACACACACACACGCACGCATGCATCAGAAACCTACTTATTTCCTAACTGGTTACGACACGAAAATGTGAAGTATGCGATAGCTTTCCGTCCTTGAAGAGTGAGCACAAACCACGGCACATACCCACACACTCTCTGACGTCTTCAACAAAGTCCAGCTGAAAGCCTGCGTCACACGTGCAGTGGGACACCGACAGAGCCATTTCACCGGCTACTGTGTGCGCATGCGCTGGGCATCTCTGGCAAGTCCGCGTAGCGTTGTCATAGTACTGTTCATCGTTGCAAGCTGAAGGAGAAGAAAATTGAGGCACATGGCCGTCGAAAACCCGAAAGGCCGATAAGCCGAGATTTCTAAGAACTGTATGTACGGATTAGATAAAGTTGCTGATCGAGGCAGATGTGGACAGCGGAATGTGTGGACGCCATAACCATTTGAGGTGCAGCAGTAACAGACTCACTGGAAGGGGAAAGTCTGCCCATAGGATCGAAGGGACAGGGAAGTGCTGACGGGGTGAAGAGGAAGGGGGAAAAAGAAAGAGCTGTAAACAAAGAACAAAACAAAGAACAAAACAAAGAACAAAACAAAATAAATAATAAACCACGAAGGATGGAGCGAACGAACAAATGAGAGGAAAGAAGGAAGGCAGGAAATAACGAATACACAAGAGATCGAGCGAGTAAGCGAATGAAAGAACGAGGGAAAGAATGAACAAATGAAAGAAAGAACAAAAGAAACAATGAAGAAGGAAAGAACAAAAGAAAGAAAAAGAACGAAAAGAAAGAACTAAAAAAAAAGAAAGAAAGAACTGATGCGCAGCGACTGAGTGGAATGCATGCACCTACTACATATTCAGTTCATACTGCTTTACAAAACGAGGGCGACATGCTCACTGGTGCAAGACTTGTTGTCAGGGGCAACGACCTGTCCAAGTTTGGTGCAGATGCAAAAGAAGCTGCCAGGTGTGTTCACACACTTGTCCTCACAGACACTGTTGCTGGTCGCACATTCGTCGATATCTGAACAGACGTACACAATATCGTGATAGAATAAAATCTTGCAATCGTTCTCTTGGCTGTTATTCACCATTTCGTGCAACATTTTCAAGACACGCAACCATCAGAAATAATAAACCAAAATGCAAAAAAAATCAAAAATATAAAAAAAACCAAATGATCCATTTACGACACAATGAGAAATAAAGCAAAGCAGAAAAATATAACTAAATAAGCATCAGAGTCCCGAGGGTTCACGCGGTTTTGAGAAATTTTAGCTCTTCCACATGCTGTTAACGGCTGTAACCGACCACGTCTTGATTAGGTTTTCCTGTGACAAGCACAGATCGACAGCAAACAGTGAGACCAGGTCTGTGACCATAAATCTGCTCAAGTTTACTGCACGAGTCCCGGTCAACGCAGACATGCTGACTGGGGTCAGGTTGGCAGGACCTTTCAGCGTCCTCCACTCTCAGATGTCCCCACCAACAACTCCCAAGCCTCAAGCCCCGTCAGCAGATGGCATGACGAAATTACCAGCCAAGCTTTCCAATCGTAGGAGTGACGCGCATGTCTTACCTTCGCACGCGACGAGGTTCACGGCGAGCCCAAACCCTGGATGGCAGGAGCAGTTGTAGGAGCCCGGAACGTTGTTGCACTTTTGATGACAGCCGCCGTTGTCTTTCTCGCACTCGTCGATGTCTGTCGCGATAGACGTGAACTGTGATTACACTCTCTCTGCCTCAGGCTACGTTGCATCCATCTTCTGTAATTTCATAACTAATACGCATGCACCTTCCCACCCACCCATTCACTTACTCATTCGCCCACCCACCTGCGTGTACATCTCGCGTTAAACCGATTTTCGCCAGCCAGAGGAATTTACTAATGTATATATAATTAAACAAGAAAAACAGGTGACGGCGGCTTGGAGGAAAAACCTTTCTTAAATTTAAAACAAGGGAACTGGACCAATCTAAGACAAGACAAAGACGAAGACAATCAGACAATCTACATGTTTCGGGGCACTACCCCTTCATCAGGACGACACAAAAACGACGAAAAAACGAAAAACGAAAAAAGAAGAAAAAGACTTAGCTTCAGTAGATGTGGCGCATGGGCTGG